>VDFB02353493.1:99396103-99548661 GCA_007258455.2 Sequoia sempervirens | reverse complement strand
AGGGTAAATTAACAAAAAAGAATGGGTCTGGTTTTCTGATCACAAGGTTTTCACCAAGTGAGAGCATACTCACCTACCACTCCACAAACACACTCAAGCATGAAAGACATGATTCTTTTTAAAAGCCCCAAATTAAAAGTTTGCTAATCTAGAAATAAACAAGCACACTGTTTGTTATCTCCTTCTTTGACATGCGAATCTGCAAACATTGAGTTAGTAGTCTTGTATGTGATGGTCTTGGACACACGAAAAAGGATCGCCACACGCTACAAGAAATTATTAGTAACACAAAATGTCTAATCTGGTTAACATGCAGGAATAGCTAACACAGAAAAAGACAGAAAACAGAGAACCAGAAAATAGAAAAAAAAACTGAAATTCGGCAATTAAAACCTAAAAACTGACAGAAAAGTTTACCAGACAAATGAGGCGCGGTATTACCAGACAGATGCGGCTCGGTTTGTCAGATGCGTCGTTATGTTAGGCGAATGCGTCTCAGACTGTCAAATGCGGCTCTGGAATTGTCAGTTGCGGCTTGTCAGGGCAGTTGCGTCGTTTAGGTCATCAGATGCGTTGCGACGTTTGCGGTGATCCTGCAAAACAACAGAAAACAACAAAAAACCCTACCGAAAACAGAAAGCCACTACCAGAAAGGATTAGTGACAGAAAACCTAATCTTATTGAACATGCAGGAATAAAGACAGAATGCAGAAAAAACATAAGATTAGACAACCCGAAATTCAAAATAAAACCCCTGAAATTGAAAAGAAAAATATTATACCAGACAGATGCGTCGCGCATTACAAATGCGGCTTTTGGGCTTTCGAATGCGGCTCAGTAATCACGGATGCGTCGCTCTGTTAGTCAGTTGCGTTACGATAGATCGATTGCGGCTCTAAGGTTCGCGTGTGCGTCGCGACGCATATGATGCGTCACACTGTTTTTAAAAATGTTGCGGCGATCCGTACCTGTACCTGCAAAACAACAGAAAACAACAAAAAAAACGTACGAAAAGCCGAAATAACAACGTCGGGTTCACCAATGTAATCAAGGGAAAATCCTAAAATTATTATTATTAAGTGGGTTAGCACAATAACACTTAAAATCCCTATGAAAATAACAAAGCACAATGGAAGTGAGGTGAAGACAAAAGGGATAGTGTTACCCTGTGTCTCCACCTTCCATGATTAACCTCTGTTACACCTCCTAGCTTGCAGATAAATAACAATGCCCTCAGATTTATGAGCAACTATGACTAAAGACTAAGCCCTATGCAAGTGTTGAAGGATTTGCAGAAAATAAAAATAACCCTACAATGAGCTAAAATGACTATGACTGTTAATGACTATGACCTAAGTTGACAGCAAGTTGACATAGACTAAGAGTGCAAGAAGTCAAAATGAGCTAAAGACTGAGAGAGACCTCCAAATGAGGTCAAAATTGCCCTTTTATAAAAATTGCAATTTTGAACGTGTGGCCAGGATGAAAAGATGACAGGAACCCTAAGATCAATGCTTAAGATTGAATATTGCTGTGTGCATTAGGGTTAGGTCAAAATTAGGGCAACAGGTAAGAATGAAGGGTGGAGATTGAATTATGAAATAATTCAATCAACGGTCGAAATTAAATGAGAAGTCAAAAGTCAAGAATTAAATTGGAAGATAAGGCTGGCACGGACAAAGAGGTTGCTGGAGAAATTAAATAATAAGATTTATTTACTCCAGATAACTAGCAAGTAATTAAATAATAAAGATATTATTTAATTATGGAGGAATGTGATAAAAGAATTATTTTGAAATTAAATAATGATTTTAATTCAAAATTCAAGAGAATGGCTAAATTAAATAAATCAAATTTATTTAATTTTAATGGGAGAAAAAGCTAATGAATATTTAAATAATTAAATAAATTATTTAATTATAGTGGAAAATGGACAGAATTAAATAAATAAGAATTTATTTAATTTTTTAGAAGAAGGGGACTTAATTAGTGACGTAATTAAATAAATAAAATTTATTTAATTAATCAAGAAGACATAAATGGTAAAGGGAAATTAAATAAATTATGAAATTTATTTAATCAAAGGAAGACTTTAGATAATTAGTGATGTATTAAATAAATAAATAATATTTATTTATTTAATAATCAAGGAGGAACAAATGACATGAATTAATTAAATAATTATGAATTATTTAATCAATAGTCGAATGTGGACCAAGGACATAATTAAATAGCTTAATTATGCTAGGACGAAAGTGGTAAAAATGAAGCTTGCAGGCCTAGGTCATTTTTAGGTGTCTACAGAAGGGAATGGAAAGGAGGAGTGTAGAAAGAGAGTAGTTTTCCACAATAATGAAGGAAATCCATGAACAAGCGAGGGAGAAGCTTAAGAAAAGTGTGGAAAATACAAGGAGAGAGCATATTTGAAGAGGATAAATGTCCAATACAATGTAGGAGATCTGGTTTTTGCATATTTGAAGAAGGAGAGGTTACCCAAGGGAAGATACACCAAGCTCCAAATGAAGAAGATAGGCCCTTGTAGGATAATCCATAAGTATGGGAAAAATTCCTATGAGGTAGCACTCCCTCCTGGAGTTGCTATCTCCCCCATATTTAATGTTGTTGACTTGTACCCCTTTAAGTGAACTTTGGATGCAGGTGTAGGTATAGAAGCTAATGAAGATTGGGTGTAGGACTTACCCCCTTCAGAACCTTTGAAGCTTGAAGCCATCTTAGACAACAAGGAGGTGAAGAGGACAAGAAAGAATGTCTACATTGAATATCTGGTTAAATGGAATGGTCTCCCACCATAGGATGCAACTTGGATGAGTGAACAAGACATCCAAGACCATGATGTTTCTCTGCAGCAACTAATCTCAAGTGGAACTTGAGATCTTTTCAACCCCGGGTGTATGGTGCAGGGGAACCCTAGGGTTCTCATGCCTCCATGAGGCCTTTGTCATGTTTTGTTTTGTTTTCCAATATGTTCGTGATGTAATAAGGTCCAATGGACCATTTTAGTATTTGTAATAGGTTGTCATAAGTGTCCTTAGGTGTTAAATCAATGTTTAATGTACACTTTGTGCAACCAAGTCATGTTAGTGATGTAATCTCAAATTTGGATTGTAAACTCAATAACCAACTATCTCCTCATTCAAAAAGCAGTTGAGGACCATTGGAAGAGGTGTTTTCATGCTTAAAAATCCTCCTTGTGGTTGAGGCAAGGTTGTTGGAGGATTTTGTGAATATTTGAATGCAAATAAACTCTGTTTTCCTTTTTTTTTGCATTTTCTCTTTGCTATCTTGCTTAGTACGACCTGTGACATCACTGTACAGGATCCAAACATATATGTACTGAAAGAGGGGAGATTCACCTTCCTTGTGGTGGTGATTTGGTGTTATTTCATCAAGGAATAAGAAAGATATATCACTTTTACTGAAAGAGGATTTGAAACCCTACCAAACTAGGGTTTGGTCACAAAAATGTTTATAATTCCCCATTGCACCATGGAGAAGATCTAATTCTTGGTGGAATGATAGGGATATGAATATTTATCACGTTGCAAGTGGTTTTAGAAGGGAAAATGGAGTTTGGCGAGAGTTCTTTAATGATGTAGGCCTAGCATCTCTATGTGATAGGCCTAAAATTGAACCTTGAAGTGAGTAACTTGAATAATATTGGGTTTTCATGCAAGAGTGATGGTTGAAATGTGTGAAAGATGGCTTGATAAGTCCTAAGGAATTGGTTGGTGGCTTTCAAGGTGTTGGGGTGTGCCTAGATAGATTGGTTCCTTCATTGTGTAGGCCTAATTAGGCTTCCTTGTGGCTTGAAAGTCAATCATTTGAAGCATATGCTCTTAGTTTATGTTCTTGTGCATTTGAGCACTTGTAGGGGTCCATATTAGGTGCCTAAAACCAAGTTCCTTTGTCTAGTTTCTAGCATTAGTAAACGTTTATTTTGACTATCCCTATTGGACATGGCTACAAGGATGCATAGGTCTGAAATGAAGCGATGGATGAATGAGGGTTCCTAAGTGTAGAGTCTGGTTGTTGGGTCATGTCTTTTCATGGTGAAAGTGCTCAAATAATTCCCAATTCCTTTGGTTATTTCTGTTTGTGAGAGACCAAATTGGTTGGTTGGGTTGTTTTGATGAATTAATAGTGGAATTGGTGAGTTCACTTAGAGTATTTGAGAGAAGCTTTCCTTAGAATCTTGTCTTCCCTACACACTCTACATCAATCATGAAATTTAAATCTAAATTTAGAACCATTAGTCACCACCCTTCTGATTAAATTCTATGGCAAATACTAAGAACTTGGCTAGCACTTTCGATTTGAATGTGTTGCACCACATTAATGAATCAGGGATGCCATGATTACATTGAAACACGATCACATTATTCTGCATTAGATTTTCATTCCTCAACTCACACATATTATTTTTTTTAATTTACCCAGGTGATGACATGTGTTGCCTTACTGGCTTCATTTTCCTTTTTGCTCTACACACATAAGCACCTTCATCATTAATATGGCTTAAAAATAATAATAATGTGAAATGACCACTATTAACTTTGAAATCTTTAATTTTCTTTATTCACAATCTTCGTACTGGTCACATTTGAAGCAATTTATCACCAAATTTATGTAAATAATTAATTTGATTTAACATTCCACTTTGAAGACAATTATCTAGTTGCCACCTTGCTTATAATTTCCAACACTTCACTCGAGGCAACTATGTACTACAATTTCCTCAAGGTTTTCTATAAATTTTGCACTTCTCGAATTATTCACAACTTTTCTTAGCTTTCTTGTTATTCTACATTTCTTGCTCTACTAATTCTTGCTTGCTTCTCGGCTATGGATACTCCAATTTTCTTGTCCTGCTCTTGCCGATAAATTTTTTTCTTAGGAAGTATCACACCACAAAGGCTTGAAAAGGTTTTCTACATTCAAACTTCTAGTTTCACCATAGAAAATTTGTGCTTAGTCCTTGGGGAAAAATATGTTGAAACCAGCCGCTACTTCTGTTTCTATTCTGACATGGCTTCTCATTTTGTAGCATCACTTTTGGATATTGTGCTTCATGTAGAAGATGTTCACTCGATTGCCAATTTGATAGAAAGGCCTAAATATTTGGAGAATTTGGATATCATTTTGTTCGTTGGTCACCCGACCATCATAATCCCTTCTATGGATGATATTCCTCACTTCTTGGAACACGGGGAAGTGGTTCCACTCCAGCCTTTCCTCACCAACCTCCATATTCATGACTTTGAAGTTCACTGAGAACTCACCTACATAGGGTATTTGGACCCGATAGATGAGGCATCCCATAACGACTGAATGGCTATTGCTACCTACAACTCAACTTACTCTTTTTTGAATTTTTGATATTTTGACACAAAATATTTGATACTCCATGTATATACGTGATATACACATATATATAGCTTTTTAGTACATATTAAAGCATGTATTTTCTATGCATGATTTTATCATTTTCATTTCACAACGTAATTTTACAAATATTTGGATTAACTCTCACATGTAAGATAAGAAGAATTTGCTAATGTAGAGGCCAAATAAAAAAGAGAGAAGGAGAAAAATGAAACAAGGCAAACCCTATAGAAAACAAACTAACCCTAACTAACCAAACTTCTAATCTAACAAGTTACTAACCCTAACAAACAATTTATTCCAATTCTATGACTATTTCCATTTTTTTTTTGGTATGAATTACAAGAAGTTTATCCTTAAATTAATTCAGTAGTTCTACTGTAACAATGAATTCTTCTAAATTTTTTGCATTTAATAATCATAAATTTGAAGGTGTACTTACCAATGATTTGGCTCATATATGTATGAAAACGACCCCATTAAAGGTCGATTGCACACACTTCATTTGATGTGACCATACTCTACCTTCTATCAGCCCTAGTTCATTGCTTGTTTCTTCACTCTGTTCACTTCCATGAATAGATGTGTCCATTTCTCAGCTTTCTCCTCCTCCGAAAATATTCATGTCTTTGGTCTTGTCTTCACTCTACACTTGGTTAGACCAAAATATATCACAATTTATATTGTTATCAGAGAGAGAAAAAGTAAAAGTTTGATACTCTGTATCATGCATAAAATTAGGAAAATTTCCTTTTTTAACTTGCGGTGCTGTCATAATAGTGGTTTACAATTCCTGAGAGGAACGAATTTTAGCTGAAATCACATATTTTTAGAAAATATAATGATTTAATCCTTAAAAATTTCCATTTTAAGGATTCCAATTGAAGAGGGTTTGATCAAATCACCTTAGATCAAACCCCCTTGGATAGAACCTCGCTAGTTTTAAACCATACCTATAAATGCGTCTCCTTTACACCTATCAAAATGTTGATAAAAATCACTTTTGATTTAGCTTTTGGGGGATCAAATGAATTCATTTAAAATTTATTTCAAATGATTATGGTATTCCTCAGAACAAGCTATCAATGAATATATAAATTTAATATGTTTTGGTTTTGTTATGTATTTGTTTTTAAGTTTTATTAAACATAGGTTTTTCATCGAAAATGAATTTCTTTGTTCTTCACATGTGGAAAAATAGAATATTATCAAAAAAAAAAGAAAAATATGAGTGCACCAGATATTGAAGTCCTTGATCCAACAAAAAATTAAATTAAATTTTGACATATACAAAAAAAGTTACGTGTTATCTTTTGTGTTGTGTCTCGAATTGTAATTGTTTGACTTTAAAAGTTGATTAAGCAAAAATATTCTATAAAAACTATCTAAAAAGCACTAGATATCAGAGTTACAAATCTAAATTTGAAAAAATTAGAATTTTATCCTTCATGGAAAAAAAGTTATGTGTTATATGGTGTGCGTCACTTTTTAAAAATGTTGTTTTCTGAAAAAAATAATTTTCATGGGGGATGGAAAAAGAAGTGCAATTTTATTCCAAAAATTTTGAAAAAAATATTTTTAGAATCTACAGAAAAAAATTGATGAGACTCTAGTTTGTACCATCTTCAAATTCCTCACAGTTTAGCCGCTATAGGTGCCTGCATGTGAAGATTTAGTTAAAAATAATAATTTCAGTGTCCAGTTTGACCAAAACTTGTAAACCACTATTATGGGATCACCCCTTGTGGATTTTCAACTTCGAGCAAAATACACACATCTCCCACTCAATTTTCGCACTCTTTTTCTTTATTTGTGTTTTCCACATATAAGGAGAATGATGACTCATCAATACCATTTCCTCGTTTCTAATACGATGTCTTTGAATCTTGGCATTCTCACTTATTTTTCTACATAATGTTAGGCTTTTCTTTATAATAATTGTAGTTGTTAAACCATTTTGGTGTATCAGATAATTTTTTATTATTTCTAATTCCACTATGGTTGCATGAATTTGTCATTAACGGTTCCTTTCTTCTAGCAATTAAAACATCTTATGTTAATGGAATCACCTTACATATGGCTAAACTTACCCTAGTTAAAAAAATTCACAATCGAGTTCACCATGATTCATTGTATCATGAATTTTACACTTGGTAACTCTACCAAAGGTGAGTAAACTCAAAGGATGTAATCTTTGGTTAAAAAATTTCCAAAGTTTTTCAACTTCCATATTTGAAATATCAACTTGCACTAAATTTTTCATTACAATATTTCTCCTTAAACTTAGGACTAATAAAAATTTCAGTATATGGCCCTCCTTCTAGTGCCTATTCATGTTGATGGCAATGATACTCGGAGCAATAGGGAAAATAAATTCTTCATAAAAAAATTGTGAAGAGCCTATCCTTCTTGAAAGAATTAACCAAAGACAACCCCAGATGATTCGTATGATAGGATAAAGGTTGGCTTAGTTCAATCCCAAGTCTCCGGTTGTTAAATCTTGACAGTACTAGGTTCACTTCAGGGTATGATGTGATATTGCTATTAATCTCAATGGGAATATGTTTGTTTGAAATCATATGTATTAGACACTGAATTTTCAGCTAGATCATAAAATAATATCATTAAATAGAAAGATTTTATATAATATTTCATGAACATCAACAATTTTGCTATCACTTAAGTAGATTTAGCTTTAATCATTTAGCAATTTCATATGAAATGAAATATTTTCAATAAATTTCCATCTATTAATCTATTTTTTTGAAATATTTTCCATAATTTAAACATCTATTCTAAAATAAAGCATAAAAATACTAAAAATTAAAATTTCTCCTGGTTATTCTCCATGCATGCCCAAAGGAATTAACCAAATCAAAGAAAACCACTTTATACTTCACTAGAATGTTTCACAGCTACATATAAAATGATGCAAGCTTTTAAAGAGAGGGGTTTTATTTTGGACACCGAGTAGGTTCTGCATGCACCCTTAAATGGCATAGCACACAATCTTGTTCAGCTAAACTAACAAAACCAGCTACAAAGATTCATGAGATAGGTAGCTATCAAATTGGCTTCAATATTAATTAATATCTACGTGCATACAAGTTTTTAGAATAGAATGATTCAGAAAATAGGAAAAAGGAACAAAACTTAGAGAAGTTTTGGCTCTTCCAAAATCCACAAATTTTGAACTTAACTTAAAAAGAAGTATCCTTTGGCCTTTTATATAAGTAAGACACAAATAGGATAAGACAAATACATGAGAGGAAATCCAATGGATGAATCACATCAAGGCACATGGAATGGAGTGACTATTAAGAGAATTGCAACTGAAGTAAATGAAGGTCAACTCCAATTGCACGTTGAAGCATTTCATGCTTTATCCTTTTATTATCTTCACCAGGAAAATAACTTGAATTAGGATAGCGTGTAGGAACTTTCCCATATATTCATAATTATCACTTTATCATCCTATTCCTACACTCTATTTTGCTCCAGGTTTTCTACTCTCAAGAATGGGCTTCCTCGAAGATCGACATTTGTCTCCACCACATGTGCAATACTAGGATCTCCAGAATTATGGTGGACTCAAATCCCTCTACCTTATAACCTCCCATATCAGGCAACCTAATCAAGATATAATTTTATCTGCAATTCAAATTTTCCTTACTATCCATACCCAAACTCTACATCTCCTGCAATAAAAAATTCCACTCATTAGATCCCTTAATATCTCACATAAATAAAACCATCATTAAATTTTTATCACATAAATTTATCATAAATAACATGCTTTCTAGCATATTACAAGGGTATGTCTAGGATCATCATGGAAAAAATAGGTCCTTAAGTGGCAAAAAATTCAAAAAAATCAGAGTTAAGCAACTTGACGTAAAAATTTGAATAAGATATCTATATTATTTCAAAAATATGTAAGAATAGAATCTATAGAAAATTGAATGTAGCTTCTAAAATACTAGGTTTATTTTTTTTAAAAGTCTATTTGGTGAAAATTTGAAATTTTAATGCAGTAGTACTTAAATTTCAGGGAAAAAATAAGAAGTAGGTGTTTGTTTGACCACCCTAACCACAATAAAATGATAATATTTTTTTTATAATATTTTATATATAAGTAGAGGACTCATGTCCCAATGTGATGCATATTTTTTTTTAAAAATTCCAAGTAAATAATTAATTGACTAATAAATATAGGAAGGAAAAAATTGTTTGAGGATTGTGCAATTCTGGTCATGCGTGTGAAATTTCTACTACTGTGGGTGTCCTTAGACACCTGTGGAGGAAGCTCAAACCTCCTCCATGATCCTTTATTATTCTTTTATGTACATTTCTGACTCATCAAGACGGGTGTAATCTTTCACTCTGATCTGGTTTGGTGTGGGTGTGATGGGCTCCTCCCATCGGGATTCTGTGTTTGTGATAAGGCATGTGTGCAGTAGTGGTGGTTCAAGTATATGATGTAATGGGATATGGATCTCCCCAAAAACTACCTAAATTGTTCAGCCTCTGGTGGTGTGTCTAAACAACCCATCAAATCTTTCAAGTACATTATTGTGGGCGAGTGCGGGTGGCTTCCTCAGGCTATAAAATTTGTGGCCGACTTGGTGAATCCATTATTGGAAGATGGAGAAGAGGGAAAGGGTAAGAAATCCTTGTCTCCTCTCTTGAAGTCTATCTTGGTTCTGAATGAGGTATTAGATAATGTTATTTCTAAGGAAGATGTAAAACTTTCAAAGACTGCAATTTTCTTTGCAGTCGTGGATCCTAATAGGGTCCTGACTAGGAAGTATATGGATGAATGTTTCAAAAATCTCTAGGAAATGAAATTAGGGTTTCATTTATACTATTGTTGAATGGTTCAAAAAGGATTATTTGTGGTTTTTTCTAATAACCCTAAATCCTAACAAGAAATTGTCAATAAGGAATTTTGGAGTGTTGGGAGATTAACATTTCAAGCCCTGACATGGTGTCTAGAGGCATTGGATAAGGAGGTGTTGGGCTTGTCTAGCACTCAATGGTTGGTTATTAAACACATCCCCCCTCGACTCTGGTCTCCTCTACCCCATTCAGATGTGCGGGTCTTGGTCTCCTTAACCCTGAGAATGGATCTTCCATAGATTCTTGAAATTAAACTTAAATATGGAATCATAACCTGTGCTGTGGAAACCCTCAATGGTCTTAATGCTTGTTATCTCTATCATAGAGAGGGGCATATTAGAATGAACTATCAATTAATAAATAATAAGAATAACAAAACTTCTACATATGGCAGCAACAATGTTAATAAATAGCCCCCACTAGAGTATGGAATGGATGGAAACTATTCAGGGAGGACTAAGGATAGTGGCCTCTCCCCAAGGAAAGATAACAAGAATAAAAAAGGCACTTTTTAAAAAGAGGACACCACCTGGAATAAAGAAAGCATGACTTCTCTAAATTAGGAATTGAACACATCCATGGCTAATAATTACACAGAGGAGATGGACACTAACAATATTATGGAATGTAATTCATATTCCCATCAAAATGAATTAAAAGAACCTCCTAACAATGGAAAAATTAATGCAAAACAATTGACATTATAGAAAATTAGGCAAATGAAGTGGTTCGGAGAAAGCAATACTAACTCGGTAAAAGAGATCTACTCATTTAATGATAAATTTTTTAGAGAAATGGATATTGCTTGTGTAAGAGAGGAAACACAAACTATGGGATATCATGAGAGTGTTGGGGAATTGATCCCTATGAACCTAGGGGTATGCCCCACTAAACTTATTGGTAATCTGGAGTCCTTGAACTCTAGCAGAGAGACTAACAAGTTAGAGTTATCCCAACCTGTGGGGGTTGAGATAGATTTGAGACCAAATTTGGATTGCAATGCCATTTCTTTTGTTACTGGGAATGAAAAGGAGGATGAAAGTCAAATTCCAAATCTAGCACTGGTAACTATTAACTCCCTTGATAGGGTGATTAGTTCGGATTGGTTTTCTTCCCAATCAAGCATGGATTTTGTAGATGACCTAGGGATTCTCTCTACTAGGGAAACCACTGATAGGGAAAGAGTTCTAGTAGACACCTAAAGGATTGAAAATCAGATATCTAAAGGAGAAGTAGACCAGAGAACAGATTGACCAGATCAATACAAATGACAACATTCTAGTGAAACAAGATGAAATAAGAGCAATTTTTTCTCTTCTATCAGAGCCTCTTCACCTATGAAGGGGGTAATGAGTCCTTTTTTCAAGCTAGAGATTATATCAAGAGGATCATTCCTAAGAAAATTAGTAAGGAGTTAGCTATAGATATTGATAGAGAAATCTCTAAGGAGGATATAAGGAGAGCCATTCTCTCCCTCAAAAATGACAAATCTCCAGGACCTGATGTTCTCCCTACAAAATTTTACAAATCCTTCATAGACTAGGAAAGTGATGACCTGTATTTGGTTTATAAAGAGGCCTTTGAGAATGGCTCCCTTGGAAAAAATATTAAAAAAAGGAATCATTAAGTTCATTCCTAAAGAGGAGGACAAAACCCTTGTTAAGAATTGGAGGCCCATTACACTTTTGAATGTCTCTTATAAAATACTGGAAAAAGCACTAGTTGAAAGATTGGCTAGTATCCTTCCCATTATCATCAATTCAACTCAAACTAGATTCATTAAGGGGAGATATATCTTGGAAAATCTTGTGACAAGCTGGGAGGCCATGAATTGGGCCAAGAATTCAGAACAAGATGTAGGAATTCTTTTGTTAGAATTTTAAAAATCCTATGATAGGATTGAATGGGATTTTGTGCTTCTAGTAGTAGAGGCTTTTGGATTTCCAAGGAATTTTTTCTCTATGGTTAAGAATTTATTCTAGGATGCTTCCACTCAATTTGATGTCAATGGAGCTCTTTCACATGAGATCTTTCTTGGGAGATCAATAAGGAAAGGTTTCCCTCTTGCACCTGCTCTATTTGTTATTTCCTTTGATGCACTTGATTATATCTTAAGGGATAGCTCAGTGGTCCTAAGGGTAAGAGGTATCAGATTTTTGGAATCGAATGAACTCATCAACCTTCAATTTGTTTATGATACATCTATCCTTTTACAACTTGATGAGGATAGCTTTGTATTTCTAATGAGGAATCTTAAGACCTTTTGTCTTGCTTCAGGGGTAAAAGTTTCCCCTACAAAATCTTGCCTCCTTGGTTGGAAAGATAAGCCCACTGATTGGGTAAGCAAGTATGGCATTCAATGGGGGGTCCCCAGAAACTAGTGAGATATCTTGGTATCCCATTTGCTATTGAGACTAATCTTAAAGAAATTTGGTGTTGGATTAGAGATAACATAGAGAACAAATTAACAAAGTGGAACAAACAATATCTCTCTTTTGTTGGGAGATTCTAGATCTGTCAAAAATTTATGTCCTCCTATAGCATTTACTTTTCCTCTGTGTGGTTTTTTTGCTCTTACCAAATTAATGCTATTCAAAAAATAATAAGAGAATTTTTTGTGGTCTGATGGTAAAGGGAAAAGGAAAAAACATTCTATCAAGTGGGAATGGTGCACCATTTCTAAGGTGTGAGGTGGTCTAGAGTTAAAAGATCTGGGGATTCAAGGCATTGTCTTGGAAACCAAATGGGTGATTGGTGCCTTGGATGCTAAGGAACCATGGAAATTTCTCATCAGATATAACATTTCAAATGTTGTGCCTAAACATGCTAAATTCTGGAAGCTCCTTCCTTTTAGTGATATTATTAGTTGTGAGTGGCCTATGTCACCTGCAAGATCCAATGTTTGTAGAGCCAGATGGAAGGCTTGGGAAATTATGAAAAAGAACCTATCCAACTGCCACTTCACCAAGGGTGATAATAAGATAATCCTTTCAAATAGATCTATTTGGTGGAATTTGAAGCATAAAAGAAATCCTTTAGCTCTAATTCAAGGCTTTTCTGCTGAAATTTGGGCTCAAAAAGGGATTCTATGTTTTAATGATGTTTTGAAGAATGGAAGGTTGAAGGATTGGAATGATCCAAGTTTAGAATTTAACATCCCTCAAAGTAACTAGAGAACATACACTATGTTGAGAGAGGCCTGTGGCCATCTCAATTTTCTAATTGAAACCAAAAATGATCCTCTCCAATATAAAGATTTTCTGTGGAAAAATGGTAACAAAATAATGAATGTTAAAGTTAAAGAAATTTATACAATGTTAACTGAATAAGTGGTCATAACAGAACACGTGAATAAATCTTGGAAAATGAATTTGAACAAAGAACAATGGCAAAAAATAACTCTTGAAAAACTGGCAAAAAGAGTTGGAGGCCAAAAGGGCCTGCTTCAGATGGCTCTTGATCTTACAGAAGCTCCCTTATAAAAGAAAAACAAATGATATTGATATCTGTTCTTTATGTAGAAATCCTAAATCATTATCTCATATATTCTTTGATTGCATTTTTTGCTAAGGAAATTTGGAATATTTTCTATATATCTCATAATGTTGCTATGTAGGTTTTCATCACTGTGGAGCTATCGAATGAAAAAATTTGGAATTATTTGGAAAACAGAGCAATCACTATCGATATTTTGGAAGACAAGTATTCTTAAGGGTGCTACAGGCCTTTAGAGAAGAATTAAGAGAAGATTAGAAAACTAATCTTGGTTTGAACAAAGGTAAAGATGTGGTTATTGTACTAATGGAACAATAGAGGAATAGAGTCCTTGGTATGTCAATTAAGGAGGTTAATGTGGCTGAGGCACTGGTGGCTCTTGGAGAAGTTGATAGTTCAGTTTAGTCTGGTTAAAATTCGGCCAATGATATCCTTTTTTTCTTTTGGGTCCTTTGTACATAAGGCTTATATATAAGATGGTCTCTCTTTTGATGTATATTTGTAATTACAACTCTTTGATCTTGATGTATATTTTTGGGGTAGTACTTGAAACAAGTTCTCTAAGGTTGTATTTTCCTTTGTTTCAAGGTCTGGGATGGGGTTGTGTATCTTATTTTTTTGGGGTGTAGATTGTGTCTATTTTTGTAGGTCCTCCTACCAGCACAAAGTTGATACTCTGATACTCTTTCTTTGATATACTTTGTAACGATCTCTATTTATTTAATATAAAGAAAAAGTAAATAGTTAATTATGAATTTTTTATTACAACTTTTAAAAAATATAAAAACTTGTATCTCTAACCACCTTAACTTGGTCAAAACTTCATGAAATTCAACTTTTGTTTAGTCCTATAGTATGTGAAGCATAGAATGTGACACATGTTTTAGATTCAAAAAATGTGATACTATTTGAAAGTGTATCATCAAAAATTGGACATGTTGCTTGACATGAGATTAAATGCACTTAATGAGGCCCTAATCTAGTGTTGTGAGACATTTTATGTGTCCACACTAGGTCTTGGACCCTTGCAAATCAAATAACATGTGCTTATTGATGTCTTCTAAAGGTGTTGTGAAGTATTGTAAATGACTTTCACACTTTTCTAGACTTAATTAACCTATTTCTTCCTAAATTCAACATTATAATTACATTATTTCATCAATCTAGAAGATTCTTATTGCAAACTTAATGACAAACTAGTGTTATAATGTGATTTACACATTCACATTAGTTCTTGTTCTTTTCTAGGCTATGTGGACCTAATCTTAGTGTTGTAAAGTGCATTTAATTACACTCACATTGATTTATGTGTCCCAAACCCTATTCAACATTTACATCATCACTAATAAGTCCTATTTTACCCATATTATGCATCCTAAGGCTTTAATTGATCAAACACCTGACAATATAGCATTTTAAACCTTATTTCCTACCTCCTTAGCTTCATAGGTTTTAGAATGGCCCCTGTGGGACCCATTTTACATGCTTGTAGAATGAGTCCCTTCTAGGTGGGACTCATTCACCATGCTTGGCGAATGAGTCCTATCTGGCCCCCATTTTGACCCTTGAGTGGGGAAAAGTGAAATTTAAAGTTTATTTTTACTTCATGTCAGCCTGTGATGTAGTATAATTGGGTATTAAGGCACAATTGACTATAAATAAGTTTTTTTATCCTCATTTTACATCTAATATCTCAATTCATATCAATTATTCATTATTCATTCATAAAATTTTCACTCCAAGTCAAGCAAGTTAAGGTTTCTCCATTAGAAGTCTTCAAGTTAAGGGTTTTACTGGATCTCATCTATCAGACTGGAGCATTCTACTCACATTTGTACTACCTTTTTCCTTTTTCAAGCATTCCTAGTACCTGGTATCTGATACTCGAAACACTACATTACGAAGTACTCTTTTATTAAAGACTTCCCTTTGTTCTTTACTTCCGATGATCTTTTCAACTTGCTAGCTCCTGCCATAAGAGTTAAAAAAAAAATCTCTTGAGTCCCCAAGTATTACAACCTTGCGATGTGTTGTGAGACCACACAACACTAACATTCAAGGATACCCTAGAGATCTCACCCCAAGAGTGGAACAAAGGCAAGAGGTCTACTAGAAGGGTATCCTAGGGTATGTTTAGAGATTAATTAAGGCTGAGTGAGGGGTTCACCACCAAGTTTAAACTTGGAAAAGAAAATGACATGCAAGATGAAATGCAAAACCCTAACATGATGCAAACTTGAACTAAATGACTTGAGAATGCATATAAAATAGAATAACAAGCTATGAAATGAAATGTGTGCACTTGGGAATCTGAAGA
Source organism: Sequoia sempervirens (assembly GCA_007258455.2). Taxonomy (NCBI): domain Eukaryota; kingdom Viridiplantae; phylum Streptophyta; class Pinopsida; order Cupressales; family Cupressaceae; genus Sequoia; species Sequoia sempervirens. Next base: position 99,532,547 of record VDFB02353493.1, on the reverse strand, counting down.
TGACTAGAAGGAGCTCTGAAATGCTAGAAATTCTAACTTTTTGACCTAATGGGACTCATTCACCATTCTAGGTGAATCAGTCCCAGTTCTAGATTTTTGCACAGGAGCAGGTTTCAAATGAAAGGGTATCTAAATCTACAAGAATTTCTAAAAAAAACCTATAGTGGGACTCAGTCACCACTTGTGGTGAATGAGTCCAGTTTGGATTTTCTAGAACTTCAAGGTTTAAATCTACTCTTCTTAGTCTACTGAATCTGCTTCTCCAAGTTTCCATATTTGAAACTCTAATTTTGAGGTTGTAGATGACCTTTTAGTGAAGATTATGAACTTGAAAATGGGGAGACAACTCCAACAAACTAGTAACCTAATATTGAATGCTCCTTCAAGATCCAAGACACCTAGATCTAGAATTACACAGAGAGAGAGAGAGAGAGAGAGAGAGAGAGAAAGTGTTGATTATTTGGGACTATGGGTTTTCCTTGGTCAAACCCCTTATAGGTAATTAAACCAAATGATGAGACAATGAAATGAAGGCATGAAATATGAAACAAAGAATATGAATCATGGACAATAATACGTTGAATGGTGCCTTTCAAATAATTTCTTGAAAATTTGCAAGTCAACATGAAATGGCCATGAAGGATGTAGATCTTGATCTTGACAATAGGTGTAGAACAATGCTTGATCTTGGATCTTCAATGATGCATTACAACACTAGGTCAATAACATGCTTGATGTTTGATATCCTTGACATGGTAATGGATCTTGAATTGTTGCAACAATTGATGAAGAATTCTTCCCTTGAATGCCTTAAAATTGATCTTGAATGTTATCTAGATAATCTTATGAAGTCTTGGAATGCTGAACTCTTGAATGCTTGACTTGATATTAGGTAGGCTTGATGAAATAATGATTTGAAAGCTTTTTTATTTAAGAAATGCACTCAAATGACCGTTTATTAGATCCCCAAGGCCAACATAGAAGAAATATGAACTTAAAACTCAATTTTCCCCCTTAAAACCTCAAAAATAGGCCAAATGGGACTTAGCCACCACTTGTGGTGAATGGGTCCCACTTGGATGGGACTCATTCATCCAAAGTGGAAAATGGGTCCGACAAGGCCTATTTTCTTGCTAAAATGTCGGGGAGTCTACAAATTAAGTTTATATGTTGATATTGTCAGGTTTTTTGATTGAAATATGCCTTGGGATGCACAATATAGGGTCTTAGGGGCTTATTAATGATGATATTAAAGTCATAAATGAAAGAGGGCCCAAAATTCAATATGAAAGTGTAAATAAATACACTTTACAACACTGAATTAAGGAAAAATTGGGTCTATTTAGGTTAGAAGAGCTCTAAATCCCATGTGAATGTGTAAAATACATTACAACAATAGATTAGGTCCACCTTAGTTTACAAGCCTCTTAAATTTAATGTGAAGGTGTAAATAATTTCACTTTACAACATTAAATTAAGCAAAATTTAGGTTTATTTAGCTTAAAGGGGCCCTAGACCTAATGTGGATGTGTAAAACTCATCACAACACTAGATAAAGGCAATATCAAGTCAAATTTATCATTAATTATTCTAAAATTAAGTGTGAAAATGTACATGATGACATTTTTTTACGCTACACTAGGTTAGCATGGAAAGAAGATAGAAGAATAAGGAAAATGAATTGACCATTGATTTCAAGATTGATTCAAAATTCCAACAAGTCCATGATCTAATGAGACTTTATTAGATATGGTGATGAGGTGGATGATTTTGATCATATATGAGATTGGGACTTTATGTCATTCCTTATGTTTGATATAACAAAGACATGATGCATCATGGTATTGATAACCAAGATGGAATTGTATATAGTGACATGGATTTTGACTCTACAAATAGATAGGATAGTTATTTTTCACGCCTTGAAATACAAAAAACTTGTTGGAATGTAGGTTAGAAGTTTACAATATCTCAGACCAAAGCATACACAATAGTCAACAAGCTACTCCAAACAACCTTTCTACACACAACCTAGCAAGTATACACCAAGATTATTTTACAAGAACATCCATAATCACAACAAACAAAATATAATGATTGATGCCCCATTCCTTTCTCTCTAAATCATTTAGACATCATCGAGAGGTCCTCAGAATGGGTTAATAGGATAAATCATAAGAAAATATTGAAGAAAAATAGTCAGTGTTATCTATATCTCTTGCCAATTTTAACATAGTTAAGGTGATTTCTAATGTTGATGTCCATTCTTAGAAGGATGCATCCTAGAAAATTCTTATCAGGTGTTTTTATGAAGACTAGGTGTGTGATAGGTCATTGATACAAATTTCACTGACTCATTTACCTATTATCTAGACTTTACATTTTGATACTTAGTGTTCTCACTTTTTGACTTGTAATACTTGCTTTCTATTTGTTTTACTAAAGGTTGAAGATGTTTAATTTATTATGGATGAAGCTTTATTGTGAGTGAAAGTGAAATAGGATGGATGGTTTTGGATTTTTTGGAATATTTCAATGTTTTTGGTATTTTGAAAAATGTTTTGAGGTTGTTTTTGTTCTTTTTAAAAGTTTATGTGAATGTTTTGGTTTTCAATTATTTGAGGCTATTTAGGTTTTTCCAAGGTTTTCCAATGTTTTTGTGTTTTTTAAGTTTTCAAATGTTTTGGGGTTTTCCTAATTTTTGCAAATGTTTTGGGGTTTTCTGAGATTTTGACTAGGAACCTAACCTAAAAGACTATCCTAGAAGCATCGGGGGCTTATCAAAAATGTGCATTTCCTACATTATACACATTGAGACCATGTAGTTTGACTGACTTTGACTTATTATTGATGGGATATGGATAATTGATGGATTGTCAATTTATTATGATGGACTCCTAAAGGATTGACCTAGAGTGTCTCGGGGGCACATCAATGATGGCCTTGCCTATGTTCAAGCTTAGAGACTCATAGTTAGACAAGGTAAGTTTTCTGGATTTTTGATGTTTTGACCATTTTAGGGATTTTGATGTGATTTGGATATTTTAGATTTTGGGTTTACAACTTTTTGAATGTTTTTAGGTTTTCTGATTTTGCAAGTGTTTTTGGATTTTGATGGAGTTTTATGAATGTTTTTGAAATTTTTGATGAGACTTACAATAACCTTAAGATATACAAGAACCCAATTTGATCCATAATGAATTTCCCCAGTGTTATGCCATAGACTACCTCAATATAGGCAGGACAAACTAACCTTTGCAATATGTCAAGTAGTAGTAAAGGGGATACAATACTTCACGACATCAAGATATAATGCAAACATGGATGGGTGATGGGATAAATATAATTAATGATGGGACAGATGTATGTGATGCACAAAATGATAAGCTTAAGAGAGCCAAAGAATAGATAGAGGTACTTTATTTACGCAAGGCACCTCTTTTCCAGGTTCTCACCAAGATTCTTGCTCAAAGCACCACCAAAGTGGTTTTCATTAGATGATGATTTTTTTTACTATTTTCAATCCTTTTTCTTATTATTTTTTTGGATTTTGATAATTTTTTTATTTTTCTTGATTTTTTGAGATTTAAACCCTTCAAACCTAGGCATAAAACCTTCTAAGATGTAGATTTTTTTATTGATTCCTACAAGGGTTCACCTTAAAGTGTTGATTGTTGGTAAGCTCTTGATCCATAGTTTGTTGTGATGACAAATGGACCTAACCAGTTAGCTTCAAAATTTCCTTTACTATCCTGATTTGGAAGACTTTTTAGATTCTTCTTGAGAACAAGATCCCCTACTTGATAAGACAGACTCTTGATCTTCTTGTTATAGCTTTGTTTTAGTCAGTTTTGGTATGCTTGCAAAATGATTAAGGGAATCAAGATGATGCTCATCCAAGAATTCTAACTCATTTAGCTAAGATACTTTGTACTCTTCATCAGTGATCAAATTTTATAGTGACACTCATAGTGAAGGAAGCTCAACCTCGATAGGTAGGATAGCTTCTAAAATATAGACCAAGGAGAAATGGGTTGCACCTATAGGTGTGTGGATATTGTTTCAATAGGCCTAGAGGATGAGATTTAACTATAGATGCTAGCCATGGCTGTTGGAAATTCTGCCTCAACTTGCTGGCTTATATCTCTGTTCAAGTCTTCATTGTTGGCCAATCGCTAGATTTCCTAAGTTTGGAACCTTGTCACAGAGTTTGGAAGTTTTGTAACTTCCCGACTGACTGACTTGCTTCATTGTCGCGACATTGGTGATTTTTGTAACTTTTTAACCTTGTCACGGAGTTACGAAGTTTGTGTTTTCTCTGACTGGGCGACAGTGGTATTGGCTTGTCATGGGGATCGGTAAATTCATAACTTGTATGATGTGGTTATGAAGTTAACATTTTGAGCGACATGCCGATATTTTTCCTCTCACTGTCAGGTATGTGTGTTTGGTGAGAACTCTTGCCGATATCGTTGGTCTTGTCGACAGACTTGTGTTCGATATGAGCTCTTGCTGACAGTGATGGTCTTGTCGATAGAACTGAACGATGAACATCGGTGTGTCATAAAGGTTCTATAAGACTCTTGGGTAAAAGCACAAAGTTTTGTCACACTTTATAAAGGAAACGACCAACAATGATCCAACTTTGAAACTTGAATCACTAAAAAGCGGCATATATGTTTTGAATTTTGAAATGATGTAAACTAGTAAAATATCTGTTTTTTAATATATTTTATGTTTGTATTTAAAATAAAAAATAAAAAATTATTTTAAACTAGTTTTTAATAAATTACCACTAAAATTTAGTTGCTGATAAATTGTTGAAAAAATGAAGTTGCATGAGACGTCAAACTTTTTATAGTAATTTTTTTTTTCTTTCAAATTTTTTGTGTGTAATTATAACTTAAAACTTTAGTACATGGATATATTTTTTTCCAATTTTGATAAATATATATTTTTAAATAAATATTAAAATGTGGGTGAATCAAAAAATAGTTGTTTCCATCAGACGTCAATTTTTATATTAAATACTTATCTAGAATGGAAAAAAATTATAACATCTTGAAATAGATTCTTTTAACTAGTGCATCATATTTTTTTAATAAGTTTTAGTATTTTTCCTTGGCATGGTAATCAACCTATTACTTTTTGTTGATAACCTACTTTTAGTAAAAGTAAAAAATATAATATAATTAATAATTAAACCATTAAAATAAATGCATTTTTGAAAACTAAACTTATAGATCCACAAAAGGGTATTTTTATATTTTTTTAAAAATGTTATTTACATTAGCATGAGTTATTGAAATTTCAAGTTTTTCAAATAGTTTTATTTTTTTGGTAAATTGGACTCAAAGTGGTGCTCCATAAATTTTTAGCCAACAATTTTAGTTGAAAAAGTTGTGGAAGTATCTAACTTAGCTAGAATGAATCTTACTAAATCATATGTTTGACCAAAATTTATTTTTAATTAGAAATACTTAAATTCAATTGTGTTGATAAGTTGCCTGAAAATGTAACACAACTTTGTGCTTTTACCCTCTTAGGGACAAGGATGGTCTTGTCGATACTTATGAAATGGATGTCGGTGAGAAGTCTTACCGATAGAGTGAGTTTGGCTGATGGGTTTGTATTCGATATGATTCTTGCTGATAGAGTGAGTCTGGGTGATAGGTTTGAACTTGATATAATTCTTTCTGATGGTGGTGACTCTTGCCAATAAGGACAATCGGGCTTTTTGGCATCGGGGAGACACGGTCTAGTGTCTCAATGACATGCAATTTTGTTTGAATTTTTTGACCGAACGACTGTCTGACGTGGTCTGTTTTGAACCAATGAGCAAAGCGAAATGTGAACCATTGGTAGTTGGACTTTTGTGACCATTCCTATATGGAAGATGAACAAATTGTGAAGAAAATGATTATGCTTTGCAATGTTCAACAATGGTGAATAGTTTGATTGCGTAGAGTTGTTCGATTGAAAACAGATTGATTTGAGTGGGTTCATTATATGCGTCTAAGAGCATTGTGAGATTAATTTTTTGTACAAGATTGATCAATAGATGTTGCTATTGTAAATTGACATCAGAAAGTGAAGTCTGTACTCTATATGTAATTTTGTTTACTGTAATACAAAGAGGCTTTTCTTGGTGTGGTGGGTTTTTCTTTCATAAGGGTTTTCCCACGTAAATCTGGTGTCCAATTGTGTATGTGTTCATTTTCTCTTTTCTTTTATTCTTTTCATGTGCATATTATTAAACTGTAATTGTAAAATTTAAAGTCCTATCTGCATTCTTCCTTGAGGTTTTGACGTTAAGAGAGTTTGTTCCGCACTTAAGCTTTCCTTGCAAGTGGTATCAGAGCCTGGCCAGTTGTGTTATCCTTGTGGGTATGTTGGGTTTTTTTTTCAATTCTGTTCAGTGGGAGTCTTGTAGAAGTCCGGTAATTCAAATTACAGATTAAGATGGCAAGCACATCAGAAAAGATTGAAATTGAGAAATTCAATGGCAGTAATTTTGAGTTGTGGAAACTCAAAATGGAAGATCTATTGGTTGATCGTGATCTTTGGCTTGCTGTGTCTAGAACGAAGCCTACAGGAATGAAGCAAGAGGATTGGGATCTTGTAGATCAAAAATCAAAGGGGCTGATAAGGCTCTATTTAGCAAACTTTGTTAACTTCTAAATGTTCATGAAGAAAATACATCATCCTCTTTCTGGAAAATACTGGGAGCTATTTATCAAGGAAAGTCCTTGGTGAATAAGTTGTTTTTGAGGAAGAAGTTGTACTCTTTGAAAATGCAGGAAGGAGCATCTGTTGCTGATCATTTGAATGCTTTCAACATGTTGATTGCTCAGTTAGCATATGTGGGTGTGAAGATTGATGAAGAAGATCATTGTATGCTACTGTTATGTTCTTTGCCATATTCTTGGGATCACTTGGTGATGGCTATTGGGAGTACTACTTCCTCTTTTAAGATGGAAGATATTGTTGCTTCATTGTTATAAGAAGAGATGAGAAGAAAATATTCTCAAATGGCGAAGGAGGCTCTTATTGTTAGAGGCAGATCAAAATAAAAAGGCAAGAAGAAGGACAAGAAGTCCAAATCCAAATCAAAGGGGAGATCAAAGTCTCCTAGTAAGAATTCCAAGGTAAAGTGATGGAATTGTGGGCAACCTGGTCATGTCTGAAAGGATTGCAAAGAGGAGAAAAAGAAGAAGTATTCTTCTGACAATGATTCTTCTTAGAGTGATGCAAATGCTTTCATTGCATCCTTGGCTACACAGGCATCAGATGATGTCTGGCTGATTGATTTTGGAGCATATTTCCACATGACATCTCATAGAGACTAGTTCACTAAGTATGAAAAATATGATGGTGGAAGGGTGTATTTGGCAAGCGATTCATCTCTAGAAATAGTTCATCGTGGAAGACTCAGAATTCTATTCCCTAATGGAAGAGTGAAGGGAATCAATGATGTAATGCATATACCAGGTCTGGCTCAAAATTTACTTTCTATTAGTAAGTTGAATGATGTTGGAGTGCAAGTCATGTTCTCTAGAAATGGCTGCAAAATGACTAGAGGCTCAATGGTGCTAGCTAGGGGTGCTCATATTGGTACCTTTTATAAGCTGGATGCACATGTTGTGCAATGCAATAGTGTCTCTGTAAAGTCACAAAAGGCTACTCATGGAGAAAAGGAGAAAAAATTTCCTGATAGTGCAAACTCTATGGAAGTTAAACTTCTAGCATAAAAGACTATGCTCTGACATCATAGGCTAGGCCACATTGGAGAAAAAGGTTTGAAAACCTTGAAAAATAAAAACCTGGTTGAAGGGCTTGATGATTGTAACCTCGAATTCAAGTTTTGTGAACATTGTATATATGGTAAACAACACCATGTTTCATTCTACTCTAGTCCTCACAAATCTTCTGGTTTTCTTGATTATATACATTTTGATGTTTTTGGTCCAGTAAATGTTCCTTCTTTGTCTAAATCAAGATATTATGTATTGTTCATTGATGATTATTCAAGAAGGGAATTTGTTTATTTTTTGAAAACTAAATCATAAGTGTTCAGTCATTTTAAGGAATTTAAAAACCTTGTGGAAAATCAGATTGGAAGAAAAATAAAATGTTTAAGGACTGACAATGGTGGTGAGTTTTGTTCTGATGAGTTTGAAAGGTATTGTAAAGATCATGGAATTAAAAGACATAAAACTACACCCTACACTCTGCAACAAAATGGAGTTGTTGAAAGGTTCAATAGGATAGTGATGGAAAGAGCATGAAGTATGCTAAGCAGTGTTGGCTTGGAGGAGAAGTTCTAGGTTGAGGCAGTTGCAACAACATGTTATTTAATAAATCATTCTTTGAATTCCGCTCTTGTTGAGAAAAAACCTTTGGAAGCATGGTCTGGAAAGAAGCCATCTTTGAGACACATTCGTGTCTTTGGCTGTGATGCATATGCATATGTGCCAAATTAAAAAAGATCTAAATTGGAAAACAAGGTTTTTAAATGTATTTTTATTGGTTATAGTGCTGGCATAAAAGGATACAAGCTTTGGAATCCTGATACGGAGAAGGTTCTATACAACATAAGTGTTATTTTTTGTGAGTTGAAGCCTTCTACTTTGGATCTGCAGTCAGAGACAAAATTAGAAAATAAAAAGGATGTAGTTGAAATTCCTCTGACACCAAATAAAGAGGAATTGAAAATTAAAAATGTACCTGAAACTGAGGAGAGCTCATGTAGTTCTAAGAGTTCTGAAGAAGAAAATCAACCTTAGCCTCAACCTGTGAGGAGGTCAACACATGAAAGAAAGCAACCTGGTAGGTATGGGTTTTCTTTGTTAGATTCTACTTGTGCCTATGCTTTAATTTCTTGCTCTGATGAGGCTAGAACTGTGAAAGAGGCATTTAGAATGTTTGATGCAAATTCTTGGTTGGAAGCCATGAATGAAGAAATGGCATCATTAGAAAAGAATGATACTTGGAGTTTGGTGCCCTTGCCTAAAGGGAGAAAATTTGTTGGTTGCAAATGGGTATTTAAAAATAAAATAGGTCTAGATGGCAGTGTGGAAAAGTATAAGGAGAGGTTGGTTGTGAAGGGGTATTCCCAGGTAGAGGGAATTGATTATGGAGAAATTTTTTCTCCTGTAGCAAAGCTGATGTCTATCATATTTCTTTTGTCACTTGCAATAGCGTATGACTTAGAGATTGAACAGAAGGATGTGAAGACATCATTTCTTCATGGTGATCTTGAAGAAGAAATTTATATGTCCCAACCTAAGCACTTTGGGGGAAAAGGTAAAGAAAATCTAGTTTGCAAGTTGAAAAAATCTCTGTATGGATTAAAACAATCTCCTAGAATGTGGTACCAGAAGTTTGAAACTTTTGTTTTGTCATTGGGATTTTTAAGATAGAAATATGATCATTGTGTGTACTTAAAAGCTTAAAATGATCATGTTCTTATTATTGCTCTCTATGTTGATGATATGTTGTTCATAGGCAATAGTAAGCTAATGAGTTTTGATCTAAAATCTCAGTTGTCTGCAAAGTTCAAAATGAAAGATCTTGGTGCAGCTAGGTATATTCTAGGAATGGAAATAACTAGGGACAAGAAGAGTAGAAAACTTTGGCTTAGTCAGAGTAAGTATATTAATACTATTTTGGAGAGATTTTGTATGACTGATTGCAAGCAGCTAGTTGTTTCAATTTTGCAGGGAATGAAGCTATCTATTGAAGACTGTCCAAAATCTCCTATTGAGATAGAGGACATGACCAGAGTTCCTTATGCTAGTGCAGTTGAAAGTTTAATATATGCAATGGTCTGTACAAGGCCATACATTGCCCAAGCAGTGGGAGTTCTTAGTCATTTTATCAAAAATATTGGAAGGACACATTGGGATGTTGTGAAAAGAGTGTTTTGATATCTGATGGGCACTTTAGAATATGATTTGTGTTACCATGGAAATTTGGTTGAATCACAGAGGACTCTTAGCATTTGAGACTATGTGGATTTTGATTGGGCAGGAGACATTGACAATAGAAGATCCACCAGTGGATATATTTTCATGATGAATGGTGGTGCAGTTAGTTGGATAAGTAAGCGGTAGGCTATAGTCACTTTGTCCACTACAAAGGAAGAATACATGGCAACAACACACACCTATAAAGAAGCAATCTAGTTAAAATGTTTGTCTTCTAACATTGGGTTTGATGCAGGGAAAATTACAATTTACTATGATAGTAAGAGTGTTATTTGTTTGGCAAAAAATCCTACTTTCCATGCTAGGACAAAAGATATTGATGTACAGTATCATTTTGTATGAGATATGGTGGAGGATGGAAAGGTCTCTTTAGAAAAAGTGGATACTCTAGAAAATGTTGCAGATGCATTGACGAAACTAGTGAGCACAAAAAAGTACAGGTGGTGTGTCAGTTTGATGGGCCTTAGAGCCCATGGCCTTTATTAACTTCGAGTTTGAAGGAAGCTAGTAAGTCTTTGTCAAGTGGGAGATTGTTGGGAATTGTGCCTCAACTTGCTAGCTTGTATCTTTGTTCAAGTCTTCATTGTCGGCTAATCACTAGAGTTCCTAAGTTTGGAAACCTTGTCGCGGAGTTTGGAAGTTTTGAAACTTACCAACTGACCAACTTCCTTTGTTGTCATGGCATTGGTGATTTCTGTAACTTTGTAACCTTGTCACGGAGTTACGAAGTTTTTGTTTTCTCCAACTGGGTGACAGTGGTATCGGCTTGTCGCGAGGATCAGTAAATTCATAAATTGTATGCGATGGTTATGAAGTTAAAATTTTCAGTGACATGCCGATAGTTTTCCTCTCGCCGACAAGTATGTGCGTTCGGTGAGAACTTGTTCCGATACCATTGGTCTCACCAATAGCAATGATCTTGTCGATAGAACTGCATGATGAACATCAGTGTGACATAAAGGTTCTATAAGACTCTTAGCGACAGCGATGGTCTTGCTGATATTTTTGCAATGGATGTCAGTGAGAAGTCTTGTTGATAGAGTGAGTCTGGGTGACAAGTTTGAACTTGATATAACTCTTGCCAATGGTGGTGACTCTTGCCGATGAGGACAATCAGGATTTTTGGCATTGGGGAGACATGGTCTAGTGTCTCACTGACATGCAATTTTGTTTGAATTTTTTGACCAAACGACTATCTGACATGGTCTGTTTTGAACCAATTAGCGAAGTGGAATGTGAACCATTGGCAGTTGGACTGTTGTGATCATTCCTATGTGGAAGATGAATAGATTGTGAGGAAAATGATTATGCTCTGCAATGGTTGACAATGGTGAATAGTTCGATTACGTAGAGTTGTTTGATTGAACACGGATTGATCTAAGTGGGTTCATTGTATGCATCTAAGAGCATTGTGAGATTAATGTTTTGTACAAGTTTGATCAATGGATGTTGCTATTGTAAATTGACATCAGAAAGTGAAGTTTGTACTATGTCTGTAATTTTGTTTACTGTAATACAAAGAGGCTTTTCTTGGTGTGGTGGGTTTTTCTCCCATAAGGTTTTTCCCACATAAATCTAGTGTCCAATTGTGTATGTGTTCATTTGTATTTTCTATTATTCTTTTCATGTGCATCTTATTGAACTGTAATTGTAAAATTTAAAGTTTTGTCTGCATTCTTCCCTGAGGTTTTGACATTAGGAGAGTTTGTTCCGCACCTAAGCTTTCCTTGCAATGGCTAGCTTCATTAACCATTTTCTTAAGGATTTTTATAATGGTCTTGTTTGTATCCTCAACTTGACCGTTTCCGTAGGGGTAATACGAGGTAGAGAATTGAGGTTGGATGTTGAAATGTTGGAATAGCTCTCTCACATCCTAATTCTTGCAAGGTGTTTCGTTATTAGAAATAAGGGCTTGAGAAACACCATAACAAAAGATAAGGTAATTCAAGATAAATTTTGAAATTTTCTTCTCCATTATGTAGGTATAGCTTCCACCCACTTCATAAAGTACTCAATGCTTGTTATGATGAACTTGTGGCCATTAGATGAGGTTGGAGTATTTTTTCCTATGAGGTCAAGTCCCCACTATGATAAACACCAAGGTGTGACCATCAGTTGTAAGTCCCGAGCCAAAGCATGAATAAGCTCTCCATGTTGTTGACACTGGACACACTTTTGTATGTACTAATGAACTTCTCTTTCCATGGTTGGCTAGTAATACCCCATCCTCAATAGTTTCTTAGCTAAATTCATACCACTAGAATGGGAACCACATATTCCATTATGTACTTTTGTTAAGGCGGTCAAGGCTTCCTATTGGTTGAGATATCATATAATGTCCCCTCAATGCTTTGACAGTATAAGGTATCACCTAGGATCATGAATCTAGATTCCTTTTTAACAAAGTTCTTTTCAAGGTTGAAGGTGATATTAGATGGGAGGGTACCTCTGTTAAGATAGGTGAATATATCATGATACCATGGGGAACCAGGACCAACAATTACACACATGAATTCAGATTCAGGGATTTCAAAAGCTGGTACAAGAAGCTATTCTACCAAGAATTCATATTGAAGGACATTGTGTGGCATGTCTAACAATGATCAAATTTTCACCATGGCATTTGTTGCTCGATTGTGCATGTGAGGAATCAACTGAAAAGTTATATCAATGAAAAAGTCCTTGAGACTTTCTACCATTTTCTTGTAAGGAGTGAGTTCATCATCCTTAGTTTGGTAGTCATCATTGACTTGGATGAAAATTGACTAGGAGTCTCAATAGACCTTTAACTCTTGCATCTACCATTAAATTGATATCCTTAGACCTGTGATTAAAGCTTCATACTCAGCAATATTATTAGTACTTGGAAATGATAGCTGGTATGATTTTGGAATGTAATCACCTTGAGGGGTGATAAAAAGAATACTAGCCCCTGATCCATGTTGGGTAAATGATCCATCAAAGTACATTTTCCATTGATTTTTTGTATTCACAAGGAACACTAATTCATTAGGAAATTCAAATATCAAAGGGTTCTCTACATAGATAGGTGCTTTTGACAGTTGATTTGTGATTACTTGTCCTTTGATTGCCTTGTGCTCCACATATTTTATGTTAAATTTAGTTAAGTTCATTACCCATTTGGCCATCTTCCTAGTGATAGTTTCTTTGGATAACATATGTTTTAATGGGCCGATATTTGCAATAAGCTTGTTTTGGTGCAAAAACATGTAATGTCTAAAGTTTTGTGAAGCAAAAACCACTACTAAGAATTCTTTCTCAATGGACGAGTAATTCATTTAATAGCTTAGCAAGGTCATATTGATGTAATAGATGGCTCTTCCTTTTTCATTTTTATTATGTTGTGCTAGAAGAGCACCTAGTGTTGTTGATGTTGCTGAGATATATAGGATCAATGGCCTTTTTGGTATCGGCGACATGAGCACTGGAGGTGTTAGTAGGTAGTACTTGATCTATTTGAAGGCTTTATTGCACTTCTCATCCTTCTTATAATTTATTCCTTTATGGAGAAGATGCAAGAAAGGGTAGATTTTATCTGATAATTGCACTATGATCCTTCTAATGGACTACAACCTTCTTTGTAACCCTCTCATTTGCTTCAATGTTTTTTGGGGTTCCATATGTCTAATATTTCTTTCACCTTTTTTGGATGAATTTATATCCCTCTTTGTGACACAATGCAACCAAGAAACTTCCCTGATGTAACCCCAAAGACACACTTTTTTGGGTTTAATCGTACCTTATATTATTTAATCATATCAAAGATGTGTCCTAATACCTCTATGTGCTCATTATTTTTCTTTGATTTTTCCAAAATATCATCCACATAATCTTTGACTATTTTGTGGATCATGTCATGAAATATGAGGGTCATTTCTCTTTGATACATCTCTCCTACGTTCTATAGCACAAATGGAATCATGTTCCAATAATATGTTCCCCATTGATAAGTGAATGTGGTTTTGTGTTGATCCTCCTTAGTGATCCTAATTTGATTATAGCTCAAGAAATTGTCCATGAGTGATAGCATTTCATGTCCAACTATTAAATCAACAATGATGTCGATGTAGGGAGAGGGAAATCATCCTTTATACATTTCTTGTTTGAGTCTCTAAAATCTATGCATATTCTGATGCCCCCAATGGGTTTGGAGACTGGTACCAAGTTTGAAACCCACTTAGGATAATCAATCAATCAGATAAACTCAAAATTAAGGAGCTTTTGTAACTTTGTCTAAACCAATAAGGCTATTTGAGGGTACATCTTCCACAACTTTTGTCTCATTGGATTGGCTTCAGGAAAGATGGCTAGTTGATGTACCACCACTTTTGGATCAAGCCCTGGTATATCTATGTATGACCATACAAAATTTTCTCTTCTCTCTTTCAGGAATGCTGCCAAGTTCTTTTGTTCTTCATCTAACAAGGATTCAACATAAAAGGTTATCTTTGGCACCTCTTCTATTCGTACATTCACTAGGGTGGCCTTTTCTACTAGCACTACTAACTTTTCTAGATGCATTGCACTAAGGGGGAGATTGAATCCCTCATCCTTGGGTGCCTCAAGGTGGTTTTCACCCACATAGGCATCCTTTCTTTTTACTATTTTAGGATAAAAAAGTGTCACAATGTGGTTTTCACTCAAATATTTGCATGTTGTTTGCATGCCATCAATTTTGTGACTAAAGGATTTAATTGTCTCCTCGTAGTACTCCTGTGTCTAGCTCTATATCTAAACCAACTTTCTGATCTCCCCATTGTAATTTATCTTGAAGTCCCATAAATTATGAGATTTCTTCATCATTCTTGAATAAATATAGAATCAATGGTCATCGTTTGTCCCAGTCTATGAGTTGGGGGTATACTAGGCTTATTGCATTGGTTGGGCTGTTTGAGGTAAAGGATGTTGTGGATAGCACAAAGAGAGAGTTATTCTCAAATAGGTTGGCAACATTGAGTGGGAAATCATTGAGGGTAGTATCAAGCGATGTCTGTAACCAAGAGGAAGCCTCAACCTGTTTAGCAGAAGTACATTTTCCAATAAGGGTAACCTTGGTAGTAGTACATCCTAATCCAAGATTCTTGGGACATCTCTCAAGAATGATGGGTTCTAGCAAGACATTATCATTTTTTCCTAGTTTCTCATTCTTGTTATACCCACATCCCTACATTAGATGCAAGCTTTTATTGTTATTTTCCATGGAAAGAATGGGCATGGGGCAATCATCTTGATAGATTAGTTTAGTGACATCCTCCTCATTGATATCTTCTTTGTTCAAATCCCCCCATTTGGTGAAGGTGGTAGATACCACCTTTAATGTTCTAGCCAATTTTTTGATAGGTGTAGGTTTCCCATGAGATTTGGGAGAAAGGGGTAGTTATCCCAACAAAAAATTGTCCTTCTATAGTTTATAATCTCCACAATCATCATCATTGATCATTGCTTTAATGTCATACATATTCTACACAATGGGTTTTTTTGTTTCTAAGGTAGATGCAAGGGATGATGGGCCAACAAATGAGTAGGAGGATGTAGGCCCTTCATCATTTTTAGGGATTTTGGGTATTTTGTAGAACTTGGCCTCAAGGTTCTTGCAGTTGTAAAGATTATTAGGATCCCCATGGATAGTAACTTCTTTGTCCTCAAAAGGAAATTTTACACATTGGTGATAGGTTGAAGCTACAACTTTTAGGGCATGAATCCATGGTTTACCAAGAAAAATTTTGTATGGGAGATCAAGATATAATACTTGACATGTGGTCTCAGCAATGAAAGGTCCCACTTGGATGGGTAACGTGATGATGCCTTGTGATACTCACTCTTGATTGACATATACTCTGATGGTTGTACACTTTTCTTTCTCAATAGCATCCTTTGAATAACCCAAGTTCTTAACCAATTGAAAGGTGAAAATGTTCAAACTAGCACCTCCATCTACTAAGAATATTTTAACCTTGTTCTTATGAATAATGACCTCAAGGTGTAAAGCATGGTTATGAGATTGCTACAATGGTAGGTTTTGTTCTGAGAAGGTAAGAAGATGAGGGATGGTGATATGACCTACCATAGCTTGAAACTGATATGTATGAATATCTTCAGAGACAAATGATATAGATAAATATTTTTTTGAGATTTCCCTACGTGTGGGTGATAGCCTTAATAGTTATAAGATAGAGATCTAAGTAGGGGTCTTCCTAAGTTGTTCCAGGAGACTATAGTTACTAGGATTAGATGTTGGAAATGTAGGTTGTACTCTGGGTTGAGATGAAGCTCCTTGGATGGTAACCTTGCCACATCATGTGGTGACTCCACACTTTACACTAGGTCCTTTGATGGTAATGACAGTGATGAAATTTTCATAAGAGGTAACTACATTGGAATAAACATGTTGCACATTATTGTAAGTTTTTCGTTTTCCATTATCATTCCTAGTAGCTTTGGAAATTGGGAAGCGTTATCAATTTTGAATCTACCAATTTTTTCATGATAGTTTCAATAGGTTATGCCAACTTTGTGTATTTGCATTTTGGATAGTTATTCTTGCTGGGGGTTTGTCATTGTTGTGTTTCAATAATATTGATTTGATTATTCTATGGTGGTGATGTTTGTTATATAGTTTGTGCAATAGTTGGTTGGTTGATGTTTGGCCTAGGAGCACTTATAACCACTTTAGCATCCACCACACCATCATTTGTCACATTATTGTTCTTAGCCTAGACACAAGGCTTGTCATTTGAACTGGTTGATGGGAAGTTGTATTTGCATGCTTCATTATTTCCCTATGAGATTAGGGCTCTCTCGATGTTGTGGGATCTAGGGAAAAGCTCATAGTAAGTGGTAATAAATTGTATTTTTAGATGGAAGGATAGATTTGGATCAACATTTTCTATGATAATCCCCACTTGTTCATTGGGGATGGGCCACTTTCTTTTGCTAGCTATTTGTTTCCATCGTTCAAGAAATTAACAAAGGATTCTCCTTTATTTTGTTTGAGTGTATATAACTCCTCTAATCTCACATCCATGTCAAGGTTGAAGGAGAAGAGATTGGTGAATTTATCGATGATTTCTTGTAATGTTTTGATACCTAGATGTAATTGTGAGAACCAATCCATGGAAGGACCTATCAAACTATGTGGAAAGAGGTGCATTAAGTAGGAATCATTGTAGGAAACCTCCATACACATGGCATTCAATTCTTTGATGTGATCCACATGACTTCCTCTCCCTTTGTATTTATCAAATTTAAGGACCTCAAAACCAGGAGGGAAAGGTACCATGGTGATGTTTTTGTTGAATGGATAGGGACATAAGTTTTTTTGTGCATCGGGCTTCTTCATTTTTCCCATTTGCATGTCATACATTTTTTGCGTTAGTGACTTGAGTTGGGATGCCACATCATCTTGTAGGTTTGGTGGAGGAACATATGTTGTATATGGTGGGATGGTATATGAATCATAAGTGGTATTTTGACATGTTGGGATGTTGTATGGCATGGATGGTGTTGTGGAATATTATGAAGGTGATAGTGGTGGAGGTGTGTATGTTCCTAACATGTTTGGATTGATGATGTTTGGTTGGGGGTTATAGTATAAACCTTGTTTTTGTTGTGTAAGCATTTGTTGGGCATACTATTGAGCTAGAAAGGCTTGTCATTGGGCTTGTTGTTGTTGTTGTGTTACTAAGGCTACTTTTTGGGCTTGATTTTGTTGTTGGGATATGAGGGATGCTTGTTATCCTTTTTGTTATTGTTGTGTTGCTAGGACTGCTTGCTAGGATTGCTATTTTTTGGCTTGTTGTTGTTGATGTGATACTAGGGCTGCTTGCTAGGCTTTTTTTTTTGTGTTGCTAGGGCTACTTGTTGTGCTTGATGTTGTTGTGTTGCTACTAGGGATTATTGTTGTTATTTTTGTTGTTGTTGTGCTACTAGGGTTGATTGTTGTGCTTGTTGCTATTGTTTTCCTACTTGGGCTACTTTTTGTGCTTGCTATTGTTGTACAACTTGGTGTTAAGCCTATTGTGCATGATACAAAGTAGAAGCATGTCCTTGAAATATAGGATTTCTTTATTGTTAGAACTTTTGTGATGGGTTTTAGGTGTTAATGGTTTGAGTGGGTTGTGGGTGGATGAGGAGTGGTTTAGGGTTACCTTGGTTTAACATTCCTTGTAGAATGGTGGATTGGGATGGAGCAAATGAAATTTTGAGGTCCCATTTGATTTTGCATGACATGGGGGATCAATGGTAATGATTAGGATGGTGCCATTGTGTATTGCAATATTAATGGCATATTAGGACCTTAAAATTGATTGAAAGCATTCCTTTGAACAATGAGTATAGGGTTCCCTTGTTGTATTTGAGGTGACACCAAGGTATTACCTTGGTTGATGGGGTTTTTGACCAAGGTGTTGTTTTGATTTGGGTTGGAAATGGATGGGATGGATGTGTTTTGTGAAACCAATGGGATGGATGAACTTATTGGGTGGTTGAAAAATGATGTCACTTGTTGTGTTAAGGGCTGATTTTATGTAAGGGTGTCGACGTTCCCTTGTTGGTCTATGTGAGACACTTGGTCCATAATACCTTACGTGAAGTTGGGCACACTTGTAGTACTTGTGGGAATGGATGAGGATGGTTTCCCTCAAAATCTTGAGGTTGTCATGGAGGCATGGAGTGTCAGTGGTTTATGTGGATGTAAAGGGTGTTCTGGAATGGTGGTGGAAGATGGAGTTTGGGAACCAAATGTGGATGTCCAAGTGTTGGTTTGTGGAGGATTGGTGTTTAGATTACCCACAAGTGTGTCACTTTCCAAAGGGAGAGTGTGACCTAAGTCCTTAGCAAGACTAGTGTCAAGACTAGGGGTTTGTATTTGGCTTGGCCCTAGTGATGAATTTGATTGAAGTGTAGATGAAGTCAAGCCTTGTGTCAAGGTTTGTGTGGAGAAAGATGGGGGATTTGAAGGAACTTTTTCTGAGGCTTGACGTTCTTGTTTATACTCAAGGATTTCTTCCTTAGTAATCTCAAAAGTAATTTTTGTAATGTCCTCTACCTTATATGGTCCCAATGGAGCGTGGGGTTGTTTCAAGGGGGTAGAATGACTCCTTGGATCAAATTCTTGTGGATTGGTATCACTTGTGGTCGATGTGACTTTGGTTTTCTCCATGATTCTCTTATGTTATGATATTTTTGTTACCGAAAATTGCGGGTCACCTATGGGAGATTTATGTTGGGATTTGTAATGTTTAAACTCTCTAGTTGACTCAAATTTTGGTAAAAGGGCCACTCTAAGTCATTTTGGAGAAATGATGTAAATGGGAGATGAAATGGGTGAATGATATGGGGAGAGAAATATTTGTAGTCTTTTGGGACAACACTTTTAGACAAAGAGGTATGATGTTTTGATAAAGATGATAATAAAATTGTAAATCTTTAAGGTAGATTTGTGACCTTCAAGCTAAACTAGTCCACCAATGCAATAATTAACTTATCTAAATGCATGGAAAAGGATTTATCTCACACACAACATAGTAAAGTTAGGGGATTGGTTTGATGATCTCTAAGTCAAAAGTGTTGGTGTGTGACAAAAGTTTATAAAGTTTGGTCAAATGAAGAGTAACATACGATGAAGGGTGGATGAAATGTTTTGACTCAAAATGTTAACCTAGACTGAACCTTTATGTTGCAAGACCAAGGTAGTGAGAAAAATTATTTTCCATACGAGTAACCCAAAGTTAAAAGATCAATGTTGATTTTAAATGAGGGAAAATTTGGACATATAAATCTAGGTCGCCCAACATAGGGCGAGCATAAAAATTTCTTAACAAGATGTCTTGGTCTTGATAAAGTTTTAAGGCTCATTTTTTGTTAAGCTTTGAACTATAATGTCTACATTTGAAATGCGGGAATATGGACCTTCATTTATGAACTTTGATTTTTTGGGAGATCATGAAGATAAGCACAAGATCATGAAAAGAGGGTATCTATTACAATGCAAGATGTGGTAATATAGGACTTATGGCCATAATATCGGCTTTTTTCTCTTGTTTTTCTAAGATGTGTTTCTCTTGCTAAAATGATAAATGTAAGTGTATGAAATCCTATGCTAAATGGATTTGAAGTTCAAAAATGAAAGCCACTAATGCAAATTAGACTAAAATGATGCAAACTAAGCTAAAATGGAAGCCATTAATGGATGTTTTAAGCTAATATGATGAATATTTAAACTAAAAATGCTAAATATATGCTAAATATGGATGCAAATGAGAGTGATTTTAACAACATAATTTTATTACTAAAAGATGGATCCCTATTCAATAGATGCAAGGTCTATTTATAGAATAGGAAATGAGAAACTGATTGTCAAGATTGAAATAATCAATCAATGGTCAAGATGGAAAGAAGATGGAGGAATGGATTATGGATTCCCATCAAGGGTTGAGAATGCAAGTTGATATTTAATCAAGGGATCACAATCATGCAAAAAAGAACACTTTCAAAGCTTGATCAAGAAGTTTATTGAAATTTTGTCACAAAGAAGAATATTCCCTTTTTTGAATGAGTGTAAAGGGAGAATATTCTCATGCAAGTGGATGAGGAAAATTAGTATTTATAAAATTAAAACAAAGTTTTAATGTGCAAAGGGGAGGGATATTCCATAGGAATATTCCCTTTTGGAGGAATTTAAGATTTAACATTAAATAATTTATTTATTTAATGAAAGGGGTGATATTAGGATATTTAATTAAATAAATAGTATAACTAGGATTTATTTAATTAAATAAGAAGAAATAAGAAGGATAATTAAATAATTTGCATTATTCGATTAGACAGGGTGAAATATTACTGTGAGATGGGGTGAATTAACCTAATTAGGTCAATTAGATTAATAGGCGAAAATAAGTCATTTAACTAAATAGTTAGGTTAATTTAATCAAACAAGAGAAAAGAGGATGGATTTTAGGATGAAATATCATTAGTATATTAGATTTGAGTGTGAAGTATCATTTAGGAGATTTTTAAGTGTCTACACTCACATCCATTTTAGTATACTTTGCATCCATGACTTGAATATTTGAATGTTGTTTCCATTTAGCATAGCTCACGAATCCATCTCCATCAATAATTTTAGCATTTAGCACTCATCTTTATCATGTTAAACTAGTTTTGCATCTATGTTTCACATATCTCATTAGTTTCATCAATTTTCATCAATAAAATCAATTGAAATAGCTCATATTATCAAGTGGGTTGGGAAAGGGTCACCATTCCACATTAATGTGACACCACTCCCCCAATGAGATAAGATTCGAGGTCATCGAATATATTCTATTGTGCTTTTGTGTTGATTTCATGTTAGTTTAATGGGTTCTTATTCTTTGAAAATTTGAATATCTCATTGGGATCATGGCTTAGGGGATTATAAATGCTCTAAATTCATTTGGATCTAGCATATTTAGTTCATACTATGACTATGGTCACATTTTGGCACTAGAAGGAGGGTTATATTGATCGATTCTAATGAATTTTTCTTTATATTCTTGTGTTCTTGATTTTGTAGACACAAAAATGCTTTTGGAGGCTACAACGATGCAATTGTAGGGTATCACCATATAGCAATGAAATTGTAGAGATTACAATGATGCTTAATTAAATCCAATGACACTTATTTAATTTAGCAACGCTATTACCTATTTTTTTAGAAAAAGTGGACACACCACAATATTATATTAATATATATCAAATATGTACATAGACCTGGTTTAGAGGACATACTAGTTGGAAAGAACCAAGAAGAAAACCTCTAGTTATAGCTCGTACGAGAATATATTGAGTACAAAATTATCCCACATGTAGGATATTCATATTTTACAAAATTGGCAACAATTCTGCCACCTTAATTTTTCTAAAAACTCAAAATGAGTGGTGCAAAATGAGGCATAAAATCTATCATAACTTTAAAAATAGGGACACCTTTGATATAGCAACACCATTGTGGTCTCTGTATGTTGTAGAGTGCCACTTTACAAATTTCACCAGAGTGATGCCCCTGAATTATAGTGATGCCTTTATGAATTATAGTGACGCCATTGTGGACAACAACACTTTTTATTGGTAAAAAAATAGAGAGCTAATTTTTGCATGTGCTTTAAATTTTTTATTTCATTTTCTCTCTTATATCTTACTAACACCTGGTTTTTGTTTTTGAGGCTAACTAGTTTTGTAGATTTGAAACAAATTGAAGTGAAGAAGCATACTATTTGTTGTGTGGTCTCACAACATTCCATGAGATTGCAAGACTTGGGGACCCAAGAAAAAAACTAATGCTTATGTAGGTGTTGGTTAGCTGAAAAGGGATCACCAGAAGTTAAATTTGAAAAGAAATTTTTGGAGTAATTCATGATTCAAGTGTATAGGGTACTGAGTACCAAGCATCGAGAGGCAAGAAGTGTTAAGATGTTAATGCAAGGTTTTGATAAAGTGTTCTTGTCAAAGAAGTGTCAAGGTTCCAGTAGAATCCAAGATCTCAGAAACTTTGTTTGGTAAAAGTTGAAGTTGTCAGGTATCGGGAATCAAGTAACAATTTTAAGTTTTAAAATTGAAAGTTTAATTTTTCCCACAAGGTTCAAAAGGTCTAGTAACCCACATAAAAGATAATTACACAAGTGTATTATAAAAGTGTGATATTTATGATTTGTTTAAAATGATGAGTTTAATGATGGTTTTGTTTTCATAAGAGTTTTATGAATTTTTTTTTTAAAATGGATTAATATGTAGAATTTGAACTTATATTAGGAACATATTGTGATGCAATATTCAAGTATGGATGGTTAGGAAAACTTGGGTTGCATGAAAATATAGTAGTGTTACAAAGTTTAGGAGTGCACTTTGAAAGCTCATGCGGGAACAAAGCTTGTTGTGAATAAGCATCAAATTCTAGGAAACTAGGAATCTTGGTATTACACATGCGACAAAGGAGTGTGCTCAACCCCGGGGTGATTCACCTCTAAGAATGTTTCGTCCAAGTCCAAATCTAAATGTAGGAACATAAGGTTTACTTAATCATTCTGAATGTCGGGGAAGTTCCTACATTACATTTGGAGGATTTGTTTGGTTCCAAGATAACATCTTGATTACTCAGCAATGGAGACCTCATAGATTTTAACGTGTTAAACAAGGTTGACATCTGTTGACTTCGTCAACAATTCTCCAACTAGTTGCTCTATTCCATGTGCCTTATTGCGATTCATCCCTTAGATTCCCTCTCATGTATTTGTCTAATATTCCTTGTGTCTTGTTCTTATAAAAGATTGGGAAATGTTTCATTTTAAGTTAAGTTCAAAATTTGTGGATGTCAAAGAACCATTTAACTTCTTTAAGGTTTGTTCATTTTCTTGGTTTCTATTCCATTCTAGATTAAAAACTTGTATGTTTCATAGAAGCTAATCAATATCAGATCTAATATAAAAGCTATTTCCTATTATGAAATCTTACGTAGTTGATTGTTTGTTCCTATCAGACAATACTATGTGTTGTTCCATTTAAGGGTGCATACTAACACTATCTTATGGAAAATGATCCCCCCTCTCTTTAAAATATTGCATCATTGTACTCTTATCTATGAAGCAATTTGGTGACGTATGGAATGGGTTGCTCTAGTTTGGTTAATTCTTGAGCCATGCATGGATAATACCTGGGAGATACATTACATTTCAATATTTTTGATGCTTTATTTTAGAATAGATGTTTAAATTTTATAAAATGTTCCAAAAAGGAGATGAATGAATGTTTTATTGCAAATATTTTGATTCCATGATATTGCTGAATGCTTAAAGCTAAATTTACTTAAGTGAAAACAATTTATTTTATGTTCATGAAATGTTATTGCAAATTTGTCGATTTCATGAAATTGTCAATTAACTCGATCGAGATTATCTTTTACCTTCCCCTATGATTGCTTTAAGAACCCAAAAAACCATTTACCCCTCATGATTAATAGAATTATCACAACGAACTTTGAAATGAACCTAGTATGGTCAAGACCTGACATAAATGAGTCTTGGGATTAAGCTGAGTGAGTCTAAGATTTAGGTTGTCCCGATGCAATCTTTAAAGTAAAGATAGGTTCTTTTTTTCTATCTATGAGGATTTATTTGCACTATTGGTGTGCAACTAGCATCATGATCAATAGGAACTTGTTCTAGAAGTAGGGCCATCTCTGAGTTTTATCTAGAATTGGTATTGCTATCCTGGTTCTGGTTTTGAAAACTACTTGCGAGACAAAAGTTTAAGTGAGATGGTAATGGAAGGTAAAATGGATGTTGATAAGCTCCAAAAATTATTAACCAGAGGCTTTATCTTTTGAGTTTGTTCACTTTTGGTAGGGTCACAGAGTGTAGAATTCATGATACAATAGATCATGGTGAACTTGATTGTGAAAATTTTCTGACTAGGGTAAGTTTGGCTACCTATAATGTGATTTCATTGATGAAAATGTCTCTCACTACTAAAAGAAAGGAACCATTAAGGAAAAGAAGTTTAGATTGTGAAGAAAAGCCTAAATCTACTGAAACTAGAAATACTAGAACATTAACTATTAAATCAAATAGATCTATAGTAGGAAAAAGGGCAAGGATGTCAAGACATAGAAACAACGTGCCAAAAAGCGTGAAAATGAAAGTGATGAGTCATCAATATTCTCACACGTGGAAGGTGGTCATGAAAAGGAAGAACAAAAGAAACAAGCAGGAGACACATGCTTTTCGCTCCTAACTAAAAATCCACAATCTAAAAGGGAAGAAATTCTTGATTTCATGTAGAATATAGAATATGAAATTTTTAATTTCTCTCTTCAAGTGATGATAATGCAAATTGTGTTAATAATTTGTCTAATGAAGTAAATAGTGTTACTAAGAGTGAACACAGAGCCAAGGACTTGGAAAATCTTGGAGAGAGAAAATCAAGAAATGAGTACAATTTTTCATGGAATAAAACAAAGCAAAAAGGAAAATCATGAACCAAGACTGAAAGAAGATAGACTATGGAGAAGCTAGCAAAGGTGTGTGCAATCAACCCTTAATGAGGTCATTTCCATACAAATGAGCTAATTTATTTGTAAGTGCACATTTGAATTTATATTTTTTAAATGTAGAAAAGTTAAGATAATTCATTGTTACAGTAAGATATTTGAAACATATTCAAGTGAATTTAAAGACAAGCCTACTGTAATTCATACAAAAAAACCATGGAAATAGTAATAGAAATTAATGTAAATTACTTAGTTAGGGTTAATCATTTTCTTAGGGTAAATTTAGTTAGCTAGGTTAGTTTGCTCTCATAGGGTTTTTTTTGCTTTTTGGTTTGTTCTCAGCATTAATGAATTCTACTTAATTTAAAAACACATGAGAGTGAGTTGAAATATTCTTGAAACATTGCATTGTGAATTTTAAAATAAAACAAAATCATGCATAGTAAGTACATGCTTAATGTACAAAAAGAAAAAAATTTATATAGATATATGTATACTTCATATGCACATGGAAATATAAATTTTCTCAATGTAAAAAGTGCGAAAACTGCAACAAGGGAAAAAGAGGAGATGGGCTCAAAGCAACAGGGTGGCTAATCAGTCAATTTGGGATTCTTCATCCATGAGGGTAGTATATCCTGGGTAAGTTTTGTCCTTGTGAGTATCAAGGTTAGGAGTATGAAGATTAGTGAAGAAAGGAAAGATAGGAACTAATTCTACTCGTTCTAAAAAAAAGAGGAATATCATCAGCAAAGGTAATTTTGATGGTTGAGTATGAAACAAAAAGGATATAGTCCAAATTCCTGAGAAAATTAGGTTACACAATCATCAAAGTAGCTTCACTAACTTTAGCAATAGAAATCCTTGTTAGTATTCAGGTAGATTGGAGCAATAAACATTAACAATTATATACAAATTAAATAACCCAAAAATAACAATGAAGAATAACACAAAAGATATCAACACAAAATTTTACCATGGTTCACCCAATATGGGCTACATCCATAGAAACTCAACCATCCAATGATTTTATTATCCAGTGCAAAAAAGATTACAATCTCACAAATGCAACACCACAACATACACCCTAGCCACTTATAACAAGCTTTTTGGAAGCTTCTAGAATTAGGTTTTAAAAAGTCATTTTTCATTTGACATGTTAGTGGGAAAACCTTGATGTGTTAATGGGAAAAAACCTTGACATGTTAATGGAATTTTTTTCGAGGATTACGCCCCCGAATCCTAATGAGGATACATTATGAGTGTATATTATTTACATGATCAATCACCACATACTAACAAGCCCAATGTCCAAGAGTAAGGCTACAAACTATGAATCCAAGTCTAAATTCAACCTATAATATACTTTTGACTTCACATAGGTTTCCCTGAGGACTAGGGGAAAATTGGATTTTGTAGTCGACGTTCAGAGATAGAAAACCTTATTCAACCTCTAGTTAGTAATGTGACCTAGAAAGCCATTCTAGCAGCAATTGCAAGTCAGGAAGATGGGAGTATCCATGCCTTGGAAGAAACAAAGCACAAGAAGAGCAAAAAAGAAAGAAAATTGAAGAAAAAATGTGAATAATTTGAAGGAGAAATGTGGAATTTATAGAAAATTATGAGAAATCTGTAGTACATAGTTGTCTGGATTGAAATCTTGGGAAATGTAAGTCGAGGTGGCAACCAGATATTTTTCTCCAAAGTTCAATGTTAAATCAAGTATTTTTTTTGTAGTATGGGTGGCCATAGCTTTGAATTTTTCCAATACAAAGATCATGAGTCGAGCAAAGTTAAAGATTTCAAAATTTTATGGTGGCCATTTTAGTATATTTTATTGAGTCATATTAATCATGAAGGTGTCCTTGTGTGCATTGTAGAAAGGAAAATTAAGTGGGTAAGGTGACACAAATAAACATCTGGGAAATTAAAAGGAAATAATATGTGTTAATGTGTGCAAATTAAATGCAAAGTATTATGGTCAGACTTAAGTGTAATCATGACAACTTTGATGCATTAATGTTAGTGCAATGCTTTCAAATTAAAATTGCTAGCCAAGTGTTTTAGCAGTTTCCATAAGAATTAAAATGGAAGGGTGGTAACTAGTGTTTCTAAATTTAGAATTAATTTGGTGATGGGATTACTTGCTGCTAAATTTTAATTTATCCATATTTTTTGATAGATAGCAAATTGCAGTTAGCTAGGATTTGGCATAAGGATGGTAAAATTTAGCTAGAAAGTAGCACCTATAGGGAATAATTAAATGAGTTTTTAAGGATTGGTAAATGGTGAAGGGATTTGCATTGCCACTGTAATTCCCAACCTAATAATAGGCCTCATTGCCTACAAGTTAAAAAAATGAGCTTAAAAAGAAATATAAAAAAAAGAATATCAAGGAAATATCAAAAGAGAAAAGATTTCAACTCTTTAGGCTATCCAAATTTCTCTACTAGGGATATGGATGATTGACTGGAAGTAGAGCTATGTTTGGGGGAATTACAGACTAGATAACCTTGCTAGGGTTATGGACGCCTGACTTGCAGTAAGGCTCTATCCAATGATGGATTTGGAGGATTACTAAATTATGTAATTCAATGCCAATGAACTATTTTTTTCACCAAGTTCTAGAAATAGGAATTAATCAAAGCACAAATTAATACTTTCTAGATAAATTTTATCATCTTTATGCCAAACTTCAGGTAAAGGTAAGAGTTATTGTTGAAAAATATGTATAAGTTCTAATTTATAGTGGGTAATTAAATCTCATGTTTCTTTCAAATTTGGCTTTATTGGTTGCAAGTTGTTGTGTGGTCTCACAACTCACCCCAAGATTGTAAGAATTGGGGACCCAAGCCAAAAACTAATGCTTATGGCAGGTGCTAGTTAGCTGGAAAGGGATCACCAGAAGTTAAAGTTAATTTTTTTTTTGGAGTAATTCATGATTCAAGCGTACCATGTACTAGGTACAAGGAATAAAGAGGCCAGAAATATTAAAATGTTAATGCAAGGTATTGGTAAAGTGTTCTAGTCTGGGAATGAAGGTCCATGAAGTGTTGAGGTTCCAGTAGAATCAAGGAACCAAGAACGTTTATTTGGTAAGAGCTGAAGTTGTCGAGTACTTGGTACTGGGTAACAATTTTAAGTTTTGAAATTGAAATTTTAAGTTTACCCGGGGAGTTCAAAGGGTTTGATAACCCACCCAAAACATAATTACACGAGAATGTATTCTAAAAGCATGATATTTATGATTTGTTTAAAATGATGAGTTTAGTGATGGTTTTTCTTTCATAAGATTTTTATGAATATTTTTTTAAAAGGGATTAATATGTGGAATTTGTACTTGTAGGAGGAACATATTGTGATCTAATAGTCAGGTATGGACGGTAAAGAAAACTTGGGTTGCAGAAAGATTCAACAGTGTTACTAGGTTCGGTAGTGCACTCTAAAAGATCATGTGGGAACAAAGCTCATTGCAAAGAAGCACCAAATATTGGGAAACCGAGAATATTGGTATTACATATGCAATGAAGGAGTGTGCCCAACCCCAAGCTGATTCACCTATGGGAATGTTTCATCTGAGTCTAAACCTGAATGTAGGAACATAAGGTTTACTTGATCATTCTGAATGTATGGGAAGTTCCTACATTGCATTTGGAGGATTTTTTTGGTTCCAAGATAACGTCCTAATACTTAGCGATGGAGACCCTGAAGATTTTAACATGTTGAAGAAGGTTGACATCCATTGAATTCATTAGTAATTCTCCTGCTAGTTGTCCTATTCCCCGTTCCTTATTCTGATTCATCCCTTGGATTCCCTCTCATTTATTTATATAATCTTCCATGTGTCTTGTTCTTATAAAAGGCCAAGAGGTGTTTCATTTTAAGTAAAGTTCAGAATTTTTGGATGTTAGAGAACCAAAAAATTCTTTAAGTTTTGTTCTTTTTCCTATTTTTTGTTCCATTCCAAATTAAAAACTTGTATGTTTCATAGAAGCTAATCAATATCCAAGACAATTTAAAATCTATTTCCTGATATGAAATATTACATAGTTGATTGTTTGCTCCTATCAAATAAGAATGTGTACTATGTCATTTAAGGGTGCATATTGACACTATCCAGTGGAAAATGATCCACCCTATCTTAAAAATATCACAACATTCTGTGCTTAGTTGTGAAGCAATCTAGTGACATATGGAATGGTTTTCTCTAGTTTGATTCATTCTTGAGGCATGCATAGATAATACTTGGGTGAAACTTTATTTTTTAGTATTTTTTATGCTTTATTTTAGAATAGATGTTTAAATTTTAGAAAATGTTCCAAAAAAGAGATGAATGAATGGAAATTTTATTGAAAATATTTTGATTCCATGATATTGTTGAATGCTTAAAGCTAAATTTACTTAAGTGAAAGAAATTTATTTGATGTTCATGAAATGTTATTTCAAATTTGTTGGTTTCATGAAATTGTCAAATGAACAGACTAATATTATCTTTTACCTACCCCTATGATTCCTTTAAGAACCTAAAAAACTGCTTACCCCTCGTGATCAACAAAATTATCACAATGAACCCTGATGCGAACCTAGTATGGTCAAGACCTGACATAAACAAGCCTTGGGATTAAGTAGAGTTAGCCTAAGATTTAGGTTGTCTCCGTGCACTATTTCAAGTAAAGAGAGGTTCTAGCGGTTTGTCTATGAGGATTTATCTACACTGTTGGTGTGTGACTAACATCATGATAAACACTATCATTTGTCCATACATTGTAAAAAAGGTGTTTTTACACTTATGGGATTATTATAACCCATCATATACTACTTTGATTTATGTTTTAGGACTAACTAAACTTCCATTGGGTTTAAAATTTACTTCCAAAGTTGGTTGAAATTGGACCTCTACATCCTTATTTTGTGACATTGGCTTAAAATTGAACAAAACAATCACATACTCCCATTGGTGCTTAAAGTGAAGTCATTTAGATTTAGAGGGTTAAAAAGAATGAGTGCTTGCTTTTTTTGTATTCACTTGTAGTGTGTATCCACTCCCCTTATGCTTTGTGTGATCTTGGGTGAAGAGAAGCACTCAAGTGTATGTCCTTTTCTTTGGTTCACTTGTAGTACATATCCACTCCCCTTGCACTTCATGTGATCTTGGATGAAGAGAAATACTCAAGTATACTTTCATGCATTGTGTCACCCTTAACAAAGGAATTACTATGAGATCCATCAGGCAATAAAAAAATCATAAGAAATTTCTTGCAAGCACATTTATCAGTGGGTTTTAAATAAAGGATGTGAAATCATGAGAAATTAGAATCAATCTATGGAGCCCATAACATGTTGCACCTAATCCCACACCTTAAGTGGAAAGAAGAGCCCTAAGTGGCCAAGTGGATCAATATGTGTCATGTTTTTCTTGGTTTGTTGTCATTAAGAACCTTATTTCAGTAGTGGCCAACTTTGTCCTTCCAAAGAGTTCTTTAAAGTGGCGCATTGGGATTTATTTCCAAGAAGTTACTTTTTTTGTTTGAGTTCAATTAAAGTGTGGATATTAAGAGTTCTTTCTTAACATACCTCTACACTCTTCCCTAAATTGTATGCAAAATCATCTCTTCTACTATGAAGGGAATGAGGCAAGCCTACCAATAAGAACATAACCACTTGAGCTAGGAATGTTATTTCTTGTGAGTTAGTTTGACACATTGTTTGGTTCCAAGACATCTTAAACAACACATCAACAAGTTTATCAAATTTCAAACCCTTTGGATCAAGTATGGATACCTTTTGAAAAGTCCTAATATTATTACTTGACCCTAAGGTCTTTGTCCTTAGAGCTTTCTAAATATTTGGACTTATATCTAAATCCACACTTTCCAAAGTTAACATAGGGAACTATGGCCTTACCTACATTATTTTCACATAATGAAATTTGTGAAATGAAGGTTGCTTTGACATATACATTTTAGTTTAAACATTAATTAAGACTTTCTTGATGTGGTAATGAAACTATCTCACTTAAGAAAATATTAAATCAAATGAACACCCCACATTGATTTATGTTCAAAATATTGACTCCCCAAACACAAGCAACATTGAGACAGGTAAAGTATTGAAAAACATTGAGTCCAAGTTCCATTTTACCAAAATCATTCAATTCCATGGACTAAAATCATTGAGTTCTATTACCAAAATTAGAGTTCTTAAGGTTTTTTCACTTTAGAGGTATAGCATGTTTCTCACCACTTTCATCTTGCAAAACAAAGGTCCCTTTTAGGTTAACATTTTGGGTCAAAACATTTCATCCATCTTCACACATTTCCCACTTCACCAAACAACTTTATAAACTTTTGGAAACATCACTCTTTTTACTTAGGAATTTATCAAACCAATCCCCTAACTTAGCTATGTTGTGTGTGAAATGGATCCTTTTCCGTGCACTTAGTTGAGTTGGTTATCACATTTTTTTGAACTAGTTCATCTTAAAGGTCAAAAATCTACCTTCAAGACATGTTCATTAAAACCTTTTATCCAAACATCAAACTTCTTTGTCTAAAAGTGTTGTCCAAAAGTTTAGAAATTTCATCCCACATATCATTCACCCTTTTCATCTTCCATTCACATCATTGGTCCAAACAAATTAGAGGGTCCCTTTTTCCAAAATTTGAGTCAACTAGAGAGTTTCAACATTATAAATCTCAAAATACCTCTCCTATAGGTGACCCACAATTTATGGTTACAACAAGATAAAAACACAAGAGAATCATAGAACTAATAAAAAATACATCCACCACAAGTGATCCAAACCCACAAGAATTTGATCCAAGGAGTCATTTTACCCCCTCACAACAACCACAAAATCGATTAGGACCATATGAGGTAGAATATGTCACAAATAACCCACTTGGGCTCACTAAGGAAGAACTCATTGAGTAATAAAAAACTCATAAAACCTTAGAAAATGTACCTTCAACTTTTCTCACACAAGGATTAACCCAATCTATGAATCAACCAACTCCATCCTTGGTGTCAAGTCAAACATTAACTCCTAGTATTGCAACTAGGATTTCCACTGATTTTGGCCACACTCTCCCTTTTGAAGGAAACACACTTTTGGGTACTCAAAACACCAACATCCCCTAAAAAACCACTTGGACACCAACATTTGGTGCCCCACCTCAATCTTCCACCACCATTCTATAAAAACCATTACATTCGTACAAACCACTTACATTACATACCACCATGACGACCTCTACATTTCAAGTGCAAACATCTTCATCCATCACCACAAATACCTAAAGTGTACCCAATTTTACACAAGGTAATGTGAACCAAGTATCTCAAATAGGACCACAAGGGAAAATTAACTCTCTCATACAAGGTCAACCCTTAACAAGTGGCTCCAACAATCCCATTGACACATCAAAACAAATGGTTACCCAAACCTCTCAATTCAATACACAAAACACATTACTCCCATCTATCATTAATCTAAACCAAAACAACACCTTGATCACAAACCTCATCAACCAAGGTAATACCTTGATCCCGAAATAGACACAACAAGGGAGCCCTCAACACATCAATCAAGGGAACCCTTCAAGTCTATCGATCTAAGGAAAAAATGTGCCATTGACATCATAATACCAAATTACACCATCATCATCTTTACCATGTGTCCCCCAGAACATGCAAAGTCAAACAAGGCCCGAACCTTACATTCCTCCATCCCAATCAACTATCTTACAAGGAATGCTAAACCAAAAAAACCTACAACCACCTCAAATCAACCCACAACCAATGATCACCCAAAATCAATCCCAACATCAAAATGCTTCCACATTGAAAGCATAAAAATCTCGTTCTTTAGCTTTGCAACAACAGAATAGGCTTACCAACAAGCATTACAAGTGCAACAAGCTCAACAATAAGTGTTGCAAGCACAACAAGCCTATCAATAAGTGTTGCAACAACAACAAGCCCAAGCTCAAGTCTTGCAACAACAACAAGCTCAACAACAAGCCTTAATCACACAACAACAACAACAACAAAAAACACAACAACAAGCCTTGGTAACACGACAACAACAAAAAAAATCACAACAATATTTGCTAGTGCAACAATATGCTTGACAACAAAAATTTCTCCTGCAACAACAACAACACCAAGGCTTATACTATAATCCCCAGCAAAACATCGTCAATCCAAATACTTTTGGAGCATATATACCTCTTGTAGACACGCAAAATATGCATACATTTCAATCCACTAGTTTAATTAAATAACCTTCATTTAATCAAATATAGCATTTCATCCTTCAATTAAAAAAATCAATCAAATCCTAACATTTCATCATTCATAAATCATCTCCTAGATTCATATTCCTCAAATTAATTAACCTTTACCTTGCATCATCCTTTTAATTAAATAAACCAAACCTTATTTAATTAAATCTCAAAATTCATATTTCTCCCTCTTGATTTAAATAAATCAAAATATTTAAGTCAAATGGGTCAAAACCCCTAATCACCATCTTAAGTTAATCAAACTATGATTAATCTAATCTAACTACCCATCATATCCTCTAGCTTTTCCCACTTGCACCAATAAAGCATTTTAATTCATTTATAAATTCCTCATTTTCCCTCAACAAAGCATCTTTTGGGAATATTCTCCAAGTTTGAATTTGAAAAGAAAGATGACTTGTCCCTTCCAACATGGAAATAACTTCTCTCTTACATGTCCCCCACTAAGCATTTAACTCTCAAATTCAAATTTGAATCTCCCCCTCTTTGGCACATTGACCAAAACTTGCACATTCCTCAACCATTCACAAGGTGACAAGTGGCTCCATCTCATTGGCTAAATATTTGTCCCACATTCATCCATTTGGCTATTTGTTTCATCAAAATATTCTATAAATGGAAGGCTTATTCTTCATCTTATCATCTACAATCTCATGCAAAGTTACTCTCTTCAATTGAGAGCTGATTTTGTCCACTTTACTCCATCTTCAAGGCATTGTATCATTTGAGTTTTAGGAAGGATTGGGAAAGGGTTACTTTGCACAAGTGACACCAATCCAATATGGAATAGGTATAAATCATGTTTGCTTCTTTCATGTTTTTAATTAGTTTGTTTATAAAGCATGATGTATTATTCCATAGGAGCACTTGTAGATGTGCATGGCTTGAACTAACCCATTATTTAATGTGTATTTGAGGTTTGAGTGTTTGCAGATTTTGAAGGGTGCTTCATCATGGTGCTAGAAGGAGGGAATTAATCTGAATATGTAGCTTAAGGCTGCCTAACAAGTCTTTTCTGAAAAAAAGAAAAGAAAAAAAAATAGAGAGTGGGGGAATTTTAGAATAAATGAGTAAAAGATTTTGAGAATATGGCCATACACCTGCCAATTTGCATTACATTGAAAAGTTTATTTTTTATAACATTGAGATGCAGCCTTCTCATCTGTTGATTGTAGTAACAAACTTTTACTTCACTTTTTTTTTTTACACATTGATTGAGTGCATTTTCTTGAAAAATTTTGTGACTACCAAGTTTGGCCTTACGCCTGTCAATGGCATTTGCTTGAAAGTATACACCATTTTTTGCACTTGCTGATTATGTTTGATTAAAAATTGGTGCCTGCTAACTACACCTTTGCTACTAAGTTCTTTCCTCTGTTGGTGAACTCACTTGTTCACCTACAGAGTATATTGGTTTTGAAGAAAGAAAAAATCAAATGAGCTTAGGTACAAATATTTCTTTTCTCTGCCTGCTAATAGCAAACTGCTTCTTTAAGTTCATAAGTAGTTCTAAGTCAATACTGATGAAATAACAACAAATTCATTGAACCAAAACAACCAACCCAAAAAGTCAAATGCACGGCCTTTAAGTGTACGGTGAATGCCAGAGCATCAGATTCTCGCATGGCTGTATTGATCATGTAATTATACCTAATAGTGGGCTTTGGTATGTTTACAATGGTAAAGAGTTATGGCCAATAACACCAGTCAAATCAGATTTTAGTTCCATCTAAATACACTTTGTACCTTCATCCACTTCATTGACATAATTTGGCAGTGGGAAAGATTGATGAGACATTAATCAAATATGCAATTGGGCTAGTTATTCTCTACATAATCATCGATGGGATCTAAAATCATTTTCCCACTCTCATTGATAATTCTGTTTTTTCTTAGACAATAATAGAATATGCATTTGAGTCTATAATTAATCTTTGAATAATCAACTAATGGATTAATTTATTATTTTGATAGGATTAAGAAGAATCCCATTCATAAAACTATTCATTGTTGTTTTCGTTATTGTTATATTAATGTAGCCAAGGTTTTATAGATTTTGAGATCAATAATTCTAGAACAATGCCTCTCATTTTTTTTCTCTAAATAGCGCTTGTCATACGCTATATATTGGTTGATATTCTTACAAGTATGGGTGCTTTCATTTATGTGCTTCAGAGGATGTTGGTCTTAATGCACAAGAGGACGCTACCAAATGTTAGTGAATACGGTTTCACACCTGCCATTCGCAATGATTTAAAAAAAAACAAAAAAAAGAAGCTTTTTTAGAGACTTTTAGGTTCCTTTTTTTACTTGCGCAATGGCATTAACTTGTAGGGGACAATAATGGTCAAGGGGAAAAGAATGCAGCTTCACACCATGTTGATAGTATTTGATTGAATTTTTTTTATGCTTGTTCAATAAATATCTTTTTTTGCAGATCCAGCTATCATTGCCTAACATAAAGACAAGGATTTTGGGAGAGTAACTCATTAATTGTGAATATATCTGGAAGCACTCAATAGTAAGGTTGAAAAATAGTCACCCTTTGTGGAAATCGAGTTATTTGCAAAGGAGAGACATTTTGGAGAGACATTCTGTCAAAAGAGAGTTCACGCACCCTCTTTATGCTCCCCTTTGTTCGCCAATTTTACACCTACCATTTGCATTATTTTGAAAGTTTATTTTTAAGAATTATGATGGCAGCTTTACATCTGATAACTACATTAGTTTGGAATCTTTCATAGGAGCCTATATTCACTGCTTTCTTCTTTTTCACATGCTAGCCAAATACACTTGCAAAAATTTTATTTGTTGTTTTCTTGGTATGCGGATTAAAGGTGTTTGCTTGAAAGTCTCTAAAGTATTTCCCAGCCAGCAAATCTTCTATTTACGGATTAAATGAGTTCAACTGCAAAAATCATCTTTACACCTACCAAATGTATTTATTTGAAAGCATTCAAAAGATATTACTCGTTGTCTTTGTCATGTGCTTGCTAATAGCCTTAATTGGAAAGTTGTAGTCATTTAGTCACTGGTCAAGGCCATTAATGGGATGTGTCTTTTGAATCTTGAATTTCTCTTAGTTCAAGTGGTGAAATTATTAGAATTAGACACTATTCAATGCACTATTCATTTAGTCGATTGTAATAGATATCTTCATAACTTTTTTTTGATCAAATCAATTGCTAGTCACACACATTGATACAAACCTTGCTATACTTCTCATGTCCATTTAATGAGGGACTGTTGACTTCATTTTTTATTTATTTTTACATCTTGTGGATTGTGTTGTTAAAATTTGAATTGATTTTCAAATTTCATATAGTTTGGTGCAATAAAGTTGTCAACTAAAATTTAGTAGAGAAACCTTCAAATCTTTTTTCTACATAATCCATCATCTGGTTTTCCGACTTGGGGTTGCATGACAAATATGAATTTTGATAAAGCTATAGGCTTCATTAATTCTTCGAAATAAGTCTCATTTCTAAAAATTTTATTTTGTGTTGCTCGTCGGTTGACATTGGAATTAAGCGTTGGAGTTGAGTGAAAACAAAAGAAAGATCGGAGTTAAGGATTTGGGTATTGAAACTTAAAATTCAAAAGCATTTTTTAATGCTTGGAGATTTCGTCTTATGCCTTAATTTTCTATTTTAGGCTAACTCATCTTTGGTTTTGTGATTTAAAACAAACACTTCAAAAGCTATCAATTATCATTGCAAAGGGGATAAAATGAAATTTAGGCAAATTGACTAGATTTAATTTGGAGTTAACAATTGAAAAAACTCTCACTTGTCCTTTGGTGCTTTAAAAAGAAC
Source organism: Sequoia sempervirens (assembly GCA_007258455.2). Classification (NCBI taxonomy): domain Eukaryota; kingdom Viridiplantae; phylum Streptophyta; class Pinopsida; order Cupressales; family Cupressaceae; genus Sequoia; species Sequoia sempervirens. The sequence continues at coordinate 99,495,394 of VDFB02353493.1, read as the reverse complement.
TCACAATTACTTTTGAAAGGTTAAAATGAACATGTGCAACTTTGTTTTCGTGATTGCTTACTTAAACTAACATTATTGAAAAGGACGTATGCGCTTCTCTCGTGCTTCACAACAATCTTGAGAATCAAAAGGCTGTTTTGATGATCTTAGGTTGAGATAAAGTGATTACCTCCACACTTCATTTTGGGTTTAAAATTGAACAAAACATTGTGCGAGTGTGAGTAGAGAATTATTGTGTACACTCTCTCTTTGTGTTGCAAAAAAAGATTGATCGAGTTATGGATATTGTCTTTACTCGCTTTTGTTTATCTTAGAGGGCCTGCCTTGGGGAAAAAGTACTCACCTAAGGGAACGACTCAACTGGTAACACTCTAAAGCCAAGAGTATTTCCAACCAGGATATAAATGTGGGTATTGGAGTAAACGCTAGTATCACGCGGTTAGCTCCGACGAGATGGATTTGAAAAGGGACTCTCACTATATGGGTCAATCTCCATGAATGGAAAGTCTGAATTAAAAACCTTGTTTTATAATTTCCAAAAATCCTTGATCTATTTGTTGGTACAAGAACGGTCGTTCTAAAGCTGCCCCGCACTTTTACGGTCTTTAGTAGAAATGGAAAGCATTCCATGGGAGTTTCATGGGTGTTGATGTTTGTCTGCCCCGTATAAGTGAGTTTAGTGGAGGGGAGCCAATGGGGTCAAGCATAGCTGGACTTGTCCAAGTGGGGACTCAACAAATATTGTCTTTCATATCCATAGGATTGTGCTTGTTCTTGGTTACAAAATGCTTTGCTTGTTCGAACACATTTGAAAACAAACACTTAACACCATCCTCAAAATTTCAAACCCTTTAGGAGGAAAATACAATTGACCTAATTCATGTGTTATTACTTTCCCTTGGGATTTCATCCTTAGAGGTTTCTAAACACTTGGATTTACATCTCAATTTTCCTACTAAAGCTAAACAATAGGTAACCCTTGCCTTAATTTCATCAGAGTTTCGCATAATATACCTTGTGAAATGAGAAGTTGAGACATTGGAAATATAGTTTGAAAACCTAATCAAGAAGTGTTTGTGGTAAAAAAAAGTCATTAAGCAAAGATTAAAAACAATTGGACCCCACACATGTGTCTCCAATGATTTCACGCAAGATCAAGATCAAGAAACCAAAGGTAAAAGCCCTTAGTCTGAAAGCCCATCAAAAGTGTCTCTCAATGCTATACAAATTCAAACAAAGACTACTTTTTAACTTTTACAAAAAGGCTTCAAGAAACAATCCCATTTTGTATTCATTCTATTACTACCAAAACCCAAATCTTTTTAGAGAATTCAAACATCTTGTTGAGAGAAAAGCTTGTTCTTCAATATCGAGGTCTAGTAAACAAGTGTCTTTTTAGGTACATCCTAGGATCAAAATCAAAACTTCATCCATCCTTGAACATCAAAAACAAAATCATCTCATCAACAACTCTTTGAAATTCTTGGAAAAATCCTTCATGTTAAACTTTGGGCAAAGCATTTGAAATCAATCCAAATCAGCATGTTTGATTGAATGTGTGTTGATGCATCCTTCTACACATATTTTATCAAATTATCAAAACTTGTGAACAAATTCATCCCTTGATAACATCCAATATCTTGGGATTTAAGAGTTCATTATCAATATCATCATGTTGAAATGGAAGTGTTTAGATGAATCCTTCTTCTCACACCTAGACAAATTATTATCTAGTGAATGATTTAACTCTAGGACAACATCCAACCTCTTAGATTTTATGAGTCCAACAAAATCTGAATCCAAAACAAATCAACCCAAAATCAAGTCCCAAAATTTTAACGTATCCCTTCAAGATTTTCTCAATAGTTCCAATCATCCATCAAACACCCATCTTACATCCATATCATTATCACCCTTTGATCCTTAAATCATTCTAAAATTTCTCTTTTGTACCTAAAATTAGATCAATCTAAAGGATAAAAGAATTCACTTTCCACATTCTTGAAGATTGATCCCTATTTTATGGTGCAAACTAGATCACAACACAAGAGTAACATGGAAGCCAACAAAGAAACATCTACTAGAAGTGACTTAAGTCAAACTGCTCCTGAAATGAATCCCATTGGGTTTGAAAGTCTCACAGTTAACCTTCCTACATTTTCACAAGACCAACAAGAGGAAGGAGTCCAAATGGAGGATCTTACCAATAATCCCTTTGGAATGTCACATGAGGAAATCATTGAAATGCTTCGAAATCTGGAAAACCATAAAATTGTCAATATCATGATGAGACTCAACCCTTCACTATACATGCTCAAATTAGAAAAACAAGGGGCTAAACTCCCTTTTGATTTCGACATGAGCACTATTGTGGAGACATATTTTGGGATCACACCCCCAATCTCATCCACCATCCCCATCTCACCTACACCCCCATCCCAAAACATCACTCAAGACATACCACAAACCACAATATCTTTTGCTCCAACTCAACCTAATTTTAATAAGGAAAATGCATTTCTCAATGCTATTCAAACACACCGTCTTGTCAATAATCAAGACTTGGATGCAAACACTATCTTGGGGAAAACCGTACCCCTAAATCCATTGCATACGTATGTCCCTCTCACCTTTCACAATCCAAATGACCCATCATCATCATCATTTCATGCAACACCCCAAACCTCTGTCCCCATAACCTCACAAGGAGAGGACATATTCAGACCAATGGGGCATTTTTGAAACTATGCCATTTCCTCAAGAAATAAAACCCCTCACATTTCCACCACTTCTTGGCTTAGGAATTCCCCCTTTACCAAGTATCAATCAAACTAACATCTCGAATATCAATCAAAACATTATGCCAAACTTTCAAAACTTGTCATCGACATCACAACAACAGATGACAACTACACAAGCAATCAAAACATCATCCACCACCCCCATAATATCTTAAAACATGGTATCTCAAGGACCAATCACATCAAACATGCTACCTACCATTCAAACCCCAATCACTAACATGATGACACCTCTCACCACCACCACAAGCACCATTCCAAATCCACCATGACCCCCACCAAGCTCAAGCTCAAGCTCAGGTGCATGCCCAATATCAAGCACAACAAGCACAAGCACAAGCACAAAAACAAGCAACACAACTACAAGCATATCAACAAGCAATAAAACAATATCAAGAGCAGCAAGAAGCAACCCAATTGGAATCTCAACAACAAGCATTGTTGGAACAACAACAAGCACAACAACAGGCTCAATAATAGGCAATCCTAGCACAGCAACAACAAGACCAACAACAAGCATTATTCATACAGCAGGAAGTGGAGGAATACATGGCTCAACAAAATGTGCAAATACCATCAAATAATACACCAAAAAACCCACCCATCTAATCAACAATTGAACCACCCCAAAATACCTTTATCCCACCCCCTGATCCACAAAATGACGTAATGACACAAATCAGGTTGCTCTTGCAACAAGTGCTCGATATTCAATCAGGGCAAACCACAAAAACACCAAGCAACTTGTGTTCCTATCCATTTGACAGGGGCCTTGTGATGAAACCATTCTTGAAGGGATTCAAAATCCCCAAGTTTGACAAGTATCGTGGGATGGGAAACCCTGAAGATCACACCAGGGAATTCCAAGTTCATTGCATGGAAGTCGCATATGACAATACCTATTTGATGTGGCTATTTCCTAGGAGTTTGGTTGGCCATGCTATGGAATGGTTCTATCACCGACCTACAGGCATCAAAACATTCCAAGAAATTATAGATGCATTCATTAAAAACTAGGCATGTAATATTGCAATGGATGTCAATCTAGAAGAACTCTTAGCTCTGAAACAAGGTAAGAATGAATCATTCACTTCATTCCTACAACGATGGCAATCCAAGGCCAATCGAACTAAATGGGTCATGCCCAAGGAACAACAAGTATGCACCATTATATCCAACCTTGATGGCCTCTTGGCATTTCATCTCAAGGTCCAAGGGATTACCACATATGACCATTTGATCTCCAAGGCACTCAGCATCAAATGAGCCCTTATGACACAACCCGCAGGATCAACTTCATACCCCAAACAACAAAACAGCTGCCCACCTGCCAGTTACAATGACAAACCTTGCACGTGGGCAATAAAAAAAAACATTACTAATGATGGTGTCATCAATGCCAAGGTGGTCATTAGTGCCCCTAGCCAAAATACACCTGCACCACAAATCCAAATCCAACACCAAAACAATCATCAAGCAACACAACAACCAAACAAAAATCAAGCAATTAACAATGTCAATGATCAAATGGGACCACCCCAGTGCAACAAGAATTACCCCAACCGAAAATACATTGCTCTAGGGGAACCACTTGAAGTCATCATGAAGAAGCTGATAAACAAAAAACTCATTAAGGCTCCCACCTTTGAGAATTACCAAGAACCAAATGTGAAACCTCCTTGGTATAATGAGAATCAACTATGTGACTTCCATAAAATCAAAGGGCATACCATGAACAATTGTATGAGGTTAAAAAACATAGTTCAAGATCTCATCGATCAAAGAATTATAAACGTGGAATAGCCAACAGGAAACTAAAACCTTAAGATATACATGAATCTGATGCCTAACCATGGCAATAAAGGGAATAATAACATAGATAAGGGGAAAGAAACCTTCATGAATGTAAATCATGTGTATTACCATGTCGTTGGATCCCTAGATGAATATTGCACTACCATCACCATCAAAGGAGCCCATGCCAATTGTGGAGTCACCACAAGAGGCAGAAAAGTTACCATTGCAGGATCATCCCAACCAAACAGAGTCCCTACACCTAGATCTATCCCCAATGGCTATAATGTCCTTGATCAGCTCAAAAGAATGCTAGCACAAATTTCCATCATGGAGTTACTAAAAATATGATCTTCTCATAAGAAAATCCTTGAGGAAGCATTGGCTTCATCTACTATCCCCACAGATCCTAATGCAGAACAACTCCAGGCTATGGTTGGAAATGTCATTACACCAAATCTCCTCACATTCTCTGACTAGGATTTCCCTGCTCAACCATCTCACAACTATGCACTCCACTTAAAATCCCAGTGCACAAAAGAAAAGTCAAATGGGTCTTGGTGGTTGGAGGTGTGGGTTTAAATATATGTTCTCTCAAGCTCATCAAACAATTAAAAATATCAGAGGATTCTATTGACAAAGGAAAGGGTATCACAATAAGAGCATATGATGATCAAGAAAGAGTGTCCCAAGGCACGATCAAAATTCCTATTCAAGTAGGGTTGGCTATCATGGAAACCACTTTTCAGGTCCTGGACCTCGACTTGTCATATAACATCCTCCTAGGATGCCCATGGATTCATGCAATGCAAGCAGTAGCATTGAATTTCCATCAATGTGTTAAATTCACATATGAGGGACAAGAAGTCACCGTCCATGGAGATCCCAAACCCTTCTCCTATTGTAAAAGCATTGAAGCAAAGTACTATAAAATCCCCCAAGTACCAAAAAATGATGAGGGTCCATCTACACCATACATTGATCCCTCCACTCTTGCTTCCACTTCTGCAACAGAGACACCCGCCACTCCTACCATTCCCACCATCCCAATATTAAGGTCATCATCCAAGATAATGGTTGTGGAAACTACATTCTCCCTAAAAATGCTTTTGTAGTAGGAGAGTTACCACAATCTCCTAGATCTTGGGGATGTTCACAAATAAATGAAGCCTCCACATCCCAAACATCTCCTGAAGACTATACCAACTTCACAAGTTGGGGGGACCTTGGCCAAGAAGTTATTGAAGCAGATCCATCTCACCTCCTATACCAAGATGAGAGACCAGTACCTGATTTACCAATGGACGATAGAAGCAAGGGTCTGCAAATGATGCTCCCAATGGGCTATGACAAGAATCAAAGACTTGGAAAAAATGACAATGGGCTTATAATACCTATCATTCCAAAGACGCAAATGAGAAGTCTTGGCCTTGGATGTACCCCTCCAAGTATAACCATACGTGGCTGAGGTCCTCCAGTTAGAAAGGTTAATAATCCTCCTCAACAAACTGTAGCAGAACTATGCTTACTAGTATCTACAGGTAAAGTAATAGATAACTTTACATTTGACATAACCGACATCTATAGTAGTAGTGATGACAAGGATCCTATGACCAACCTACCTAGGCTATTTGAGGATACCACTCTTTTCATGATTAGCACCCTATATTTTGAATCAGACCACCAAAATCAGGAAATCCACCTAGTATAACCCCAACTGATTGACTATGACCAATGAGGAGCACCAATTCTTGATACATTAAAAAATGATGAGGTGCTCTCATAATTAATGGGACTATGGGATAACATTTCATGTGGAAATCACAAAGCAAGTTTCATAATGGAGCTAGATACACATGCCTATTATGGGGAAACAATTGAATCCCTCAGTCACAAAAGTGAAAAATTAAGGATAATATCTAAGTCCTTGAGTGAAAACCACACTGTGGAACTTTCTAACTAGAAAAAAGTAAAAAGAAAGCATGCATCCAATTGTGAAAACCTCTCTGAGGCTCCCGAGGATGGGGGATTCAATCTTCCTTTTAGAGATATTCATCAAGAAAAATCAGCAGTCCTGGCAGAAAGATGCAATCCAGTCAATCTAGAAATAGAGGAAACCCCACACATTAGATTCTATGTGGAGTCATTAGTATAAGAGGAACAAGAGCTCTTAGCAGCCTTCCTAAGAGAGAGATAAATAAACTTTGCATGGAGCTATGCTGACATGCCAGGGCGTGATCCAGAAATCCTGGTTCACCACTTAGCAGTATACCTAGAAGCAAAGCCTGTTAGACAAAAGCTCAGAAAAATGCACCCTTAGATCGCCTTGCTAGTCAAAATGGAGCTAAGAAAGCTACTAGATGCAGGATTCATTTGATCGATAGATTATCCAGAATGGGTGTCAAACTTGGTGCCTATCTTAAAATCTGATGGGGGCATCAGAATCTGCATAGACTTCAGAGACTTGAATAAAGCTTCTCTAAAAGATGACTTCCCACTTCCAAACATCGACATGATCATAGACATGACAGCTAGACATGAAATTTTGTCACTAATGGATGGATTCTCAAGGTACAATCAAATCATGATAGCTAAAGAGGACCAACATAAAATGGCTTTCACTTGTCCATGGGGGACTTACTATTGGAATATGATGCCATTTGGCTTGAATAATGCAGGAGCATCATACCAAAGGTCCATGACGTTAATATTCCATGAAATAATTCACAAAACTATCAAAGATTATGTTGATGACATTCTAGCCAAATCCAGAAGGAGAAAGGATCACATAGCAACCCTAAGTGCCATTTTTGACAAGTTGGAGGAGTACAAAGTCAAATTAAACCCAAATAAGTGCTTCTTCGATGTATAATTGGGAAAGCTGCTAGGATATATAGTGTCAATGAGAGGTATCGAGGTAGATCTAGGAAAGGTAAAAGAAATCCTTGATATGGAGGCACCAAAAAAATTAAAGCAATTGATAGGTTTCCAAGGTAGGCTTCAATCCATTTGAAGGTTCATAGCACAATTGGTGGACAAACAGAACCCATACTCTCACCTACTTCACAATGGAGTAGCATACAAATGGGATAACAAGTGTGAAGAGGCATTCAATAAAATCAAAGAATATTTTCTTACACCACCAGTCCTAATGCCACCAATCCCAAGAAAGCCATTAATTCTCTGTGTATCAACAACAACAGTAGCCCTTGTAGCTCTCCTAGCTCAACATGATGAAAATGGAATAGAAAGGGCCATCTATTACATCAGTAGAACAATGGTTGAGCATGAGCTAAACTATTCATTCATCGAGAAAGCATGTCTAGCAGTAGTGTTTGCATCACAAAAATTTAGACATTACATGTTGGCACACAAAATAAAACTCATCACCAAAATCGACCCTCTCAATTACTTATTGTCAAAGGAAATGCTCACTGGAAGAATGGCCAAATGGGTGATGATACTATTAGAATACGACATTGAATGTGGATTAGAAAGCAATCAAAGGCTATGTCATCCCAAATTAGCTTGCAGAAGCACCAATCTATTCAGAAAATCCTCTCATCTTAGAGTTTCCAGATGAATCCATTTTGAATCTCAACGTAGCTGACCACTAGAAACTATACTTTGATGGCTCATACACGCAACATGGATCAGGAGCTGACATCTTCTTTATCACCCCACAAGGGGATTACATACCAATGTCCTACAAACTGGCGTTTCCCTGCACCAATAACATTGCAGAATATGAGGCTTTAACCATAGGTCTTAGAATAGCAGTGCAGTGGAACATTATAGCTCTTAGAGTATACAAAGACTCTCAATTGATAATAAATCAAGTAAATGATGAATACCAAACCAAGGATGATAAGCTCACTCCATACAAGAAATTAGTGGAGAGCCTCAAAGAATCCTTCATCAAGATTACATTTGAGAAGATTCCCAGAGCCAACAACAGAGCAGCAGATGCCATGGCAATAATTGGATCCTTACTGGACATCCCTCACAACGTTCCAAAATATGAATTCCTGATAGAGCAACTTCTCATGCCTACATTCGAGGTACCAGAATCAGAATTCGTGTGCGAAATCGTTGGTCCCGGTGATCCTTGGTACCATGAAATTTATACATACCTTCGAATAGGAGTCACACCCGCTAACTTACCCTCAACCCTAAAATGAACCTTTGTCAAAAATGCATCCTGATTCATCATCCTAGGAGATACCCTATATCGTAGGAGTATAGAAGGAACCTTACTATGCTGCTTAAATGCTAAGGAGGCATTGGCTACTCTAACTAGAGTACATAACAATATCTATGGTTCACACTCGAGTGGAATGACTATAGCCAAGAAATTATTGAGGATGGGGTATTATTGGCCCACAATGGAAAGAGAAGCACATGACTATGTCAAAAGGTGTCTACAATGTTAGCAGCATGGGGACCTCATCCATGCTCCAGCTCAAGAGCTTCATACCATCATCACACCATGGCCCTTTTCACAATGGGGACTCGATCTCATTGGAAAAATCACTCCCACTTCATCTAATGGCCTCAAATTCATCATAACCACCATAAAGTACTTTACTAAGTGGGTGGAAGCCATACCCATGACATATATAACTAGGAAGCAAATATCAAAGTTCATCCTGAACTATCTCATTTGTCGCTATGGTGTTCCACAAGCCATTATCTCAGATAATGGGACACCATTTAAACATTAGGAGGTTCGTGACTTATGTGAAAAATTCAAAATCCAACATTGCTTCTCCACCCAATACTATCCCCAAGGAAATGGCCATGCAGAAGCCACTAATAAAACCATTTTGAAAATCCTCAAGAAAATAGTCAATGACGTAGGTTGTGACTAGCATTTGTAGCTTAATCCTGCCCTCTGGGCCTATCGAATCAACATCCACACACCTACTGGTGCCACCCCTTCTCCCTAGTCTATGGATCAGAAGCAGTACTCCCCATTGAGATCGAGCTCCCATCACTTAAGATATCACTACAAAACCTCATCATGGATGAAGAGTACCAACTATCAAGACTAAATGAGCTAGAGCTACTAGATGAGTGGCATATAGATGCTTTAAATCATCTGCAAGTCTATCAAAATAGACTCAAGAGGAGCTAAAATAAGAAAATCAGAAGCAGGACTTTCCAAGTGAGAGAACTGGTATTAAAGGAGAATCAAAAGAATGTCCCAAACCCAAGCAGCAAAGGAAAATTTGAACCCAATTGGTTGGGACCATTCATTATCATAGCAAGTTATAAGTCAGGGTCATATCAGTTATCAACACCCAAAGGGGAACCTCTGCAAGAGCCCATGAATAGCTCTCATCTCAAAAAAATTATGCCTAAATCTTTCAAAGTATAGAACCAAAAAATCCAAAAAATCATAAAATGTTCTAAAAAAATGGTTACTTCGGCAAAAACCTGGCAAACAGGCATCTTGGTGACAACAAAAAGAAATCAAAAAATCAAAAAATTCAAAAAAATTAGAAAAAGAATAAAATAAAGTAAAGAAAAAAAACGTCCTCTAGTGAAAACCACTTTGGTGGCACTTTGGACAAGTACCTTGGTGAAAACTTGGAAAGCAAGCAACTTGTGTAAATAAGCACTTTCCATCCACTAGGATCTTTACGGCTTGTTCTACATCATCCATCCATTACGTTTCCACCATCCATCACATTCAGATCTCCATCCATCACTCATCCACCCGCATCCACCCCATAACTTGGTCTTGTGTTTGTATCATGATCCCTCCTAGTACTACTTGGCCCATCCTCAAGGTTAGTTTGTCCTGCCTTTATCGGAGTAGTCTATTGCATCACGCTAGGGGCATGTTCTCATCGGATCGTATTTGTGTATATTCTTAAAGTCCTAAACATTAGAAAATCCAAAAACATCAAAACATCAGAAAATCCAAAAACATAAAAATTAGAAAATCCAAAAACATCAAAACATCAGAAAATCCAAAAACATCAAAACATTAGAAAATTCAAAAACATCAAAACATTAGAAAATATAAAAACATCAAAATATCAGAAAATCCAAAAACATCGAAAAAAGCACAAAAACCAAAAACATTCAAAACATATCAAAATCCTAAAACAGGTCAAAAATTCAATCAAAAAGTCGAAAACAAAGTCTTCTTGTCAAACTACGAGTCTCTGAGCCTTGAACATAGGAAAGGTTGATCTTTGATCATCCCCCGAGACACTTAGGTCAGTCCTTTAGGCATCCGTCATAATAAACTGACATTTCATCATTTATATTGTCATTTGTAAATCAATCAACTTGTCAGTCGAACTACGTGGTCTCTACATGTATAACGTAGGCAAGGCTAATCTATTGATCAGCCCCCGAGGCCCCTAGGATAGGTCTTTGGGTTAGTCTATTGGTCAAAATCTCTGAAAACCCCAAAAACATTGGAAAATTGAAAATCAAAACATCTAAAAATCTCAAAAAATACCAAAAACAGCCTCATAACATTGCAAAACTCCAAAAACATCCAAATATTTGAAAAAATCCATCCATCGCATCTCGCTTACACCCACAATAAACACCACTCATAATAAATGATTTTCATCCTCAACCTTTGGTGAAATAGTTAGAAACAAGTCTAGCAAGTGAAAAAATAAAACTCAAAACGTCAAGTCTTAGGTGTAAGTCAATTTGTAAACAAGTTGGTCAACTCTTTGTCTCGATAACTTATCATCCAATCAGTCCCATATCAATCATTTGATAGCATCATGTCCTAGGATGTATCCTTCCTACAATGGGAATTATTTATTAGAAAGAACACTTAGGATAAATGAAATGACGTGCCACCATCCACTAACATGTCCTAGGATGGATCCTTCCTTCAATGGGCATTATATTTTGGCAATAGTTTTGGTTCCTATCCTTGAAAACACTTCCCTTTTGGTTAGTGGTATTGAAGAACATTGGTTTGCTTGTTTACTTTATTTGTGTCTTTTGACTTATCTTATGGTGCTCATTCCAAAGACTTCTCGATGATATCCAAATAGAGGATTTAGAGAAATAGGAATGGGGTAACGATCATTATCTTTTGTCTGCTATGCTTGTTGGATGTTCTTGTAATATAACTTGGTGAATACTTGCTTTGTTAGATATGTATGGAGGGTTTTTTGGGCAACTTGTTGACTAGTGCATTGAGAGGTTATACCTTTCTGTGTTTTGCTCTGAGATGTTTGAAACTTCTAAAGTGCATCCTAGCAAGGTTTCCATATGTCAGGTGTGAACAAGGGTACTCCTATCTATTTTTCGAGTCAAATTCCATCACACTAAGTACAACGTCATCCTGGTCCTTCATACCTTGATGCATCGTGCTTATGCGTGTTATCAAACATAAGGTAAGTGACCCTTTTAAAATCCCAATCCTTGATAAGCAAATCATCCATTTCTCATCATCATTTCTAATCATCATCTCTCATAAAGTTGGCTTGTTGGATCCTTTTGTCATCATCTAATTTCTTCTTTTTCGCACTAACATTGCATCATGAAAAATTAATCATCATCATTAGTGCATTCATCCTGCACCCACAAACCATCAACATATCATCTCACATTCATAATCATCAGCATAATATAGATCTGTTAGTCTAAGCATCTCATAAATCATACATTTGCATAAAACATCCATTGCATAATCATAGCATATCACATCATCCATCTCATCCATCTCACATGCATCACATCATCATTTTAAGTTGTTTACAATAATATAGATTGGTTATTCTAAGAATCTTAAAACCATCTCATCTGCATCATCATCGCAACCATCCATATGTCTATCTTGAACCTCTGTATCGTGAGATCGACCCTCAAATTGAATCTTTTCACTCGATCTCTCGAGGGGGAAATGTACTAATGTACTTTTTTCCGTTGGGGGATCTAAATTTTTTTTAAAAAAATTGAACTTTGTTCGTAGCAAGTACATTTCTTCAAAGAGGGAAAAAATGTAGACTCACAAAATATGCATACATTTCAATCCACTAGTTTAATTAAATAGCCTTCATTTAATCAAATCTAGCATTTCATCCTTCAATTAAATAAATTCACTTCATCATTACCTCATTTAAATAAATCAATAAAATCCTAAAATTTCATCTTTCATAAATCATCTCCTAGATTCATATTCCTCAAATTAATTAACCTTTACCTTGCATCATCCTTTTAATTAAATAAACCAAACCTTATTTAATTAAATCTCAAAATTCATATTTCTCCCTCTTGATTTAAATAAATCAAAATATTTAAGTCAAATGGGTCAAAACCCCTAATCACCATCTTAAGTTAATCAAACTATGTTTAATCTAATCTAACTACCCATCACATCCTCTAGCTTTTCCCACTTGCACCAATAAAGTATTTTAATTCATTTATAAATTCCTCATTTTCCCTCAATAAAGCATCTTTTGGGAATATTCTCCAAGTTTGAATTTGAAAAGAAAGTTGAATTGTCCCTTCCAACATGGCAATAACTTCTCTCTTACATGTTCCCCACTTAGCATTTAACTCTCAAATTCAAATTTGAATCTCCCCCTCTTTGGCACATTGACCAAAACCTACACATTCCTCAACCATTCACAAGGTAACAAGTGGCTCCATATCATTGGCTAAATATTTGTCCCACATTCATCCATTTGAATATTTCTCTTATCAAAATATTCTATAAATGGAAGGCTTATTCTTCATCTCATCATCTACAATTTCATCCAAAGTTACTCTCTTCAATTGAGAGCTGATTTTGTCCACTTTACTCCATCTTCAAGGCATTGCATCATTTGAGTTTTAGTAAGGATTGGGAAAGGGTCACTTTTCACAAGTGACACCAATCCAATATGGAATAGGTATAGATCATGTTTGCTTCTTTCATTTATTTAATTAGTTTGTTTACAAAGCATGATGTATTATTCCATAGGAGCACTTGTAGATGTGCATGGCTTGAACTAACCCATTATTTAATGTGTATTTGAGGTTTGAGTGTTTGTAGATTTTGAAGGGTGCTTCACCTCTACCACAATCACCTTCACAATATCAAACACCACCCTACACACCATCTAACACCCCATCATATTAAAATCCCACTTAGAATTTATCAGCCATCCCAAAATATGTAGCATATGCTCCTCCACCAAACCTGTAAGATGATATGTTGTTGTAGCTCAAGGTGCTCACACAACAGATCTAGGATATCCAAATGCGAAAAATGAAGAAGCCACACACACAACAAAACTTATGTCAATAACCATTTGATAGGAACATCAAAATGGTACCTTTCCCTCTCGGTTTTGAGGTCACTAAATTTGATAAACACAAAGGGAGGGGGAATCTTGCGGATCACATCAAATCATTCCACATCATGTGTATCGAGGTGGCTTACAATGATTCCTAATTAATGTGCCTCTTCCCACATAGTTTAGTGGGCCCAACAATTGATTGGTTCTCACAATTTCCTGCAAGTATCAAGACATTCCAATAAATAATTGATAGGTTCTGTTAGCTCTCAAAAATGTAGGTGAAATGCCTCAAGAGGCTGCCAATCTCTTGATATGCTTTAGGGTAACAGACAAGGTCAAAAGCTTTCAACCTTCTACTCTTTAGGTGCTGCTAGACTTAGGCGGGTGTACTTATCTGAATGAAGCAGACTTGACTTATGATTATCCTTCTTGCAATGATTTGTCCACAATGGTAGATGGAAGTGAAAAATGAAATCAAACTTGGTACAAATAGCAATAACGATCTTCTAATCTAAATCCTAATATGTTTAATTAATAGATGTAAAGAAATCGAATGAATCCAAATGATGAAATTGCAGAGACCAATGCCTTATTGGGTATGCAGAGTCGAATGAAATAGAAGTGGGCAAATTATTCTGGTAGAAATTCAAATTGTCAGCATATTTTCTATTTATAACTTGTATAAACATGTGAGACTGTGACTACTAATCTCTACTTTAATAATCTAGATGAATCTCCCTGATTACTATGATCAACCAAAAGGATTTAATCTCTCCTTGAGAGAACCAGTTAATTAATCACACAGATACAACAAATGTGCACTGATAAAATGAAAATAAACTTGTTATATCAATTTAAACAACCAAGAAGAATCAACTTGGAGATAGCTTAGCAATACTTTTCAATAAACTCAATAGACAATTGACACCAAGGACAAAACTACCACACCAACTGATTTTCATTGAAATCGCCATTTGAAAACATGCATCATAGTCTTTGGTATGAGAAATTTATTCTACTGTATCCATTCCTAATCTACCTACTATATATGATCTCAAATCTCCTTTTTCATTTATAATTGGGAATGCATATTTATACACCAGTATTAGGAAACATATCACTTCATATTCCAATGTCAGCCAACTATAGTATTTGGGAAAATCCCATGTTAGCCTACAATTGTATTTAGAAATTCACATGTTGGCCACAGTAACTGAGTCTTTGTTAATCATTTGCTGAGACATCCTGATAGTTATGGCGAAGGCAATTATATCACTGTCAGTCATCCTTCATCCTTTGTGCTTCGCTGAGACAAGAGAAAGCTCTCACCGAGATATATCTTTCATTCACCTTCACCAAGACAATTCATAGTCGGGGAGACACTATATACACAATGCTTCGTTATACTGAGAGTCACCTCGAGCTCACTTTAGATTGCCAAGACAAGTCAATTTTCTCATCGACAGAGACCTTTCATGCCTTACCGACGAGACCGATGTTATTCATTGAGACTTCATTCTGTTGCTTATGAGTCATACCGAGATGTTCCTTTTTGTCAGTCGGTGAGACACCTTTGAATTTTGCTAAGACTTTATATCGAATACTCTCAGTCTGGATGAAGTATTCATCTTTATTGTCGGTTGGCAAGACAAGGTAAGATCGCCAAGATATTATATCGAAGAAAATCTCTCACCGATAAGTCCATCCCCCCATCGCCAGTAGGTGAGATAATTAGGTCTCGCCAAGATCCTATCCTGAATACCATGACTCTGGTCGAAGAAAATCCACATGAGCCAATCAGTAAGACACATCAAGTTCATTATAACATTACTCCAATACCAACAAGTTTGACCAAAATGATCATTCGATGTGCAAGTCGATGAGACAAAATGTAATCGGTAAGACCTCATTCCAACGGTGGCCCTCCTACTGATGTGTTCCCTTTCTGTCGCCGAAACAATGTAAAAAGTCTTGCCGATAACTGCCAGTAAGTAAACTCCAATTTCCAAGATATCAGAAATGTCTTGCCGATAGGCAACATAGACATTTATCAGAAAAATGGATCGGGGAGACTCTGATATCTTCATGCTGATATAGACCATGATGTGAATTATGCAAGACACGATGGACTTTATGGGGCCATATGGGAAAAATATGGGTAAAAATATCATGAAGAGAGGAAATTGTGCTCAAGGTAGAATTCATTTAGAAAATGCATGGGTATGGACAACATGAAAAATCATCAAAATTTTACAGTTTCAATAGTGGCTTCGTTTGGGGATGAATGATTGCAAAATCATTGGAAGGATCCAAATCTTTGGGTGAGTAGACTAGACAAAAAATGATGAATCAGTGAGCAAAATGGAAATGGAAATGAATCATGATGGAATGAATGGAAAATGGAGATGAAAAAAACCCTAAACTACTATGCATGGAAAAGAATTTTTAAGAGGATCAGCAAGAGTTGTCCATGCACTGGCAACCCTTAATCCTCTGTGTTTCAACTTCATCAGTTCTGAGCTATTATGATCTAAAACTCAAACCATACTTTCCCTTGTCAAATACTTGGTTTTGTCTTGAGTTCATCAAATTATTCTTGAAGACATTCATGCAATATTTCTTGTCACTGTTATTGCAAGTTTTTAGAAAATCATCATGCTCAGCTTGGCCCAAATTCCCTACACCATTCAACAATTCAAACTCTTCATCATGGGACAAACCCTTGTTATTTTCAACATACAAAGTATATGCATATTCAATGCAAAATTCCTCACTATCTTTCTTGCTATTATGTATTATGAAACACTCTCCCAACTGTATTGAAAATTGACCATCAAGGTGCTTTTCTTGAGAAACAAAAAGTATTGTCATATCAATGCCATCTAAAACAAACAAATCTGAGAATTTTTGCACCTCATTGACACTACCATTTGGAGTCAACACTAGATTATGACTCATATATTCAATATCATGTATATGTGAACCAATCAAAGCTAGAATTCTATCATCCTTGGCATGCAAATAAATGTATTCTCCATATGAATTAGAAAATTCAAAATCACATACCTCATCTTGGATGGACACAGACTTTTGATCAACACCAAAGGTTTCACCATCATTCCAAGAAATGCACTGGGAGTCATAAAAATCTTTACACATAGATCTTTCACTATCAAAACAAATGTAAGTAGGACACAAAACTTCAAGATCACCTTCATGTGCACATCCCTAGTATTCAATAGTTAGTAAATCTTAAGTCTGTTCACTGCTGAGTAAACGAGTCTCATCATTTTCATCACTATAGTTGTATTCTTCATTTTTGTCATCATCAGAAAGAATTCCAAGATCATCAAAGAATGAGAAACCAGAAACATTATCAGTGCAGTCACTCATTCCATCATTTTGCTTTCCTGAAATTATCTCCTCTCTATCATAAAGTGCATTTGAAAATACTTGAAGTGCATTCATGGGCGTACCTCTGCAAAATATAATCTAATCTTCTTTTAACAGTTCATCATACAATGGGTTTGAAAAAGTTCAGAAACCATTATCAAATGTACAAACCTCTTTTTCATCAACTGTATCCTCATAGCTTTCAACTTGCTGTAGATCAAAATCCACAAATCCATCTTCACAATCTGAAAATTCACTGGATCACTCATAACATACACTACTTTCCCTGTCACAATCTATTATGCAAGAGAGATCTCTTGTACCTTCATCCTCATCACGCATGCTATCATATGAGTCATTCAAACTTGCACACGTCTCATCTTCTATTGACTACATAATTTGATCAATTTCCTGATGCTCATCCATGATATCACCAAGGTCTTCATACCTCGTCCCTTGGGATAACGCTTGAATGAAGTCAAAAGAGGAGCCTTCTACCTTAATCCTTTTCTTCTGCTCTAATGTTTATCCTTTGTTTTCTTCCTTTTGATTAGTCTCTTGCATTTCTTTGTGCAAATTTTTAACTTCCTTCTCATTTACTATCCTATTTCTTAACCAGTACATACTCTTCACTTCTTCAACTGCAGCAACAGTTAGTCTCTCTATCTCCTCTTTGGTGAGTCTCCTCATACCGCACTGAGCAGGCATCTCAATAGAATGTGGCTATGTATAATCCTCTTCAGAATAAAAAAGGACCTGCTGCTCAGCCATATGGTCATTGTATTTCTAATTTGAAACATCATACTCATAAACTTCATCCTCTGAAGATGAGTACCCTTCCTCAACATGGTGAAAAGTATCTGAAGTCAAATACACTGTGTGATCTTCTCCACTGTTTCCCATCAACATTCCCTCTTCTTGCATTGTTTGGGCTACAACACAATAATTTGGGGAATGTGGTTTATCAAAAAATTCATAGATGTAATTGTTACTTACCATATAGGTTCTCTTCTTGCTCAATGGATCAGGAGTTTCTTTGCTTCCAGGCCTAGCTGTTATAGGTTTTCCATTTTTTTAGTCTATATTATAAGGCATGTCATGCAACCTCGGCCTCTCATTTTTGTAAGTATTCTCCTGTCTATACTGATTATTGTTGCTTTGCTGAGGAACCTTAGGATTGTCTCTTTTACTGATTAAACCAGTAGCCTTCCTATTGCTTTCAATTGTCAGTGCTATCTTCTGAGCCTCAGCTAAGTCTCTTGGGAATCTACTTCTTAGTTCATACCCTATTTTAGGATCAAATGCATTCAAATAAACACTCAGTGCTACAAAGTCTAGAAACTTTGATCCAAGAGGTATTTTATTTTGCAATTTATTGAATCTCTGATTAAAATCATAAATTGTATCATTTTGATCTTTTTGAATCCGTATTAATTCATGAAGAGCAGCATCCGGTGCACCTAGATTCCCATATTGCTCAAGCAATTGATCCTGAAATTCTTGGAGAGAATTAATAGAGACAGCTGGTAGGCTGTTGAACCAATCCCTAGCATCTTCAATAAGTAATATCATGAATAGCCTCGTGTAAATCTTCATATTGCACATCCAAATCTTAGATGAAAGCATTGAAACTCCTTAAATGCTCTTTAGTAGTAATTGCATTACTCCTTGTAAACTTTGGAACAAGACTTCTCCAACTGCCATCCATTGGATGAGGGGATAATTGAATCCCTGCCAAATCAAACTGTCTGATCATTGTTGTGTATTGATGAGGGGGAGTGCTAGGTGGGTACTGATGCTGGTACGATGTACTATTTTACTGTGTATGATGATGTGGTACATACTGCTAACCATGAGGTGGCTGTGGTGAGTATATATTCTGTTGTGCTTGATATGCATCGCCTCCATTGTGAAAATTTCTAATTGTACTATCAGGCATTTGAGGAGTCCAATGCCTGCCTGCATTTTTGTATTCATGCATTCCATATACAAATTCCATTCTTCCTCAAGCTTTTTCAGAGTCACCACCTACTTTTCCAAAAGTAGGAAAATGATTATTTTGATCTTTTCCCGAACAAAATCACTCTTTCTGAATCTTCTCAAATTACAACCTTTTCTTCACTGACTCTATATGATGGTCTTCAACTAGATTTTCTAATGTAACCCCTAGTAGAGTCACCAATTTGTTAGCTCTCAAAAATGCAGGCGGAATGCCTCAAGAGGCTACCAATCTCTTGATACGCTTTAGGGTAATAGACAAGGTCAAAAGCTTTCAACCTTCTACTCTTTAGGTGCTACTAGACCTAGGCAGGTGTACCTATCTGAATGAAGTAGACTTGACCTATGATTATCCTTCTTGCAATGATTTGTCCACAATGGCAGATGGAAGTGAACAAATGAAATCAAACTTGGTACAAATAGCAATAGTGATCTTCTAATCTAAATCCTAATATGTTCAATTAATAGATGTAAAGAAATTGAATGAATCCAAATGATGAAATTGTAGAGATCAATGCCTTATTAGGTATGCATAGTTGAATGAAATAGAAGTGGGTAACTTATTCTAGAAAAAATTCAAATTGTCAGCATATGTTCTGTTTATAACTTGTATAAACATGCAAGACTGTGACTACTAATCTATACTTTAATAATCCATATGAATCTCCCTGATTACTGTGATCAACCAAAAGGATTTAATATCTCCTTGAGAGAACCAGTTAATTAATCACACAGATACAACAAATGTGCACTGATAAACTAAAAAATAAACTTGTTATATCAATTTAAACAACCAGGAAGAATCAACTTGGAGACAGCTTAGCAATACTTTTCAATAAACTCAACAGACAATTGACACTAGGGATAAACTACCACACCAACTGATTTTCATTGAAATCACCATTTGAAAACATGCATCATAATCTTTGATATGGGAACTTTATTCTAATATATCCATTCCTAATCTACCTACTGTATGTAGACACCGAAATTTGGTCTAAGCCCGCGACTTCCATATTCTTCATAATTCATATTCTTCTATTGATTAAATAATGTCAATTATTTAATTATTCTCTATAGTTTTCATTTCTTCTATTAATTAAATAATCTTAATTATTTCTAGTTTGTATCACTTATGTCACTACTGATAGTTATTAGAATGCATGTCTCATCTTTCGATCTCAACCGTCCATGGATCTTTCGATCTTGGCCTGTCATTAGAATAATCAATTTTCTATAAATTGATCTATCATTCTTCATTCCAATCTCTCTTGCGAATTCTTATGACTTTTGAGAGAACTTTGTCTTAAATCTTTGATATTTTGCTAATCATTATCTTAGGCTATACTTGCATGAATTTATGAAAAATTTGAGGGAAATTATACTACAATAGCAAAATGGAGAAGGGAAATCAAGATGAATCATGAAAATACGTTTGAAATTGGTGAGATTGTTTCAGTTTGTTTATGTTTTACTTTCCTTTGTTCTTTGTTGCTTAACATTTAGATTTGCATCTTAGATTTTAGTATTGCATGTTTACTTCTAATCTTCTTTGTTGTCTGGTGCACTTTCTTGGCATTACATTTGGTGAGCCTGACATGAAGACACCATCTTCGCGAATCCGTAGATCTTTTATTTTTGGTTTTTGCAGGATTTTCGTACGGAACAACGCATCAGTTTGACAAAGCGACGCAATTGAATTCCTGAACCGCATATGACAAATGAAATGATGCATCTAAAATTTCCTAAACCGCAATTGAATAATAAACGACACATTTGACTGGTAACACAGCGATGCAATTCACTGGTAAAACTTTATTTTTGTGTTTTAGAAATCTGAAATTTTCAATTGATTTGTGTGTTACTAATATCTTATTTTCAGCCTATGGCCTTTTGGAGTTAACAAGCTTTTGTAGGATGATTGACGAAGACGATATTGAAAACTACTAACGAGTTTTTATGCAGGATGCTTGTCGAAGACCCTAGTTAATTTTTTTGAAATAGATTGTTTGGTAGCGTAGCAAATTTTTTGTATGGTTTAAAATTAACAAGTGTCTACTTTGTTTGGTGTGAAAGCACAAGTCTAGTTACCCTTACAATTTGGTACATCGAAGTATTCTCTCCCCTTGCGCATCCATGCTATCCTGGGTGTAAGATAAATGGTTACCAACTCTAGAACTTGGGCCTATTTTAGTGGGAAAAAGTACTCACCCTAGGACAACTCAAACTGGTAGCACCCTAAACCCGAGGGACTTCCAACCGGTATATAAAAGTGGATTCTTGGGGAAACCCCAAGAATCATGAGTGTGGTTTCGACGAGATGGATCTGAAAGGGGACTCGTGCCATATGGATCACACCCCATGAATGGAATCCCTGTACTAAATACCTTTTGTTTTAGAGACCAACCTATTTGTGGCTGTTGCTTGGTATAGTGCAGGGTATAGTATCATGCCCGAAGATTACTCACTATTGATCCCCTTGAGTAGAGATAGCAGTTCTTGGGAGGTCATTTCCCAAAGAATTCAAAATTGGTGTGCTCGAAAGACATTAATGAGCCATGGAGGGGAGCCAATGCCACCAAATTTCTAAGCCATCTGCTCTCGAGAAGGAAAGGTGTTCATCACCAATCCGAGGTATTGGGGTGGGCTATACCAAGTATACAAACCCTAGGCCTTCGGCCTATTAGGATGTGCTTGTCTGTTATCAACTTAAACATTCTTTGAGTCCAAATCAAAACTGAAAACACTTTGTCTTATGATTGTCTTTGATTGTTAGAATTTGATCACAAAAAACAGAGTCAGTTTTTAATCTTATGTCACTGAAAATTCACAGAGAGTCACAACTATTCACCAGAAAGTTACAATTGCTTTTTAGAGTCGCACCTATTAGATTCTAAGTCACAACTATTATTTTGAGTCACATCTGTTTAGTCTTGAGTTGCATCTATCTAGTTTAGAGTCACATCTTCTAGTTTAGCTCAAAATTGCTTTGAAGAAAATGCATGCGTTATATTCTGAGTCACAACTATCAGTATGAGTTGCATATGTTAAAAGGTTAACCGCATTTGTCAGGGTCAAACTGAACTTTACTAGAGAAACACAATTGATTACTGGAAAACTGCAACTGATAAACTTGACCGCATATGTTAGATCCTGCAACGCATCTGTCTAATTATCAGAAAATCAGAATTCACAATCACTATCCAGTCAACACGATTATACCAGTTTCAGTTGTCTTTACACAAACAGTCCTTGAATAGAAACCTAAAACGATTTTCTCAATTTTGCATCCTTTAGGTTCATTTGGTCATTACCTTAGTTGTCTTAATTCAGAGTTTAGTTTCATCTTAGAATACATATTACCTTGCATTAAACTTCTAGGAAGGTCAGTTTTACAAACTTTAGGATTAGTCCACCATCTACACTCTAGAAAGGTCATAGTGTCAATGAAATCTATCATTGAACCTAGTTTTATCAGTTTATCCTTTGTCCTACAAAGAGTCTTCCTAGCTCATCATTCTAGTTAGGAAACTCAACTAGTCTTTGATCCTTGTCCTACATTGGTTCCTTGACTTAAACTAAATTAACACCTTGATTAGACTTTAGGTAGTTGGTCCCTTCGTCCTAGGTTTATAGAATTGATTATTTTAGGAACCTTGATTAGGCTTTACATTTTTAGATCTTAGGCAAGTTTCATCCTAGAACATTCCTTATTTTGCATACAAAAATCCCAAAAATATAGACTAGAGTCATACTTCTCATAGATATAGTCTTGCATATCCCGCATATTGAGCTTGTTTTACATGGTTGAAACTAGGTCTAAGAGAAGAGAGAGAGAAAACATGTCAAACCCAAACGAATTCATCAATCCATTTTCTTCAAGACCTCATAACACTCTATTAGACAAATTCACCACTAGAAACACTCAAGGACATATTGTAGTAGAGGACATAGAGGCTGCCGCACAGGACCCTGAATTTTCCTCTTTTGTAGATGAATACCTAGCAAATGATCATCAATTATTTTTAGCCAAACTACTAGTTGAAGGTGCTACCTTACCTACAGGATTTGATATTAGCACCTTGCAAACTCAACCTACACAAGGAACAAAAACAATGACTGCTAGTACCAGTACACCTCAGGTTAGCACAACCATGCCATCTAGCACATCTACATAGAGTACGACAGTCAATATGTCTCCATTTGGTACATCTGACATGATGTCAAGATTTAATTTCACTATAGGGGCTTCATCATCAACTCCCTTCGGTCCTCTTGTTGGGAGTAAAAGACCTAAAATGTTAGCCTCTACACCTTATGTTAGTGTCACAAGTGTGCAATCAACAACCATACCAACTGCTAGTATCATGAGTACCATACCACAGTCGGTGGCCATACCTAGTGCTCAAGTCACTAGTACCATACCACGGATTACACAAATGGGAGGTATTCCCTCCTTCCAATATGGCAATCAAAATCCATTCTCCCAGACTAGCAGTCAGAATCAATTTACATTGATTCTGAATCATAATCCTTTTTCACAGATTGGTAGTCAGAATCCGTCCACACAGATTCCAAGTCAAAACCAATTTACATCGATTCTAAATCAGAATCCATCCACTCAAATTCCAAGTCAAAACCAATTTACATCAATCTCGAATTAGAACACCTTTTCACAGAGTGGTACTCAGAATCCATTTATACAGAACTTAGGTCAACACCAATTTATGCAGATTCCAGACCAAAACACATTTACCAACATTCTGAATCCAAATCCACTTCAGATCCCAATGTTCAATCGAAACCCATCATGAGACTTTGGATTTCAGAACACATACACAGATCTGCATAATCCCCCTAGCACATCTTTGACCCAAGTTGACGTCTTACAAACACAAATGCACACATTACAAATGCAAATGGATAACATGTTGGTGTCAACTAAGAAATCATTTTCAACAAAGGACATATGCCATTCCCCTTTGATAGATCATTTTACATGACACCTTTCCCTCACGGATATGTCATACCAAATCTTCCTAAGTACAATGGCAAATGAAATCTAATAGAACATATCAGGGAATTTTCTACCATATGCATAGATGTCGCATATGACCCCATGTATCTTATGAGGCTATTTCCTAGAAGTCTTGTAGGAATTGCACTAGAATGGTTTTTGGGTCTAGATTCTGGCATTAGATCTTGGGGTGAACTAGTTGAGAAATTTGTGGAGCAATTCTCCTTCAACATAGACCACAAGATAAATATAGCAACCTTGTGCCACACAACGCAAGACGAATGGGATAAATTCATTTCTTTCTTCCAAAGATGGAGAACTATTGCTAGTAGGTGTCCTGTCGAGATACCCAAAAAAGAAAAAGATACAATGTTTCAAGAAAATCTTCATGCAAAACTCAGGAGTAACTTAAGGGTACATTGTTGTACATCTTTTTCGGAACTAGTGGAAAAAGAGGTTATAATAGAGAAGGATCTCATTGAAAAGGGTGAACTCAAGACATCAACATCCAATAGAAACCCAATCGTACAGAACACCCCCATGGACAGAAACATATTTTGGTCTTGTAACAAAAATGTCACCAATGATGGGGTGGTTGATGCTAAAACACTACAAGCGGGACCCATCCTCACATTACAAGGACCTCATACTTTTTCCAACACACATAATGTTGTTAATCAACCTCCTAACGTGGTCCAAAATACTCAATGTCCACAACAAAGGAGATTTCAAAAATGTGAGTTCACTCCCTTAGGGGAACCCATTGAGTCGGTGTTCAAACAACTGTTACAACATAACCTTATATAGCTGTAGGAACCAAAACAATACGATCCAGGACAATTTAAACTAGCTTGGTGGGATGACAATGCCTTTTGTGATTATCATAGGACTAAGGGACATAACTTACAAAACTGTTGACAACTGAAGAATATCATACAGGATCTCGTCGAAAGGAGAATTATTGAAGTTAGTGGGCAAAAAAAAAAGTTATTGAACACTGATCATCAAGTCTTTTTTGACCCACTACATGACCATGGGAAAGGAACTGCCCCCAGTTCGAGTACTAAGACCAATATGTCAGCCAACTATGTGAGTATCAAACATGATTATGATAGTGGAAAAATCATTCATTGCCTTCGCGCCGCTGATGAGAATATCAATACCATTACTATCAATACTAATCCTAAGTGTGCGGTCAATACTCGTCGTACTAAGTTCACTATCCAGGGCCCTCAATCATAGCAAACACCACAATCTTCCAAGTTACAATATAACCTACTTGACCAGTTGGGGAAGACCCCAGCCCAAATTTCAATCTTGGAATTGTTGTGTATTTCCCCTGAGCATCGATCTATCCTCGATAACACTTTACAGAACACCACGGTCCCTAATGATCTTGATGTCAATCGTTTCTAGGAAATGGTGGGCTACTTGACCAATAATCATCATGCCACATTTTCTGAACAAGACTATGCAACTGAAAAGATCCACCATAATGATCCTTTACATCTGGAAGTCCTTGTTGATGACACTAAGGTTAGATGAGTTTTGGTAGACGGCGGAGCAGGGTTAAATCTATGCACTTTAAAACTAATTAAGGCATTAGGCATCTCATAAGCATGTGTAGACATGACCAAAAGCATTGTCATAAAAGCTTATGATGATGAGGAATGGAAATCAAAGGGGGTGGTAACACTTCCTATCCGAATTGGTCCTGCGGTGATGGAGACAAAGTTTGAGGTCTTGGATCTCACCCTTCCTTATAACCTTCTACTCGGTAGACCATGGATTCATGCCATGAAGGTGGTCCCTTCCATGTATCATCAGTGTCTTAAATTCCCTTACAATGGCACAGAAATAACTATAGATGGTGATCCTGATCCATTTCAATATTGCACCAATCTAAAAGGGATCCCCCAACGTCAAGTGCCAGTGAATCAGGAGGCTTCATCATCCAATCCATCTTCCTATGTTGATCCATCCACACTCACTCGAACATCTATTTCACCTTCAATTCCTACCACTCCTAGGGTTGAGATCCAAGACAAGGGTTGTGGAGAGTACTACATGAAGACTTCTTATTGTGTTAGCCATTTGATTTCTCCCAAGTCATATGGTTTACCTACAATAGGTAGGGGATAGTCCATCATCACTATACATTTTCCCCCCACAACAACTTTCACTAAATGGGGCGAATTAAGCAAAGAGGCTATAGATGCAGAAGATGTCACTTCCTGGCTGTATAAGGAAGATAATGAGGAACGTCTCTTACTTGCTCATATTCCTGCAAATCTATATGGAAAAGGTTTCAAAATCATGCAAAGCAAAGGATATGATGGACAAAGTGGTTTAGGCTTAAACCAAGATGGGAGGATTGAACCAATATTTGTTTCTCAGTGGCCAAAAGGAGTAGGACTAGGGCTTCAACTGATTCAGATTGGCGTTCCTAGTACCCCATTACCCTTACTTGAGGAAGTAAGTGCTTCAGAAGATATTAAGACATTTCGCAAACTAGTAGACCGACATCATTGTGACTCCCCCGACTCTAACAATTATGAGTGGGATTCCCTATCTTCTACTTCTTCCATGGACCTTGACAAGTTATTTGGTGAACTTGACTTGATGCTAAGTTCCTCACACAACCCCTTGAATTCCTATCCACCAAAGAAAATGACAAAAGAGGAATGGTTTAAACACTACTATTGGGAATCACTTGATCCTACCTCTTGGCAACCTGAGCCACCTATTTCTGATAGTCAAACCTTGGAATTAGGCCCACCTATCCATCCACCTACACTCAAACCTAAGAGAAAACAAGACTGGGTACAAGATTTTTGTAATCACATGAATAATTCAATATTTACCTTGAACCCATTAGACTTTGATAAATCTGACGATGACATGCCCTTAGTCTATCCCCAACTTATTGATTGGGATCAACAAGATACACCCGTCTTAGACACTTTTGAGAACGACAAAACAATTGCTGAGTTCCTGGGATTACGAGAAGGCATACCTAATGGGGATCATAAGGCTAGTTTTACCATTGAATTGGACAACAAAGCATATTTTGGGGAATCTGTTCAACCCTCCAGTCTCAAAAATGAGAAAAAGAATAAACAAAATAAAAAGGATGAGTCTCTAGGTGAAAATCGAAAGGCACCTTTAGACAATGAAAAAGTAAAAAGAAAGGACGCATCTGAAGGTGAAAACCTCTCTGAGGCACCTAAGGATGGAGGTTTGAACATTCTCCCCATTGCAGAGGAAAAGTCACCCATGCTCATTGAAGAATTAGTAGAAGTCAACATAGGCACAAAAGAGAATCCTCGACTAGTTCATTTTGCAGCGTCATTGACAATAGAAGAGAAGCCAGAGTTCCATGACTTCTTTGCACAGAGACAGATAAATTTTGCTTGGTCATATGCCGACATGCCGAGATTAGATCCTGAACTTGTTCTGCATCACTTGCCCTTACAACTAGGTGCTAAACTAGTGAATCAAAAGTTGAGAAAAATGCATCCATAGATTGCTTTATTAGTCAAGGCGGAACTCAAGAAACTCTTAGACGTTGGTTTCATCATATCTATTGACTATGCAGATTGCATTTCCAATCTCGTACTAGTCACTAAACCAACTGGGGGCATCCACATCTGCACTGATTTTAGAGATATCAACAAAGCTTGTCCTAAGGATGACATCCCTTTGCCTAACATAGACATGATAGTTGACATGACAGGAGGTTATGAGATGTTATCCCTTATGGATGGATTTTCAGGATATAACCAGATCAAAATTGCCACTAAAGACCAACCTAAGATGGCTTTCACTTGTCCTTGGGGGACGTATTGATAGAATGTTATGCCCTTCAGACTCAAGAATGCTAGAGCAACCTATCAACATGCCATGACTACTATCTTTCATGATCTGGTACACACTTGTATGGAGGATTATGTCGATGACCTTATTGTAAAATCTAAGACAAGGGTAGAACATCTATAGGTTTTAGACAAGATATTTTAGAGGCTGGAAAAGTATAAGGTGAGACTCAATCCAAAGAAATGTGTGTTTGGAGTCAAGTTAGGAAAGCTGTTAGGCTATATCATTTCTAGACGAGGCATTGAAGTGGATCCGACTAAGGTAAAAGAAATTATGGACATGCCTCCACCCACTAATCTTAGTCAACTAAGGACACTATAGGGAAGGTTACAATCTATCAGAAGATTTATAGTGCAATTAGTAGATAAGACACATCCTTTTCAACATCTACTTAAGAAAGGAGTACCCTTTGTATGGACAGCTAGGTGTGGCGAATCTTTTCAACTAATTAAAGAATATTTACTCACACCACCTGTCTTAATGCCACCTGTTGAAGGAAGACCATTGATTCTTTATATTACGGCAACCCATTCATCACTCGGAGCATTGCTTGCACAAAATGATGATGAAGGTCATGAAAGGGCAGTCTATTATATCAGTCGGACTTTGGTCAGTTATGAGCTCAACTATAGTAACATTGAACATGCCTGTCTTGCAGTAGTATTTGCTACCAAAAAACTAAGGCACTACATGCTAAACCATCAAACAATGTTGATTGCTAAAATAGACCCTCTAAAATATCTTCTCAGCAAGGTAGCATTAACAGGGTGACTGGCCAAATGGGTTATGATACTTAGTGAGTATGATATCCAGTATGTAGAAAGAAAGGCTATTAAAGGATAGGTTATTGCTGATCAGTTAGCTAACACACCCATACAGGCAGATCACCCATTAATTGTATACTTTCCTAATGAGTTCATATTTGCATTTGACACAAACATAACATGGAAACTGTACTTTGATGGCTCGCATACAAATCATGGTTCAAGGGCTGGTATACTGTTTATTACACCACAGGGTGATTCCATCCCTAAGTCATTCAAGATTGCATTCCCATGCACTAACAACATGGTAGAGTATGAAGCTCTAGTGACAGGATTACATATGGCAGTCAAGTGGAAAATTAAGGTTTTACAGGTATATGGGGATTCTCAACTTGTAATTAGATAGGTAAATGATGATTATGAGACTAAGGACGAGAAGCTTGCTCCCTACAAACACATAGTTGATAGCTTTAAAGAGTACTTTGACAAAGTCAAATTTCATCAAATACCTCATGTTTTAAATAGGGCAGCAGACACTATGGCTACAATTGCATCACTTCTTGACATTCCTAACAATGTGCCTAAGTTTGAGTTCTTGGTAGAACAACTTTTGGTCCCAGCCTATGATATCCCAGATTCTGAAATGGTGTGTGACATTGTTGGTCCTGATTCCCCATGGTACAAAGAAATCTATGATTACCTTCATGCTGAAGTCATGCCCACTAGTCTATCAAATAACCAACGTAGGACATTCCTCCACAAGTCAGCCAAATACACCATTGTTGGAGACACCCTATATAGACGCGCCTTAGATAATACCCTACTAAGATTCTTGATTCTACTCAAGCACAAGCGACCTTGCGTGGTGTGCATGAGGGTATATGTGGTTCCCATTCTAGCGGTCCTACCTTAGCTAAAAAGATTATGAGACTGGGTTATTACTAACCTACTATGAAAAAAGACTCATATGTCTTTGTAGCAAAATATCGCCAATGTCAAGTTCATGGAGACTTGATACATGCCCCAACATAGGAGCTCCATCCTATAATGTCACCATGGCCCTTTGCACAATGGGGACTCGACCTCATAGATAAGATCCACCCCACATCATCTAATGGACACAAAATCATTATCACCACCACTGAGTATTTTACGAAGTGGATTGAAGCTATTCCTATGACATACATTACCGGCACACATATTTCTAGATTTATTCTCAACTATATCATCTGTCGATATGGTGTCCCTCAGTCCATAATCACTAATAATGGCTGCCCATTTAAGAACCAAGAAGTTTGCCACCTGTGTGAGGAATTCCATATCCATAATCACTTTTCCACTCCATACTACCCACAAGGTAACGACCAAGCAGAGGCATCTAACAAGACCATCATTAGAATCCTCAAGAAGACTATCAATGATGTTGGTTGTGACTGGCATTTACAGCTTAACCTTGCCTTATGGGCTTATCGCACAAGTATTCACACTCCCATTAGTGCTACCCCGTATTCACTTGTATTTGGTTCTGAAGCTATTCTGCCTATTGAGGTCGAGATTCCTTCCCTAAGGGTATCCCTGAAAGGCCACAATGATGATGAAGAGTACCGAGTGTCGAGACTCCATGAGCTAGAATTCCTGGATGAGCGAAGACAAAAGGCACTAGACCATCTTCAAGCATATCAGAATCACCTTCGTCGTAGCTATAACAGGAAGGTATTGAATAGAAACTTTGACATTGGTGACCTGGTTTTAATGGAGAACCCAAAGAATCAAGCAGAAAGAGACAAGCCAGGAAAGTTTGAACCTAACTAGTTAGGACCTTATATTGTTACAGAGGCTTTTGGATCAGGAGCGTACCAACTCTCTACTCCTAAAGGGGAACCATTGGCCTCACCAATCAATAGTATGCATTTGAAAAAGTTCTACGCATAGCTTCTGCGAGCCTTTGTCTTAATTAGCAAAAATACAAAAAAATCATAAAATCATAAAAATCGTTATCAAGGTGAAAACCTGGCAAACAGGCATCTTGGTAACATCAAAAAAATTAGATAATCTGGAAAATAGTAAAGACAAATCATTCGTCCAATAGTGAAAACCACTTCGGTGGCACTTTGGATAGGTACCATGGTGAAAACCTGGCAAACAGGTGCCATGTGTAGTTAACTCTGCTCCTTTGTCTACTATTATTCTAATCTACCTTGTACATAGTCCACTTCTTTGCACATAGCCCACTACCCTATACATAGTATCTATCCTTGTACATAGTCCACTTCCCTATACATAGTCCACTACTCTATACACAGTCCTTCTCCCTGTACATATTACCTATCCCTGTATATATCCCTTGTCTTTCATATCTATCGCTTGTAAATACCATCCATAATAAGTGGTAGTCTTTCCCATACATTGGAACGATTGACATCGATTGAATTTCATATCCCCTATTTTACCTCATCCATAGTCAGTTGGTCTTATACTTGACTGGGGGAAAACACTTGACGTGCGTCATATTGGTTCTTACAATGGCTATGTTGAAGACGTAAAACCAGTGAAAAATTCAAAAACATCGCAAAATGTCCTGAGAAAACACAAAAACATCACAAAACTTCAAAAAAGACAAAAAAATAAAAACATTTCAAAAAAATCCAAAAATAGAGTCAGAGTTAGTCGCACTTGTCAGTCTTTGTCTTTTGTCAAACTACGTTGCCTCTATGACTGGACGTAGGCAAGGCCATTTGTCGATGTGCCCTCGAGGCATTAGGTTAGTCTATCTAGGTTTGTCTGTATAAAATCATGATTCAATCCATATGTCTATATGACAAGGTCATTGGTCATGTCGAACTACAAGGTCTCTGCATGTATAACGTAGGCAAGGCCATCAATCGATGAGCCCCCGAGGCCACACTAGGTCAGTCTTTTAGGGTTTGTCATCACACACAGTCAATTGTCAACATATCGTCTCAAGTCATGCATCAATATGGTGAACAAGTCAGCAATGTCTCTAAGTCAAATCATACAACTTGCCAAACAATACAACCAACACAGATCAATTAATGTCTACTATAGGATGTGTCCTTGGAAACATACATTATCAAAACAATCAACCTATGTCCTATACAGGATGAGTCCTTCCTGCATAATTGACAAAGTCAAACAATCAAACATAGCCTTATACAGGTTATCACATCAACGACATCTGACTCAACGTCTTATACGATACATGTCTTTCTAAAACCAGGCTTTGTCATGCCTTATACAGATAGTCATAACATCAAAACCAGACTCACAGTCTTATCCAGTATGTGTATCTCCTGACATCAAGCTCTACCAATCAATCCTTTTATCAATCAAAACAAATCAAACAAACAAGATCAAGTTTTGGAAAATATTTTATTGGTTTATTGAATTTATGGCTTATTTATCTTATCATTTATCTTGAATTGATGACTAGGAATTATGTTACTAGCTTTCTCAAGTATGTCCCATGAAGGATTTAGAGAAGCAACGATGTATCCGAATTCTATTTTCTTTGACTGTTGTTTGTCGACTATCTTTTACATTTGATTTTGAGTCATCCTACTAGTTTCCTCAAGGATGTCCCATGAAGGATTTAGAGGAGCGATGACGTCTCATGACCCATCTTTTCTTTTTTTTGTTGTCTGTGGTTTGTACTGACAAAAAGACTGGGGCAACTTATGCCCTTAGTATGAGTTAATGACAATCCTTGTCTACGACTGTCTGTTATAAGCAAGTGGATGACCTTGCACACCTTGATCTATGTCATATCATGGTGTTTTTCTCCATTTGTATTAGTCCTTTCCAATGATGATAAAGTGAAATGCCTATTGTGATACAACAAAACATTGAAGATTGCTAATACTAACATCTATCTTCTGTCTTTCGTTCTTTCTCAATTGTTCTTTCCGCACTAACAGTTCTTCTTTCTTGCATTATGACGGAGTCCTGTGACACAAAACATTATACATCATCCTGCATCAACATACATGTTAGAAAAATACATTTATATAGGCATATTGCATATCTAGACATCATGGCATAATGGACATTAATCATCAAACGATACATATCATGAGCATTTCATGTACAAAGCAACTGTAAATACATGCATCACATTACATTTGTATAGCATCACATGTCGTATGCATCATACATATACCATCATATTGCATCTCATAATTATAAATTGCATACATCATATAGAATCATAAATCACATAGAATCAACATTATCTCATT
Source organism: Sequoia sempervirens (assembly GCA_007258455.2). NCBI lineage: Eukaryota > Viridiplantae > Streptophyta > Pinopsida > Cupressales > Cupressaceae > Sequoia > Sequoia sempervirens. Next base: position 99,462,223 of record VDFB02353493.1, on the reverse strand, counting down.
AGCTACATAAACATCATAAAATAAATATGATCATCCATCACATAGGCACATCATATAAACATCACATGTACAAATAAGGACTGTGTAATCAATAAATAGAAATGCATATCATGAGAACCACTACCAAAATCATATATATATATATATATATATATATATATATATATATATATCGCTCAAATGTGTCACATCACAATGTCATAATGTATCAATAATACATAGAAGCCTGCAGGTTATATGATCAAAATACAATGTCTCACAAGCGGTACCCTTATCTTGAACTGCCACTGCCATCATGCCGGGAGTGTGTGGGGGAATGATGATGGGAACCCGATGATCTCTGAGTTGAGGGAGGTCTGTCATATGGACCTGCTCTGCGTGGCTGCTCCACCCCCTCTATGCTAACTGTTCGAGTGTGGGTCCTGGTCTGGGACCTGCTACTGTGTGCTGTTGAGAAACTAGGAGCTCATCTCTCTAATGAAACCTCTGCCTCACATAAGTCCTGATAGTATCTCTCTCTCTCCCTAGCTCTAACTAGCTCTTTGGCAAAAGCGGCTGATGATCCTGTGCATAATGCCCTAAGCTCTATGAATCTCTGCTCAGTCTCCTATCACCGAGCTATAGCCTGATCCCTGTCCATCAAAGCTCTGTCCCTCTCCATCTAATAGGCATCCCTCTCGGCCATCAGAACTCTCATCTGCTCCTCCAAGGATGCAACCTGGGCTTGCAATGTATCTGTGTTTGGATCCACTACCCCTATCTCATCATGTCTCCCATCCTCCTCCTCATCCAGCTCCTCCAAGATATGATCTCGGATCTCTCTCTCATGATCATCATCCTCATCATCATCCTCCTGGTAGGCACATAACAAACCCAGAGCATCAATCTCTGCCTCCTCTCTGCTTGCCTCCTCGACACCTACCTCCTCCTCTGCTAGAATGTCTAGGATAGCTACCTCTGCCAGCTGTACCTCCTCTCCTCCTCTAGCAATGTCCTCCTCTCCCCCTCTAGCAATCTCCTCCTCTCCTCCTCTCCTAACATCTGCCATGGCCACATCCTCCTCTCCTCATCCCTCCTCATGGATCGATGACAAGGGTGGTCCTTGTCCTTGTCGACCACGTCTCCCTCTCCTACCTCCATGCCGTCCACATCGGCCATCATCTCCTCCATCTCCACGACCTCCTCTACCTCCTCGACCTCTACCTCTGCCCCGCCTGCCTCGTGGACTTGTCCCTCACCCCTCTACCGGTGCTGGCTGCTCTGGGTCTGTCAGGGGGGTCGACCTATGTGCTGCCCACCACTGATCATACTCTACTGTGGTCCCTGGGTCTACTGGTCCATCTCTCCATCCCCATGGAAGTGCCTGTAACCCATCAATATCTGCCTCTGTCGTGGCCACTAGAATCTCTAGACCCCATAGTGGGACCTCTCACGAGGATCTCACAAACTCTGCTCATCCTCAAGGCACATCTTGCACCTCTCCAAATTGCCGCAGGACATGACCTGGCAACTACCGCTCTATAATGTGGATGTGTGATACTGTCTGCCCAACTAGGTACTGTGCTTGTCTGTAGAATGGCAAATGCTCATCCTCATCTGACCACACCTCACAGCCCAGGTATGGTCTCCATGTAAATTGTTGCATGGTGTCTATGGCGCGTTTGAAATAACCTGTATCTCCAATATGATGCTGTGTGGTCGCCCCCACATGATGGAAGGCATACAGAGATCCATGTGGAAGGTCAACAGTCATAGGTGGCCGAAAAATGGCAATATGCTCCCACACCCATACCATCAGGAGCATGGTACTGCAACTCATAGACTATGCCTCTCGATAGGCAATATCATGTAGATGAAAGTATAACATCCCAAGTACACAGGAACCCCAAGCATACACAACTCGACGCTCGAGCATGCCTACTAGCATCTCCCCCCATTCCACAGGAAAGCCATGACCTTGGCAATTAGGAAGTACTATACCACCTATCAATGTCACCAATAGATAGTCCAACTGTCTATACCTCTGGGCCAACACCTGCCACCTAATCTCATAATCATCGAACCCTAACTGCCTAATGTCAGCATGGGGGTAGTACCTACACATCTCGGCAATACCCCTCTGAGTATCGTAAGCCAACCGTGTGCCTCTAATAGGTAGTCTAAAGATCCTATACACATCCTCCAAGGTAACTGTGGCCTCTCCAGTTGGTAGGTGGAAGGACGATGTCTCCGAGTGCCATCGCTCACATAACACTGTCAGTAGTCCCCGATTCGCCCGAATTTGGGGCATATCGGTCACATGCAATAAACCCAGATGCCATAGAACTCATTGCTCTGCTGGCCGCAAGCTGTCTCTAAATCGAAACCTCATAGGTCTCGACTTTCGTATATAAATCGTGTCTAATACAACCTGCAATGGCATTATGCATACCTCATGTCAGCCTCAATCATCCATTCTAGTGCAAACTGACTATCCTACATAAAATGCAATTGCGTCGTTATTTTGCACATGCGTCATTTTTTTCACATGCGTCACTTTTTAACATATGCGGTTCATAAACTTCATATGCATCATTATTAAACAAGTGTGGCTAATAATATCAAATGCATCTCACTACAATCATATGCGTTGCTAAATAAATTTTGTGGTGTGTCCTATTCAAATGCGTTTCATAATCTAAAAATGCGGCTATTCTAAATGCAAATGCGATGCAAAAATGCAGATGCGTTTCAAAAATAAACAAATGCATTGAACCATAGCCCAACTATGCAAAATGACTGACATTAAATTACAAATGCAGTTTTCTGTAGGAAAATGTGTCGTTCGCGCACGCAAATACGGTGAATTATTAAAACGACACATAACTTAAAATTGAATTTAATGCATTAAAATGCATGCAAATCAAAAAATTTCAAAATGCAAGTTTTAGGTCCATATCGGGGGGTCCGTGCCGGCTGGTCTCTAGAATGTCCGGATCCTATATGTGCAATGGTGAGTAGCTAGAACTGGAGACATCATTGCTAGGAATGCAGAGCAATATCTCAATTTCTAAGCTAGGTGGGTGCAAATGAATAGGTTTTTACACCTATTCCTATATATACCTAGGGCCTAGGTGTCATTTCTTTCCTACTGGCCACATTAACTTTCAATTTCGATCATCCCGTACCTGTCCCTCCCATTTCCAAACTTAATGCTGCAAACTCTACTGCATTTCTGGCCATCCAATGTACTAATCGGGAGCATTTTCAAAATTTTCTAGACCTTTTTGACAATTTGTCAATTTTCCCGAGGGGGCATACCTTCACCTGTCTTATACTAGGGCATTACTGGGGCATATTTTTATCGATTTTCTTTGACGCAACACCGAAATGACATTGTATCAAAGAGGGGCAAATATAGACATCGAAATCTGGTCTAAGCCTACGACTTCCATATTCTTCATAATTTGCATTCTTCTATTGATTAAATAATGTCAATTATTTAATTATTCTCTATAGTTTTCATTTCTTCTATTAATTAAATAATCTTAATTATTTAATTAATTCATCTTAACATCATTTCTTCTATTAATTAAATAATCTTAATTATTTAATTAATTCACATTTTCTTTATTCTATCTAATTAATTAAATAAACACTTTTTATTTAATTATGTTATTAATTAACCTTATTCTTCTTGTCAAATTAAATAAATTCTTATTTAATTTACTCTTTATCATATTTCAACTATAATTAAATAAATTCTTTATTTATTTAATTATTTATTTAAAATCCCTCTGTCACTTAATTAAATAAATATTATTTATTTAATTATTCTTCAAATATCAAGCCTTGAATTAAATGAATTATTTAATTCATTAATTCTATTTTAACGCATTCCTCTATATTAAGATAATTGTGTGAGTTATCTAAGTATTCACATTTACTTGACTTGACATCTATTTTAATCGTTCAGTTAACTCTTGATTTGATGTCTAAGTGGCATTCTTGAGTAATCTCATTGTCAAATCATTCAAATCATTCAGTGCTAACTCAATTGCGTGCACATGCATATTAATTAAATATTCTTATTTAATTAATTAAATGTTGTGTGTGCATTCGAACAAGAGTTGATTTAATCAATCTTTATCTTTGTCATGCAAAGATAATTCTTCTGTTTTCAAATACCAAACTAAAGATTAAATCATTTATTTAATCTTTAATTCTATTTCTAGTTTGTATCACTCATGTCACTACTGACAGTTATCAAAATGCATGTCTCATCTTTCGATCTTGTCCTATCGTTCGAATAATCAATTTTCTATAAATTGATCTGTCATTCTTCATTCCAATCTCTCTCGCGAATTCTTATGACTTTTGAGAGCACTTTGTCTTGAATCTTCGATATTTTGCTAATCATTATCTTAGGCTATCCTTGCATGAATTTACAAAAAAATTGAGGGTAATTATACTACAATAGCAAAATGGAGAAGGGCAATCGAGATGAATCATGGAAATACGTTTGAAATTGGTGAGATTGTTTCAGTTTGTTTACGTTTTACTTTCCTTTGTTCTTTATTGCTTAACATTTAGATTTGCATCTTAGATTTTAGTATTGCATGTTTGCTTCTAATCTTCTTTGTTATCTTGTGCACTTTCTTGGCATTACATTTATATGATCTGAAATCTCCTTTTTCATTTACAATCGAGAATGCATATTTATACACCAGCATCAAGAAACACATCACTTCATATTCCAAGGCTGACCAACCATAGTATTCACGAAAATCCCATGTTAGCCTACAACTGTATTTAGAAATTCACATGGTGGCCACAGTAACTGAGTCTTTGTTAATCATTCACTGAGACATCTTGATAGTTATGCCGAAGGAAATTATATCACTGTCAGTCATCCTTCATCCTTTGTGCTTTGCTGAGACAAGAGAAAACTCTCGTCGAGATATATCTTTCATTCGCCTTCGCCAAGACAATTCATAGTCAGGGAGATGCTATATAGACAATACTTCGTTATACCGAGAGTCACCCCAAGCTCACTTTAGATCACCAAGACAAGTCAATTTTCTCACCGACAGAGACCTTTTGTGCCTTATCGGCCAAGATCCATGTTATTCGTTGAGACTTCATTCTGATGCCTATGAGTCATACCAAGATGTTCCTTTTTGTCAGTCGGTGAGACACATTTGAATTTACTAAGACTTTATATCGAATACCCTCAGTCTAGCCAAAGTATTCATCTTTATTGTCAGTTGGCAAGACAAGGTAAGATCTCCAAGATATTATATCAAATAAAATCTCTCACCGATAAGTCCATCCCCCCACCACCGGTTAGTGAGACAATAAGGTCTCACGAGGATCCTATCCCAAATACCATGACTCTGGCCGAAGAAAATCCACATGAGCCAATCAGTAAGATAAGTCAAGTTTTTTATAACATTACGCCGATACCAACAAGTTTGGCTGAAATGATCATTCAATGTGCAAGTCGATGAGACAAAATATAATCGGTAAGAACTCATTCCGATGGTGGCCCTCTTACCGATGTGTTCCCTTTTTGTCACCGAAAAAATGTGAAAAGTCTTGCTAATAACTGCCAATAAGTACACTCCAATCGCCAAGACATCAGAAACATCTTGCCGATAGGCAACACAAATGTTTATGAAAAAAATGGATAGGGGAGACCATGATGTGAATTATGCAAGACTCGATGGACTTTATGGGGCCATATGGGAAAAATATGGGTAAAAATATCATGAAGAGAGGAAACTGTGCTCAAGGTAGAAATCATTTGGAAAATGCATTGGTATCGACAACGTGAAAAATCATCAGAATTTTACAATTCCAATAGGTTCATTGATCATTTCTCCTTTAATCTTGACATGGATGTTAACTTAGAAGAGGTATACATACTCAAGCAAAACAAAAGTGAAGCCTTCACTAATTTCTTACAAAGATGGAGGAAAAGAGCTAGTGAGAGCAAGTGGCCCATTCTCAATGAACAACAAGTGGGGATTATCATAGAAAATGTTGATCTAGATCTATCCTTCCACTTAAAGATGCAATGTATCAACACTTATGATGAGCTTATCCCTAGGGCCCTCAACATTGAGAGAGAACTAATATCACAAGGAAACACGGAAGTGTATAGAGAAAACAATCCATCAGCCAGTTCAAATGACAAGCCCTATGTTTGGGCTAAGAAAAATAACATGATGAATGATGGTGTTGTGGATGCTAAAGTGGTCATAAGTGCTCCTAGGCCAAACAACAACCAACCAACCATTGCACAAACTATACAATAGACAACATCACCACCACATAATAACCAAATAAAAAACACTGAAACTCAACAAAGATGACCCCCCAATAGGAATAACTACCCAAAACACAAATACACACCATTGGGGGAGCCTATTGAATTTTCCATGCAAAAATTGGTAGAGTCAAACTTGATTATGCTCCCCAATTTCCAAAACTACCAAGAACCACGAGATAAACCACCTTTGTATAATGAAAAGGATCTTTGTGACTTTCACAAAATCAAAGGACACAAAGCATCAAACTATAGGAAGCTAAAGAATGTTATCCGAGATCTTATCGACAATGTAGATGTATCTGTTGATGTACCTACTGATAACCAAGACCTTAAGATATAAAAGAACCCTATGCCCTAGAGATCACAACAAAGGGAATGGCAATGGAAAGGGGATGAATTATAGTAATGTAGCACATGTCTATTCTAATGTGGTCGCCTCTTGTGATAATGTCGTAATAGTTGTTACCATCAAAGGACCTACTATAGAGTGTGGAGTCACCACACGACATGGCAAGGTTGTAATCCAAGGAGCCTTGTCTCAACCTAGGGAACAACCTACATTGCCAACATCAAACCCTAGAAACTACAATCTACTTGATCAACTAAAGAAGACCCTTGCACAAATCTCTATTCTAGAACTATTGAAGCTATCCCCTATAGATAGGGATATCATAGAAAATGATTTATCTACTTCCCCTATTCCTGAGAATAATGATACAAAACAATTTCAAGCTATGGTAGGGAATATCACTACCCCTCATATTCTCACCTTCTTAGAACATGATCTTCCAACATAGCCATCTCACAATCGTGCTTTACATCTTAAGGTCATTGTTCATAATAATAAGATTAAAAGAATCTTAGTAGATGAATGTGTTGGTCTAAAAATTTGCACACTTTATTTGGTCAAGAATTTGGGTTATTCAGAGGATGCTATTGAAAAAACAAAGAGCATAACTATAAGAGTATATGACGATCAAGAACGAGTGTCGCAATGCATCATCAAGCTACCCATCCAAGTGGGACCCATCATTGTTGAGACTACATAAAAAGTGCTAAATATTCATCTCCCCTACAACATCATGCTTGGTCAACCATGGATTCATGCCATGCAAGCTATAGCTTCTACCTATCACCAATGTGTCAATTTTCCTTTTAAGATAAAGAAGTTACTATCCATGGAGATCATGAACCCTTTTACTATTGTAAGAACCTTGAGGCCAAGCTCTACAAGATCCCCCGAATACCTAAGAATAATGAAGGGCCTACATCGTCCTCCTCATTTGTTGACCCATCTTACCTTGCATCTACCTTAGAATCCAAAACACCCATTGTGCATAGCATACCTGATATCAAGGTAGTAGTAATCAAGGATGATGGTTGTGGGGACTATAAACTGAAGAAGGACACTTTTTTGTTGGGAGAGTTACCTCTTTCTCCCAAATCTCATGGAAAGCCCACACCTATCAATAAAGTGACTAAGACATTAAAGCTTGCATTTACCACCTTCACCAATTGGGGGGACTTGAACAAAGAGGATTTCAATGAGGAAGATGTGTCTAAACTTCTCTATCAAGACAACCTACCCATGCCCATTCTTCCCATGGAAGATGAAAATAAAGGTTTACAACTAATTAAGGGATGGGGGTAAAACAAGAATGGAAAGATAGGAAAAAATGATAATAGTTTGCTAGAACCCATCATTCCTAAGAGATGTCCAAAGAATCTTGTCCTCTTGTACTACTAGCAAGTTTACCCTTATTGGCAAAGGTACTTTTGCTAAATGGGCTGAGGCTTCCTCTTGGTTACCAACATCATGTGATACTACCCTAGATGACTTTCCCCTAGATTTTTTTGACTTATTCAAGGGTAACTCTTTCTTTATTATATCCACAACATATTTCACCCCAAGCAACCAAACCACTAAATTGAGCCTAGTAAATACCCAACTCATTGATAGGGACTAACAAGGACCACCAATTCTAGATATATTCATAAATGATGAAGCGATCTTAGAATTCATGAGACTTTGTGACAAATTACCATTTGGGGATCACAAAGTAGGATTTGATATAGAGCTAGACACACATGCATACTATGGGGAGATGATTGAATCCTTCAGTTGCAAAATTGATGACATGAGAATAATATGCAAGTCATTAAGTGAAAACCACACCATGGCACTTTTAGATCACAAAATAGTAAAAAGAAAGGATGCATCTGATGGTTAAAACCTCTCTAGAATGATGGATTCAATCTCCCCCTTAGTGCAATGCATCCAAAAAAATTAGTAGTACTAGTAGAGAAGGCTACCCTAGTGAATGTAGGCACAAATTTGAGAAAGATGTACCGTTAGATAACACTCCTAGTTAAACTAAAGCTTTGAAAGCTTCTTGACATCAGATTTATTTGACCAATTGACTATCCTGTTTGGGTTTCTAACTTGGTACCAGTCTACAAACCCACTGGGGGCATCAAAATATGCATAGATTTCTGAGACTTGAACAAAGTATGTCCAAAGGATGATTTCCCTCTTCCCAACATCGACATCATTGTTGATTTAAAAAATGGACATGAAATGCTATCACTCATGGATGGATTTTCAGGCTGTAACCAAATCATGATTGCCAAAGAGGATCAACATAAAACTACATTCACTTGTCCATGGGAAACATATTGTTGGAACATAATGTCATTTGGGCTAAAGAACGTAGGAGCAACTTATCAAAGGGAAATAACCCTAATATTTCATGATATGATCCATAAAATAGTTGAAGATTATGTGGATGATATTTTGGCCAAATCAAAAACAAGGAGCACATAGAGGTATTGGTACCTATCTTTGATAAGCTCGAAGAATATAAAGTATGTCTAAACCCAAAATAGTGTCTTTAGGGTTACATCAGGGAAGCTTCTTGGCTATATCATGTCACAAAGAGAGATAGAGATAGATCTAGCAAAGGTGAAATAAATATTAGACATAGAGCCACCACAAACATTGAAATAGATGAGGGCTACAAGGAAGGTTAAAATTCATTAGGAGGTTCATAGCATAGCTATTGGACAAGATCCACCCTTTCTCACATCTTCTTCATAAAGGAATAACATATAAGAAGAATGAGAAGTGCGATAAAGACTTTCAGAAGATCAAGGACTACCAATTGTAACCTCTAGTTCTCATGTCGCCAATACCAAACAAACCTTTGATCTTATACATTTCAGCTACATTAGTAGCACTAGGTGCTCTTCTAGTCCAATATGATGAAACAAGAAATGAATGAGCCATCTATTATATCAGTAGGACATTGGTAGGGTATGAAATGAGTTATTCATCCATTGAGTAGGCATGTTTAGCAATGGTCTTCACAAAATTTCTAACATTACATGATTTTACACCAAATCAAGATTATTGGAAAGATCAACCTATTGAAACATCTCTTATCTAAAGAAACTCTCACTCAGAAGATGGACAAATGGGTAATGATATTGACTAAATTTGACATAGAGTATGTGGAGTGCAAGGCTATCAAAGGAAAAGTTATTGCAAACCAATTAGTTGAAGAGCCCATTCATGTAGAGAATCCTTTGGTATTTGAATTTTCTAATGAATCAATATTCCTTCTTAGCATAGCAGATCAATGGAAATTATACTTTGATGGGTTGTATACCCAATATGGATCAGGGGTGATAATTCTCTTCATCATCCATCAAGTTGATTATATTCCAAAGCCATATTGGCTGTCATTTCCATGTATCAACAATATTGTTGAGTATGAAGCCCTAATAATAGGTCTAAGAATAGTAGTCCAGTGGTAGATATAAGAGTTAAAATTTAATGGGGACTCACAACTATTTTTTAACCAAGTCGATGATGATTACCAAACCAAGCATGATAAACTCACTCCTTATAAGAAGATGGTAGAAATTTTGAAGGACATCTTTATTGATATAACTTTTGAGCAGATACCTCAAGTGAGAAATTGAGCAACAAATGGCATGGTGACAATTGGGTCTCTATTAGACATTCCACATGCCCTTCAATGTGCATTCTTGGTAGAACAACTTCTCGTACTAGCTTTCGAAGTTCCTGAATCTAAATTTGTGTGTATGATATTTGGTCCTGGTTCCCCTTGGTATCACAATGTATTCACCTATCCTAGTGGAGGTACCCTTCCATATGATATTGATGTAGAGAAGGAGGGAGAATAGAAATCAATTCAAAACTAACTGAAACAAATCAAACTTTCAAACTTAGAACCTTAGTTACATGGGTTTCTTTCACAATTTCACAAATCTCCTCGTAGAATTCCAAAAAGCTTTTCTAACAAAATCTATAGACCAAGCCTCAAAACGACAAACCAATCACCATTCCAGATACCATTTTGGGAGTTTCAAAACATATCAAAATTACAGGTATGGTTTCCTTGAAACAAACCCTTCAAAATTCCGATGCTACGCTACTCTTTAGGCCTAATTAGGCTTGTCTGATGCTATGACTATATAAAAAAGTCATCACTAGGATTCAAATCCTATTCCAAGGATTCCAACACATCAATTTTAGTCTGCACACTCATCCCCAATCATTCCAAACAACTTTTCAAGGTCTTTTCTATAGACCTCAACTCCTATGCAACTTTTGTAGTAAAAAACATGAAGGTTTTCACCAAATATTTATCAATTTTCCTCCCCTACTCATAAAAACCACATGAAAGAAAAAAAATACACCTAAATATGTCATTCCACCAAGTTAGAGCATTTTCTACCAAGTGGAATGGTTCACAAATCCATTTTTTTCAATCAAACCTTCAAAATCAGGGTTTCAAGGAAGTTTTCAAAAAAAGTGCTATAAGTCACTCAAATATTGATGAAAATAGATGAAGAAAAATAAAAATGGTAGGTGATTCACTCCTCCATCAATTCTAACTCATAAATTTGCACTTACAAGTCGTACAAGGCCGTACAACATGGTAGATCAACAAATTTGTTCTCTAAAATCAGGAAAACAAAACTTTTCCTATCAAAATTCAAAATTACACTAGCCAACCTCCAAAATGTCCACACATGATTTTAAAGGAATTACAAGGCTTAACCAATAAAAAAAAACTGATTTCTAACCCACTAACTATTCATCTTCCAAGAAAAAAAAAAGTGCAAAAATTTCTTTACAACTTTGCAACTTTTCACTACATTAACAAAATTGACTCCCAATGACCTAACTGACATTCAATGACTATATTCATGGTATTAAAGACCTTATTACATCAAAGAAACACAAAAATAAACAAAAATCTAACATTTACAACATTTCCATATTAAAAGCTATGGTGCCCTACACCATACTCCTGGGGAAAAAGGATCTCAAGTCCCCTTGAGGACAGTGCTGCCACATCAAATCTAGGCTTGAGTCCATCATTCTCTAATCTCCACATTCTTACTCCATCAGGAAATCCCTTCCAATGAGCCAAAAACTAAATACATGCATCATCCTTTGTCTTGTTGAACTTTTTGGTACCCAAGTCATGCTTCAACTGTAGAAGTCTATTTGGTAGATGATTCATGATATGTCCTTCACCCAAGAATGTTGGTGAATCTTCCCATTGTGTGCTTGAACTTTCTCTTCTACCATTTCAACTTATATTGGACATCTTCTCTCTTCCTTTCCATCTCTTCCATCTGAGATTCTGCCCCAATGTCTACTTCTTTCTCAATTCTACCAACCTCATATATGAAAGAATTTGAATGAATACTATCCTCCTTTGAAAACATTCAATGAATCACCTCTCTTGTCATCATATCAACACACTTATCAAGTCCTTGCTGAATCACCAAAATCAATTCATCCTTGACCTTCAACAAATAATATTTTGACCCTAGCTCAATATAATTTCCCTCCAAAATTGAATCATTCTTCAAATCTGATGTCTTAGTATCTTCATGTTTAATAGTGGTTGCAAGCTCCATGTTTTTCTCTCCATCTACCTTTATGAACTTTTTTCTACCAACCATCATCACCTTAGCTCCTTTTTTTTGTCCTTTATCATCTTCTATCAATGGTGTCAAAGTAAAATAGATTCCATCTTTTTTTATCTCATAAGTATTCTTCCTACCATCATACAAAGCATGCCTATCAGAATACTAAGGCCTCCCTAGTAGCAAGTGGCACAAATGCATAGGTAACACATCACATAGAATCTTATCTTTGTACCCTCCTATATTGAACTCAAATCAAGATTATTGATTAACCAAAAAAAACTGACCCTCATTCAACCAAGAAACTTTATAAGGAGTATCATTTGGTATTCTAGGAAATCTAAGTTTCTCAACCATCTCATTAGAAACCATGTTATATGTGCTTCCTGAATTAATCACAACTTTACATACCTTACCCATGCACTTACAAGTGGTTTTGAAGAGTGTTCTTCTTTGTGATGGCTCCTTCTCCTTTGATACATTGATGAGTGTTCTCCTTACCATTAGTGATTCTCCAAATTTTAGAGCAATATGTTGTGATGGAGATTTTACACACTCAATATCCTATTCTTGCACCAATTTTGTTCTTCTTTCACCTCCATGTGAACTAAAGGCTTGAACTTCATTACACTGCCATGCTTGGTGTCCAAATTTTTTGCATTGATAGCACCTTCCTTTGAATCCTTGTGAGCCTCTTCCTTCACCTCCAAATCTTCCTCTAAAACCTAATCTACAACCTATAAATCCACCTCTTGCATTAGCAACTTGTTCTTTGTCCTTTCTTGTATCTTATTGACTTTCATAGGACTACCTTGATGTAGAAAATGCCTCTCTTCCTCTTGAATTGTTTCCTTTGCCCCTTTTTGAATTATCTTGCCTTCTTTTAAGTTTTTCTTTTTCCCTTGTTGCCATTTGATAACACCCCCCAACCGTTCTTATATTTTCCAAGGTTAACTCATCTTGAATGTTGAATCTTAACCCACTTAGATGCCTAGCAACCTTCTCCACTTCATCCTCCATGTGACCTACCCTTATACTCAACTTATAAAATTCTTTAGTATAGGCTTTGACATCCATTTCTTTTTGTTTCATACCTTGAAGTTTCTTAAACATTTGAATTGCATAATCATATGGTAAGAACTTACCTTTCACCTTATCCAATTCCATTCTATCCCAAGAAACAATCTTTGACTCACCTTTCTTACTCCTTCCAGTTTTCTCATAGTCCCACCATAATAAAGCATGACCCTTCAACTTTGTTTTTAAAATCTTCACCCTTTGTTCTTCAGGAACATCCTCACACTCAAAATAATTTTCAAGTGTTACAATCCAATCCAAAAGTTCTTCATCATTCAAATCACCTCCATACTTAGGTACATCAATCTTCACCGTGTTTCTATCATCCTTGACTACTCTCAACAACTTAGCCATCCTCTGATCATTAGGATCTAATTCCTCTTCCTCTTCTTCTTCAGTCTCCTCATCTTCTTTTTCAGAGTCACTCTCATCACCCATGACCATACCTCTCTTTTGACTTGTTTCTAGAAAAAAATCCCCTCTTTCAACTCTCTCATATCTCTAGCATTCTTTTCCTTCAACTCATTCACTTCTCTAGAAATGGTTTTCCCTTTTGGAGGCATTTTATTCACTTTTTTGCTTCACACTTTCCTTCTTATTTCACATTATCTCTCCCTTCTTCAGATCATCCCTATGCTTTGATACCAATTTGATGTAGAGCAATGAGGGAGAATACAAATCAATTAAAAACTAACTCAAACAAATCAAACTTTCAAACTTAGAACCTTAGTTACATGGGTTTCTTTCACAATTTCACCAATCTCCTTGTAGCATTCCAATTTTCCTAACACAATCTATAGAAAAAGCCTCAAAACCACAAACCAATAACCATTCTAGATACCCTTTTGGGAGTTCCAAAACATATCAAAATTTCAAGTATGGTTTCCTTGGAACAAACCCTTCAAAATTCTACTGCTATGTTGCTCTTTAAGCCTAATTAAGCTTGTTTGATGCTAGGTTTGTATCAAAAAGTCATCACTAGGCTTCAAATCCTATTCTAAGGCTTCCAACACATCAATTTGGGTCTTCAAACTTTTCCCCAATCATTCCAAACAAAATTTCAAGGGCTTTCCTATAAGCCTCAACTTCTATGCAACTTTTGTATTAAAAAACATGAAGGTTTTCAACTAGGGCATCACCAAATATTTATCAATCTACCTCCCTTGCTCCTACAAACCACTTGAAAGCAAAAACTACACCTAAATCTTCCATTCCACCAAATTAGAGCATTTTCTACTTGGTGGAATGGCTCACAAATCCATTTTCTTCAATCAAACCCTGAAAATCATGGTTTCAAGGAAAATTTTAGAAAAGTGTTATAAGTCACTCAAATCTTGATGAAAATAGATGAAAAAAATGCAAATGATAGGTGATTCACTCCATCAATTCTAACTCATAAATTTTAAATTACAAACCATACAAGGCCATACAACATGTTGGAGCAATAGATTTGTTCTTTAAACGTAGAAAAACAAAACTTTTTCTATTCAAAATTCAAAATTACATTAGCCAACCTCCTCCACAATTTTCACACATTATTTTAAAGGAATTACAAGGATTAACCAATAAAAAAAAACTACTTTCCATCCCCCTAATTTATCTTCCAAGATAAAGAAAAAGTGCAAAAGTTGCTTGACAACTTTGCAACTTTTTTGCAACTTTTCACTATGTTACCCCTCAATTTGAGCCTGAAAATTTTCAAACTTTTGTGCATTCCTGTGTATTTCCCTGAACCTACCAAGCCATGAAAATAATTAATTTTAAAAATTTGTACATGTTGGTACAAATCCCTCTTATAGACATGTTTTTATCATCATTCCACTCAGTCTGGCAAGACCACACATTCAGATGCTTTATCAATTGTGAGATTTAAAGCTTCACATTTTCTCACTTGCAATTTACAAATTGAGTCTAATTTGATATTTTTGTTGCTAAACCTACAAAGTTATATAAGTTATGATCAAGAGTGTCTAATCATTTTGGTGTCCAATTTTCATGCAAAACGGTGTTGTCAGGAAGAAGATATGTCAGTTTTCGTCTCTTAGTCCTAGCATGATTTCAAAGCCCGAGTCTTGAGTTTTTATGAAGTTATTTAAATAATTTTTCAAAGGGATGAATAGTTTCCCATCTAGTTGAATTTTTTTTCCATCACAAAGTCATATGTCCTTTCGCTTGAAGAATTGGGAAAAATTGAATATTATATTTGGAGACTTTATTAAAACCATCTTAGAATCCAACGTTTCAAGGAGTATGACTTAATAAAAGCCAAATTTCAATATGTTGCTCTTCTTCCGATATATGGTTCTCAATTTACAAAATCAGAAGGTCTGAAGTTTCAAGAACTCTTGAACTCCAAATAAAAGGTTCAAATGTTCATGGTAGCTACAACTTCCTGACTCCTCTACCAACATAAGCATGATGGCGCTCAAACTTTAGATGTAGTAATTGCAAGATATGAAAAAAATGGATTTATTGAAAAAGCTTTAGAAACTTTCAATCAAACACAATTAGCATAGTGGAATTATTCCACAAAGCACATGAGCCACTTGACAAATACTCAGAGAAAATGTAGTTTCATGGACCCGGTGATTGTAAGATATCTCAGCAAATGGTTTGCCACAACTGGTAGATGCAAAATTACACTCTCTACCACCACCAACATCCTCCAAGTCTATGCTAAATAGAGAGCTTTCAACACTCTTCAAGACACAACAAAATGGCTACTCATATTAGGTGTTATGTTTAGGAATGCTCAAGTATATATGTATGCAAAATGTGGAGGACATGGCATGTGAATTGTTCACAAAATACTTCAAAGATTTAATGTTTTGAAAATTGTATCACATTGTTAGTTGGCCCCATCTACTAGTGAGGAAATTTAAATAAGATGAGCTACATTAGATCACTCATTCATTGGTTTAGAAGAGACCAACCATAGATTTGATGTTGCAAAAAAATTAGGATTGATGGACCTATGGACTCTTGAGAATCATTATCAAGGCCCTAGTTCAACAAGTGTGAGTTTTGTACAAGGATCAAGATTAGATGCTTCTAATGTGGACATGAGAGAATTTAATGAAATTATTAGTAAAAGGAGAGCATGTGAAATGCATATTAGATAATTAGATGATGGCATCAAGAAAATATTAAATAATCAAAGGCATATGGAAGTTGAAGCTATGAAACTACATAGGAGGTGGGAAAAGGTAATCAATAACATGAAATTTGAACAAAGAAAGTGATAGGAGATGGATAATCAAATAGATCAGTGTAGAAGGAAGTTTGAATCAATGGAGATTGAAGAAGAAATCACAAATTGATTTCAATGCATTGGGAGAAGCACACAAACATAATGGTGGCATTTGTAGCAGTGAAATTGATCTCATCAGAACCTGGCACTGAGGTACTAAGAAAGATGGTGACAATGATGTTTATGGTCTTGAGATTGGATATGGAGCACGAGGATGAATCATGTAATAAAGGAAGGTGAAGATATTTCTGACGTATAAAAGCAAAAAGCTTCTATATTCACCAAAACTTCCTAGTTGAGCTGTTGTAGTTGAAATCGATATGAAGATTACTTCCTTTTAAAAAGAAATCACCAAAATAAATATGATAATTAAGGTGAATAAAAAATAAGGAAAGAGAAAATGTGTTATGAAACTAACATGATTATTTCTCTCACCAACTATTGTTCCACCGAAGGATGATTCTTTTGAGCTCGTATCTTTTATTTTTCTATGCAATAAAAATGAAGTGAATATAGAACAATTTTATAATCAAAAGAATAAACACTTTATGAAAGAATTCAAAGAGTTTTCAGTAGAAGGAAGATATCAATTCCTTATAAAGAAAAATCAATTTAAAGAACCAGTTACTCCACGAGGAAGTAATGAAATTCTTATTCCTTTTCAAGAAGCAGTTACACAGAGGAAAGATATAAAAAAATTTCATTCTAGCCATTGTAAAGGAGGATCTTTTTGGTAATTGTTCTCCAAAGCACTTTGTTGCAGAAGGGGGTAGTTGTAGAGGTAGTTTGTTTTCTGTAAAGGGAAGAGTCAGTATATTTGTCTAGGGAATTTAGTCCTTTTGTACAAAAAAAAGTCTTTGAACTCTATTATTTTGTTTGAGAAATAAAAGGGAAACTTCTGGAACTTTATTTTCTTTTGTCTCTCTTTATGATTGTTATTTTCTTATGTTATTGCAATTCTGATACATTAAACCATTAGAATGATTATCTCAAGAAATTTGAGGTCTTGGGTATTCATGTAACTTGAAGGGAATTGTTGATTAATTTCCTGTTTATCTTTTATCTTTTGTGAATGTGAATTAAATGGGCTTTGCATCATTTGTTTGCATTCATTACATTCTTAATCTTTCTTTCATAGTTGTAGATAGGTGTTAGTTTTCTCCTTTTCTACTTTCAAGTTAAAAGCATATCCTGAGTCTTTATTCATTGCATATCTTTCGAAGGTAGTTGTGCCTTGTAAAATAAGCAAAGAGCACTTGCAAATACCATTGCAAGTGACTCAACTGTTGGTTGGATTATCATTTGTGTGGGCTAAAGATTATAAAATTAAATTGAAAAATCTGTTAACCAACAAAATTTTGGTGACTCTGCTCAGGAAATGAATTGAAGTGTAGGTGTCTTCTTTCCTTAGAAATTTGAAGGTGCCTCCCCAAGGATGGAGGCTAGCGACTCTGTGAAATGAAATGTACTTAGAAATATTATTTCTCATTGAAGAATTATGATGATTTAATTTTCAGATTTGCACTATGGCCTTAATTTGTTCTCAGCCATGGGGAAACTATTTTGGTCCTCTTTCTTTTCCTATGTATTCATCATTTCCTAAAGGATTGAGAAACATTTTCCCAAATTCAGTGGAGAAAATCATCAAGATGTTGAAGACCATATTTTGGCATTCACAGTTGCATGTGGGATTTTGGGGGTAAGTGAAGGAGATGTTTTTGTTAGATTGTTTATTGAATCTTTGATTGGGCCTGCAACAAATTGGTTTTGTTATTTGGAGGATAAGTGCATAACTAATTGGAATTCTTTGAAGAATTTTTTGTCAGGGTATAAAGGTCATGTTAATGAAGTTGCTTTCCTCATTCAATTTTTCAATATTCAAAAACAAGAAAGTGAATCCATTAGAGATTTTGTGGAAAGATTCAACAGGCTACTCAGAAAAATACCTACACTTATTAAGCCAAGTAAGAAACTTCAGCTTTGCACTTTTATTTCCTCTTTGCATCCTAATATTCAATTTGAATTAAGAAGTAGGGTGAATGGCATTGAAGTTGCACAATTAGAGGCTTTAAAAATAGAGGATGATTTGATATCAAGCGGGTTGTGGAAAGCAAATCAGGTTGTAGGGAATTTGATTTGTGAACTTATGATGAAACCTATCATACATAAACAAAGTTTTTCAGCTTACATGCTTTCAAAATGCTCAACCTCCTGTTGAATGCTCTAATCTCACTATTTTCAGTTCAATTCACTTTGGTAGAAATAAAAATGTTGCTGAAATTAAACCTCATATGAATAGAAGAATTGAAGCATATTATTTGCATTTTGAAGGAGATAAAAATGAATCTAAAAGCTCCTCAAGTAGTGTAGAAAATGAACAATCTAGTCATGATGCTAGTTGTAATGAGGGTAGTACAAATAGTGTTGTTTTGTCCTCCTTAGTTTCTATAGAAATGCAATCATTTACTTTTACTAGTGATGAAGAGAAACTTGAGGATGTACAACATAAAGATAAGGTATTGAATATCCTTCCACCAGAGTGTATTCAAGTTGAATATGAGACTTTAAGATTTTCGGAGTAAGATGATACAAAAGTATGGCTGCAAGAAGAGGTCAGAAATGATTTTACCTTTGAATCCTTTCATTTTGAAGATTTGGATGCCAAAATTTTTAAACAAGAATTGAAAGATGATGTTAAAAATAACCACAATAGATTTGTTGAAAGTGATCAAATGGACAATTGTGATGAGCCTCATAATGTGTATACTCCAAATTGGTGCCTCAATACATCTAAGGATGAAGCTTGGTGTGGAAAAGAGTCTATTTTATTTGATTTGTAGCTTACAAGAATGATGAAATGGGTCACATAATACATGAATCAATTCTTACATGGAAAGATAATATTATTCTAGTTGAGAGTGGTTTTCAGCCACATTAGAGTTTTGTTTGTAATGATTATTTTTATTCTCCAACAAAATTTGATCCACTTTTAGTTTTACATGAATCATATGTTGGCAGTGATTGGCTTATTGATGGATTGAGTAATTTTAGTTATTTTTTAGGCATGGGACATTAATTCATTTACTGCAGAAATGGGTGGTCATACACAATAGCATGTTGAAGAGATTTTAGATGTTTATGATGCAAAATGGTTATTTGGCTTCGACATGTTACTCAGGAGGTTATTTTTCCATATGAATTTTAGATTCATGCTTATAATCAATAGATGGCTTTTGAGCTTACAAATGCTTCACGGGTGCACTTTTCTTTTCCACTATGGAATTTATTTTTCCCAGCCTATCAATGGCTTTGCATGATCATTCTGGAGTCACTTGAGATAGGGTCTCATGACCATGTACATAGTAGGAATTTTTGATGTTCCTGTAGTGTAGTTTCCTTTCCTGTTTTGCCTTGTTTTGGTTTGCTCTAGTTCCTTGTTTTCCCTTACTATTTCTTTTGACTCTGTACCCAATAGACTTGGCCTGGTCTTCATTTGAGATTTTGGAGTTCTCTGCTCTTTGTGGTAGAGGGCATTCCTCAACTAGAGCCAATGTTACCCTTCAATTTGAGCCTAAACATTTTCAAACTTTTGTGCATTCCTATGTATTTCCTCGAACCTATCGAGCCATGAAAATAATTAATTTTGAAAATATGTAGAAGTTGGTACAAATCCCTCTTATGGACATGTTTCTATCATCATTAAACTCAGTCTAGCAAGATATCACATTCAGATACTTTACCGATTGCGATATTTAAAGCTTCACATTTTCCTCACCCACAATTTACAAATTGAGTCAAATTTAACATTTTTGTTGCTAGACCTAATTTTTTTTTTGGATTATGCCTAGGAGTTTCTAATCATTTTGTTGTCCAGTTTTCATGCAAAATAGAGTTGTCAGGAAGAAGATATGTTAGCTTTCATCTCTCATTCCTAGCATGATTTTAAAGCTCGAGTCTTGAGTTTTTATGAAGTTATTTAAATAATTTTTCAAAGGCATGAATAGTTTCCCATCCAGTTGAAAAAATTTTCCATCACAAAGTCATATGTGCTTTCGCTTGAAAATTTGGGAAAAAGTGAATATTATAATTTATTAGAATCCAACGTTTCAAGGAGTACGACTTAATAAAAGTCAAATTTCAATATGTTGCTCTTCTTCTGATATATGGTTCTCAAGTTACGAAATCAGAAGGTCTGAAGTTTCAAGAACTCTTGAACTCCATTTAAAATGTTCAAATGTTCGTGGTAGCCACGACTTCCTGACTCCTCTACCAACAATAGCATGATGGCTCTCAAACTCTGAATGTAGTAATTGCAGGATATGAATAAAATGGATTTATTGAAAAAGGTTTAGAAACTTTCAATCAAATGCAATTAGAATAGCAGAAGTATTCCACAAAGCACATGAGCCAATTGACAAATACTTAGAGAAAATGTAGTTTCATGGACCCGATGATTGTAAGATATCCCATCAAATGGTTTGTAAACTAGTAGACACACTATTCCACTCTCTACCACCGCTAGCATCCTCCAAGTCTATGCTAAATAGAGAGCTTTCAAAACTCTTCAAGACACAAAAAAATGGATATTCATATTAGGTGTTATGTTCAAGAATTCTCCAATATATATGTACGCAAAATGTGGAAGAAATGGCATGTGAATTGTTCACAAAATACTTCAAAGATTTAATGTTTGGAAAATTGTATCACACTGTTAGCCATCCCCATCTATTGGGGAGAAAGTTTTAATAAGACGGGCTACATTAGATCACTCATTCGTTGGTTCAAAAGAGACCAACCAAAGACCTGATGCTCCAAACAAATTAGGAGTGATGGACCTATGGACTACTGAGAATCAATGTCGAGGCCCTAGTTCAACAAGCATGAGTTCTGTACAAGGATCAAGATTATTTGCTTCTAATGTGGACATGAGAGAATTGAATGAACTTATTAGTAAAAGGAGAGCATGTGAAGTGCATATTGGACAATTAGATGATGAAATCAAGACAATTTTAAGTGAACAAAGGCATCTAGAAGTTGAAGCTGCGAAACTACATAGGAGGCGGGAAAAGGTCATCAATAATATGAAATTTGAACAAAGAAAGTGATAGGAGATGGATAATCGAATAGATCAGCATAGAAGGAAGTTTGAATCAACGGATCCTGAAGAAGAAATAACAAATTGATTTTAGTGCATTGGGAGAAGCACACAAACATAATAGTGGCATTTGTAGCAGTGAAAATGATCTCATCTGAACCTAGCACTGAGGTGCTGAGAAAGATGGTGACATCGATGTCTATGGTCTTGAGATTGGATCTAGAGCACGAGGATGAATCATGTAATAAAGTAAGGTGAAGATATTTCTTATGTATAAAAGGAAAAAGCTTCTATATTCACCAAAACTTCCTAGTTGAGTTGTTGTAGTTGAAATCGATATGTTCAAATTACTTCCTTTTTAAAAGAAATCGCCAAAATAAATATGATAATTAAGGAGAATAAAAAATAAGGAAAGAGAACATGTGTTATTAAACTGACATGATTATTTTTCTCACCAACTATTGTTCCACCTAAGGATGACTCTTTTGAGCTCCTGTCTTTTATTTTTCTATGCAAGAAAAATGAAGCAAATATAGAACGATTTTATAATCGAAAGAATAAATGCTTTATGAAAGAATTCAAAGATTTTTCGGCAGAAGGAAGATATCAATTCCTTATAAAAAAAAATCAATTTGAAGAATCAGTTACTCCATAGGAAAGTAATGAAAATCTTATTCCTTTTCAAGAAGCGGTTACATGGAGGAAAGATATACAAAAATTTCATTCTAGCCATTGTAAAGGAGGATGTTTTTGGTAGTTGTTCTTTGGAGCACTTTGTTGCAGGAGGGTGTAGTTTTATAGGCAGCTTGTTTTATGTAAATAAGGTGATCTTTTAGAAATATGCTTGCATTTCCTTTTGGAATTATGTTGTATTAGCATTACCATGAAGGTGAAATGCACTAACATACTGTGGAATACAAATTGAAATTTTAAATGGAATTACTATATAGTTAACACTTAGAATATTCAACTAATAGATTAATGTTACTTATGAATTTGTTGGTAATGTGCAGGAAGGTATCAGTGTTAACATGAGAAGGTAGGAGAACCATCAAGAGCAAATCAAAAGACTTCTTGAGGATATAAATTTGACCCTTTTGGGGCGTAAGAATATATAAAGTTGATATGTTGGTAAATTAAGGTGATGAGGATTGATATTAAATGGATGATTTAATTATGTGTTTTATGGGTGTAAGAGGGGCTAGGAGTTAGTAACCCTTATCCAAGTGTGAAATTTAGATGGATCTTTAAGTGGGTCTTTAAAGAGGGTTGTTGGTCAATTTCCTTGGTTGGGATGCAAAAGTAAACCCCCTAGGGTCTATACTATAGTGGTAGGGGTCAAGTGGGTTTGCAATAGGGCCCCAAGGACATGATTTGACACCAGAAAAGTCTTCATTAGGGGTCAAGTGGGTATGCAATAGGGCCCCAAGGACATGTTTGAATTTCATAATCAAATCAAACAAACTTTAGTCTTATAAGACACCAAATTCAATATAAGCTTGTTTTATGTAAAGGGAAGAGTTAGTATATTTTTCTAGGGAATCTGGTCTTTTTGTACAAAACAGAGTCTTTGAACTCTATGATTTTGTTTGAGAAATAAAGGGGAAACTTCTGGAAATTTGTTTTCTTTTGTCTCTCTTTATGATTGTTATTTTCTTATGTTATTGCAATCATTCTCAAATAATTTCTTCTGTTACATTAAGCCATTAGAATGATTATCTCAGGAAATTTGAAGTCTTGGGTATTCATGTAACTTGAAGGGAATTGCTGATTAATTTCCTAGTTGTCTTTTGTGGATGTGAATTAAATGGTATTTTCATCATTCATTTGCATTCATTCCATTCTTAATCCATCTTTCATAGTTGTAGATAGGTGTTAGTTTTCTCCTTTTCTAATTTTAGGTTAAAAGCATATCCCGAGTCTTTATTCATTGCATATCTTTCGAAGGTAGTTGCACCTTGTAAAATAAGCAGAGAGAACTTGCAAATACCATTGCAAGTGAGTCAACTATTGGTCGGATTATCATTTGTGTGGGCTAAAGAGTATAAAATTAAAGTGAAAAATCTATTAACTAACACACTACATTAACAAATTGACTCCCAACGACCTAACTGACATTGAATGACCTTATTCATGGTCTTAAAGACATTATTACATCAAATAAACACAAAACTAAACAAAAACCTAACATTTGCAAGATTTCCATATTAAAGCAATGGTTCCCTACACCAGATATCACCTCCAACCTTAAGAAGACCTTCATTAAAAAGGAATCTTAATTTGTCATCTTAGGTGATACCTTATATTGTATAAGTATCAAGGGGAAATTACTATGATGTCTCAACCAAGAGGAAGCCTTGATTGCCTTAATAGAATTACATTAAGGAATTTATGGTTCCAATTCTAGTGGAATAACCTTATCTAATAAATTGTTGAGGACGGGGCATTATTGGCCAACCTTGAAAGAGAATCTCATTAGTATGTGTAGAAGTGTGTCTAGTGTCGATAACATGGAGACCTTATCCAAGATCCAACTCAGAGATTACAATCAATGGTCACACCTTGGCCTTTGTCATAGTGGGGAATTGATCTCATATGAAAGATTACTCCCACCTCATCTAATGGCCACAAATTTATCATCACAGCCACTATACTTTACCAAGTGGGTCGAAGCCATTCCTATGACTTACATAATGGGGAAGAAAATCTCCAAGTTTATCCTAAATTACCTTATTTTCTGCTATAGTGTTCCACAAGTCCTTATCTCATATAACATAACACCCTTCAAGAATCAAGATGTAAGGGAGCTATGCCAATGATTTAACATCCAAAATTGGTTCTATAAGTTTGTTATTACCCCCAGGGCAATAGTCAAGCTAAGGCTACAAATAAGACCATTTCAAAAATCTTAAAGATGATGATCAATGAACTTGGTCGTGACTGGCGTCTGTAGTTAAATCCCACCCTCTAGTATTATCAAACAAGTATTTGCATGCCTATAGGTGTAACTCTTTTCTCCTTGCTCTATGGATTAAAATCATCCTACCTATTGAGGTCAAGCTTCCCTCATTGCGGGTATCACTATAGAATATGATCAATAAAAAAAATATAGGGTATCTCAACTGAATGAGTTAGAATTCATGGATGAGTGTCGTCTTGATGCCTTAAATCATTTACAAGCCTACCAAAATTGATTGAAAAGGAGTTACAACAAGAAGATCAAGAGTTGGTCTTTTCAGGTAGAGGATCTTGTCCTTAAGCAAAATTAGAAGAATGTTCTAGATCAGGGTAGTAAAGGAAAGTTTGAGCCTAATTAATTTTTCCCATTTATTGTCACAATAAGCTGTGGATCAGGATCATACCAACTATAAACACTTGAAGGTGAACCCTTGCAAGAGCCAATCAATAGTCTACATCTAAAAAATATTTATGCCTAGGCTTGAAGGGTATAAATCCAAAATACAAGAAGAATAAAAAAATGTTCAAAAATCCAAAAAAATAAGAAAAATGATTGAAAATAGTAAAGAAAAAAAATTGTCCTCTAGAAAAAACCACTTCAATGACTCTTTGGGCAAGTACCTTGGTGAAAACCTTGCATAAATAAGCACCTCCATCTATCTCTGGATCTTTATCTTATCATGCTTCACATCCATCCATCACATTGCATCATTCATTTTATTTATTCCATCACCTATCCACATTTGTATCATAGTTTGATATTGTAAAGTATCATATTCCCATTTCATACTACTTGGAACATTCCTAAGGTCAATTTGTCCTACCTATATAAAGGTAATCTATCATATCATGCTAGGTGAATTCATTATGCATTAGATTGGGTTCTTGTATATCTTAAGGTTATTTGAAATCTCCTTGAAAATCTCAAAAAAAATTATAAAACCTCATCAAAATCCAAAAAAACTTGAAAAATCTAGAAAATCCAAAAGCATCAAAATCTTGTATGGCTAAAATCTAAAAACATTTGAAAATATTATATTCAAAAATCCCAAAACATCCAAAACACATCAAAATCCCTAAATAGGTCAAAACATCGAAAATCTAAAATCCGAACCATGTCAAACTACATTGTCTCTAAGATTGAATGTAGGAAATTCCATCATTGATGTGCCCTTGAGACACCCTAGGTCATTCCTTTAAGATTCCATCATAATAAACTAACAATCCATCAACTATTCATATCTCATCAATAAACAACTCTACGTCAGTGGAACTACATGGTCTCTATGTGTATAATGTAGGGAAGGCTAATTTTTGATAAGCCCCTAAGGCCTTAGGTTAGTCCCTTTTTAGGTTTTTGGTCAAAACTCAGAAAACCCCAAAACATTTGAAAACATAGAAAAACACAAAAACATTTGAAAACTCAAAAAACATAGAAACATTGGAAAACATTCAAAAAATCCTAAACAACCTCAAACAATAGAAAACCAAAACATTCACATTAACTTTCAAAAAGACCAAAACTACCCTCAAAATATTTTAAAACACCAAAAACATTGAAATATTCGAAAAAAATCCAAAACCACCCCATCCCATTTCACTTTCACCTGTGATAAATTTTCATCCATAATAAATCAATCATCACACTTACCCTTTGGTAACAAAAACATAAAAACAAGTACAAAAATCAGTAAAAGTATAACCTTTAAACACAACACAAAAATAAAACCCTTGATCATCATCAAACATGTCAATCAAACTTTATATCAATGGCCTTTCAAACAACCTATGAACTTGCCACCATCCACTAACATGTCCTAAGATGCACCCATCCTACAATGGGCATTATTTTTGGCAATCATTTTGGATAGTTATCCTAAACAAAACACACCCTTTGGCAAGAGATATAAGTAACATTGACTATTTGTATGATTTTTTCTTATGATTTATCTTATTGACCCATTCTGAGGACCTCTCAATGATGTCTAAATGATTTAGAGAGAAAGGAATGGGGCTTGATCATTATCTTTTATTTGTTGTGCTTGTGGGATATTCTTGTAAAATAGTCTTGGCACATACTTGCTCTATTGTGTGTAGGGAGGTCGTTTGGAGTAGATTGTTGACTGGATTGCATATGCTTTGATGGGGTCATTGTAATCCCCATCATTTAATTAATTAATCCATGGTGGTGTCCAGGCTATATGCAAGAGATAAAGTAGAAAACTTGCTTCAAAGTCTATTCTACTTGCAAAAATAAATCCTATTTGCATGAAAGGAAAGTTGCATGAAAGGGAAACAATCTAAGGAAAACTTTCAAGAATTGAAAAGGCTAAACTACTTCACACTTGCTAGAAATGAAAAGCTTTCTTGAATTTGAATTTACTCTAGAAAGTTGGAAATACATAGCTGGAAATGAAACTAAAACTATCCTATTTCCTTAGGCTAAAGCAAGTCTTTCTAATCCCCCCCTTTCTCAAATGATTACATTATATTTATAGAATTCATATTCTATATCTATCCAACCAATCCAATAAGAATGTGGATCCAAGATCCTATTTTTGAGGGGTCATTTACAAAACTCTAAGAAAATTGAAGTTGTTGTCATCCATCATGCCATTTTTGTCTAAGTCATTTTTTGTCACATACTGCTCCTTCCCTGATGCAAATCATGCCAAATTATCAAAAAAAAAATTAGCCCTCCCACTGTGCTTTCTATATTATTTTGAATTTTTTAATTTCATTGAGAAATGAGGGAGATATCGCTATTTTACTGAGACTACATTTTTGACAATTTCTAGGTGCCTGATTTTTAGGGAGCCTTCAGTGAACTCCACGTGAATGAAGGGATTGTTCTTTAGTTTTCTTGAAAAAATATTTGTTTGTTATCTTGAAGAACATTTCACTATCATTAATAACACTTGATTGCTTTGATACTGGAGGATTCTTCTTTATCTTCCCATAATGTCTTCAAAGCCTTGTTTAGAGTTGATGCCAGGAGCTCTTAGCTACAAGTGGTTGTAGCTTCTTCTTACCATGAGTTATTTAATAGCTAATTTATCTACATTATATCATCTTAAACACTTCATGGGGACATATTAGAGGAAATTTGGATCACATTTAATTACTATAAATAAATCAAATATTTGCTTTACATTCTACCTTAAACAACTAAAGAACTTTCAATCATTACTCAAATCCACTTTAACACTAATGCATCAGGAAGAAATAAATGATTTTATTTGATAAAATATGAGAAAATTTATGGTCTCATCATCTCCCCCAGACCTAAAATGTTGTAGGTACCTCTGCAACTCATAATGAGCCTTCAAATTCAATAAATTCATTTTTTTAGTAGTTATTTCAGGTAGCTCCTGATAGCTCCTAAACAGTTCCAAAATAGCTCTAGATAGGTTCAAATTGCTCCTTAAATATTAGAATTGATTTTAGATGTTTTTGTTTTTTCTCCAAACAGCTCTTGATAGCACCTGACAACTCTTGATTAGCATTTTCTTCTTCTTCTTCTTATTTTTTGAGTGGATTGAGTAAAATGAAAGAACTTTAAGTTGAATAAGAGTTAAATAATAAAGTAAATACCTGATTTTATCTTAGTTTTCCGTGCAACCATCATGCACGAGTTGTATTTCACTTTGAAAATAATTTCTTCAACTTTTGAGAGCTGCAACCTAATCTTTTACATTGAATACCAACTTAGATTGCTTCATCATTATTTTTTCTGCAGTAACTAGTCATCCATGTATTGCCAGAATATCTACTACAATTTTTTAGAACAAAAACTTGTATATAAAATTACATGCTTACAGCCTTAGAGAAGAGGAAATAACATGTGCAAAGCACTTATTTGCAAAAATAAAACATACCCTAACCTACACTACTTAATGACGTAGAGAGGTTACATATAACCATTAACTGGGTTTGAAAAATATCTTCCCTTTCTCAAAGTATGTTTCCATGCATTCAATTTTTTGAGAGAAGAGAATGAAAAGAAGATGAAAAAAAAATTGAAACTCAATTATTCACCTTCCTTTGAAGTGGAAACCTTCTCCATGATTTCTGATTCTAGCAAATACATGGGTTGATTAGAGAGATCTTGCAATCTTTCCTTCTAATCTATTGCATGCATGACTGGAAACAACTCCTTGGTCTTTAAATCTCTAATTGGGCAGCCCTCCTTTGACTTCAAAAATATGATTGGGAATCCATTCTTGGACTTTGAAGGTCTCCAAATAAGTCTCTTTTTTGCAAGCTTTTGTAATGAATATAAGATCTCTTCATTGTATTCTGCACCTCTTACAAGCAATAATCCATCAATTCTTTCCTTAAAGAAACATCCTTTGCTAGGATTTGGAGTGATGGTCCTCCAATTAAGGAAGTTTTGAAATAGATAAGGGGTTTCTCTTTAGAGCTAGTATTTTGAGGGGGGTTTTGAGAGAAAAATCTTTCTTGAGGAAATTCTAAATCTAAAAGGCTTCCAAACTAATTTTCTCCTTTCCCTAATGACAAATATCCCCATAAACAATGCCAAAAATGATGGGGTCATTGTAATCTTTATCATTTAATTTATCAATCCAAGGTGGTGTCCATGGATATATGCAAGAGAGAAAGTAGAAAAATTGCTTGACAGTCTATTCTACTTGCTGAAATAAATCCTATTTGCATGAAAGGAAATTTGCATGAAAGGGAACTAATCTATGGAACACTTACAAGAATTGAAAAGGCTAAACTGCTTCACACTTGCTGGAAATGAAAAAATTTCTTGAATTCAAATTTACTCTAGAGAGTTGGAAATACATTGCTAGAAATGAAACTAAAACTATCCTATTTCCTCAGACTAAAGAAATTATTTCTAATCCCCCCTTTCTCAAATGATTACATTGAATTTATAGTATTCGTATTCTATATCTATCCAACCAATCCACTAAGAATATGGATCCAAGATCCTATTTTTGAGGGGTCGTTTACTAAACTCTAAAAAAAATTAAAGTTGTTGTCCTCCATCACGCCACTTTTGTCTTAGTCATTTTATGTCACACACTTCTCCTTCCCTAATGCAAATCACACCAAAATTCTCAAAAATGATTTTATCCCTTCCAATCTACTTTCTAGATCATTTTGAATTTCTGAATTTCATTGAGCAATGACGAAGATATTGTTGTTGTACTGAGATTGCATTCTTGACAATTTTTGGGTGCCTGATTTTTAGGGAACCTTCAGTTCTCTATGTGAATGAAGGGACTATCCTTCAGTTTTCTTGACCAAATATTTTTTTTATTATCTTGGAGAACATTTCACTATCATTAATGACACTTTATTTCTTTGATACTAGAGGAGTCTTCTTTATCTTCCCATAATGTCTTCAAAGCCTTGTCTAGAGTTGATGTCTAGAGCTCTTAGTTGCAAGTGGTTGTAGCTTCTTCTTACCATGAGTTATTTAATAACTCATTTATCCACATTATATCATCTTAAAAATTTCATGGATACATATTATAGGCAATTTGGATCACATTTAATTACTAAAAACAAATCAAATGTTCACTTTGCATTCTACCTTAAAAAACTAAAGAACTTTCAATCATTACTCAAATCCACTTTAACACTAATGAATTAGGAAGAAATAATTCATTTTATTTGATAAACCATGAGATAATTTATGGTCTCATCATGCTTTGGTTTGAGATATTCTAAACTTATAAACTACATTCCAATGAGGTTTTTGTATGTGAAGGTGTGAACAAGGATTATCCTATCTGTTTGCAGAGTCAAATTCCATCGCACTAGATACAACACCATCCTATTTATTAATACCTTGATGCATCATGTCTATGTGTTATATCAAAAATAGGAAATGACAAAGTTTCCCAATCCCAAAAATGAGCATATGATCAATCTCATCACCACATCTAATAAAGTCTCAAAGAATCATAGGCTTGTTGGACTTCTGAATCAATCTCAAATCAATGGTTAATCCATCCATATTATTCTTCTATCTTTACTAACAATTCTATGGGTGATCCCACAATTGTGGTTTACAATTTTTGGCCAAATTTGACATTGAAATAATTTTTTTTAACTAAATCTTTACTTCCGGGCACCTATAGCGGCTAAACTGTGAGAAATTTGAAGATGATGGAAACTAGAGTTTTGTCACATTTTGTCTATAGATTCTAAATATATTTTTTTCAAAATTTTTGGAATTAGATTTCACTTCTTTTCCCATCTCCCTTGAAAACTAGTTTTTTTCATAAAACAACATTTTCAAAAAGTGACGCTCACTATATAATGCATAATTTTTTTTCCATGGAGGATAAAATTATAATTATTTTGAGTTTAGATTTGTAGCTTTGATATCTAGTGCTTCCACTTGGTTAGATAGTTTTTTATAGAATTATTTTTCTTTAATCAAGTTTCAAAGTCAAACCAATTACAATTCAAACATAGCGTAGACGTATAACACTTTTTTTTTTTGTATGTATCAAAATTAATAATTTTTTGTTGGATCAAGAACTTCAATGTCTGGTGCACTCATTTTTTTTATTTTTTATTTTTGTGATAATCTACTATTTTTCCACATGTGCAAAACAAAGAGCTTGATTTTCGTGAAAAACTTGTATTCACAAGAAATAAAAAATAAATATAATAATAAAATTAATAATTTTTGGGAAGCTTGTAATAAGGACTACATACTTACAAAAAATAAATTAAATGAAATTATTTGATCCCCCAAAGGTAAATCAAAAGTGGTTTTTTTATTAGCATTTTGATAGGTGTAAAGGAGACTCTGTGGTATGTATGGTTTAAAACTAGCAGGGTTCTATCCAAGGGGGTTTGATCTAAGGTAGTTTGATAAAATCCTCTTCAATTGGAATGCTTTAAATGGAACTTTTAAGGCTTAAATCATTATATTTTCTAAACTATGCGATTTCAGCAAAAATTAGAATTCCCAAAAATTGTAAACTAGCTTTGTGGGATCATCCTATACAAATGTAAAATATGTGTGTTATATCAAAATATACATGAGGTTACCAATGGATGATGACTGTCTATACATCATCAAATCTATCTACATCAGACATCTGAGGTTTCTAGTCCTCTTTGAGTTGAACTAATGTTGAACCTTTGTTGCAACATTGACCCGAAACTCAAAATTTTTGTCTGCTCTCTCTAGGGGGAATATTTAAATTTTTGATATGAGTAGCAACATTAATCTGAGAGGTGTCAATCTTTAAACCAATGTAACAAGTACCTCGCTTCAAAGAGGGGAAAAATGTAGACACTTAAAATTTTCTTGAATGGTATTGTACACTTAAATTTGATTACTAACATCATTTCATTCTAAAATTCACCCTATTTTTTCCTATTTAATTAAATAAGCCTAGTTATTTAATTAAATGCATCATTTTAATCTATTAATCTAATTGACTTAATTAGGTTAATTCACCCCCTTTCAACTTCACCTCTCAACTTATTTAATTAAATAAATCAAATTATTTAATTTAAATCCCCTAATGTCTTCTCATTTAATTGAATAATTTTAAATGATTGAATTAAATGTCATTTACATCACCTTTTCATTAAACAAGTCAATTATTTAATGAACATCCTCATATTCCTCATCTTGCACAATTAAAATTTAGTTTTAATTACTAAATTGCTAATTTATTCACCCATCCAATTGAATAGGGAATATTCCAAAGGAATATACTTCTAGTTGACAACAAAAATGGAATATTATTTTCTAACAAACTTTGTAACAAACTTTCAAAGTTGTTACAAAGTGTGTTTGTTTGAATCGTTTTGAATCCTTGATTCTTTCCTTGATCCATGTGATCTTTGATTTTCATCCATTGATGAGAATCCTTGATCCATGTTTCACCCTTCATTCAATATTGACCATTGATTGATCAAATCAATCTCATCCATTAATTCTTCATTTTCTCTCCTATAAATACTTCATGATTTGGAGAGAAAGGGATCCATCTTTTGATAGAAAAGTTATGTTGTTGAAATTCATACTCACTTGCATTCATGTTTAGCATTTGTTAAAGCATTTTAGATTAAATCTTCATCCATATTAGTTTAAGCATCCATTAATGGATTCCATTTTAGATTAGCTCACATAAATTTTAGTATAGTTTACATCCATGGCTCTCATCTTTGAATGTTGTTTCCATTTAGCATAGCTTGCATCCATCTCCATCAAGAATTTTAGAATTTAGCACTCATCTTTATCATGTTGAACTAGTTTTGCATCCATGTTTCACACATATCTCATCATTTTCATCAATTTTCATCAATAAAATCAATTGAAATGGCTCATATTATCCAAGACATAGGGAAGGGGTCGCCATTCCACATCAATGTGACACCACTCCCCCAATGGGGTCAGATCCAAGGTCTTAGAATAGATTCAATTATGCTTTCGTGTTGATTTCATGTTAGTGTAATGGGTTCTTGTTCTTTGAAAATTTGAAAATCTCATTGGGATCATGGCTTAGGGGATTAAATAGGCTATAAATTCATTTGTATCTAGTATATTTAGTTCATACTATGACTATAGTCACATGGTGTTTCCACCTCCATGGAAAGCCAGATAGATAGAGAAATAGACTTGCAATAAAGAAAGTATGGAAAAAGAGAATGTTGAACACTAAAGAGCACTACACTACTCAAATCCAACAACAATGCAATAGTAAATGAGTAAGACCACCCTTAAACGAAGGAAATCAAGGCCAGTGAGGGAGGAATGCAAGCTTACAAGTGTGGAAAAGTCGATGCGGATGCAACAATGCCAAAGGAAGTCTCACAAGAAACCAAGTTGCAGCTTATGTGGTAAATGTGAAGAATACTGTGATGTTGGAATGGTGGAGTTGATAGTGCAACAAGTAGCCAAGAAGTTGCAAGAATATGCTCAAGAGTTGTGTAGAGGCATGAGGATTGTCAAGAATGTGTAGAAGATTGAATGAGAGGAGAGAATAGTCATTTTTAGGTGAATTTGGGAGGGAAAGAGCCATTCAAAGGTCAACTGGGAGGCACATATATGTTACACTTTGGCCCTAATGGTAAAAATAGTGCCTCTAAAAATTCTAGAGATTGGAATCCTATCTGGAAGATAGTGCACCAAGTAGATGTTTTTGTAATACACTAGTGTCCCTGACAAAAAACTCCCCATTGACATTACAAACAACCACCAAGTGGGTGGAATATGAATGGGTGAGGTGGAAATGCATTGTCAGATTTAATTTTTCTATGGTGAGGGGATGAAAATAGGGAATTTGCAAGGGGTGAAAATTCACTCCATTACAACAAGAAACCTCAATGTGAAGAAATGTGGAACAATCTCATTTCTCCCTGACAACCTTCTTCATAAACAAATACACTATCAAACACATCTTCCACTACTGCATTGATCCAAAACTTAAACTCTGGATATAACACCTATAAAAACCTATGGTCATCACATCTAAAATGTACAAGAATATATTTAACCATGAATAAATGTGAAGCACAACACTAAACACACCTCTATCACACTACACACTCTTTATTCATATTTTCTCAAAAGCACTTGGAAACCAAGTGAACTAATTGCATCAACAACACCACAAAAATATATTCAACATATCTACAACACTTGTAACACCAAAAATCTCTCCATCTACTATATCTTTTCAACATAACAGTAGAGGTTGACATTAGTGACAACACTAAAAACAAAATAGTGCAACACACTCACTATTGACATCAATGACCAACACTACAACAATCTTCCTAACCATACTGGAGGTTGACATAAATGACAAATTATTGACATCAATGACAACACCTACAACATACTTGCAACAATCTCACCCTTTGTCATTAATGGAAACACCATCTTTTTAAAACCATCAACAACAAAAGCAACTCCACATCAAACAACACTCCCCCTGATTGGGGGATCTCTTATACATATTTTCTTTGTGTATTTTAGACTCTGTTATCTCCTCTTTGTATTAATTCCCCCTATCTTGACCTGAGTTCTTCAAACTCTCAGTCTCTTCCTTTGTTCCTTTATTTTTTAAGCAATACTCTCCCCCTCTAACATTAATGGCAAAGGGTGACATATTTCCCTTTTAAACACCGCCTACATAGAATTTTCCTTTTTCTGATATGCCCCTTTGACATCTACATACATGATGTAAAGTAGGGGTGTAGATCTCTTACCAATCACAATTCAATCAGTTTTGAAAAAATATTCCAACTTAGAAAACCCCAACTTGGTGTCTAACTCAAAAATTCCTCAAATTCCCTTGTAGCACATCAAACAATGAAAATTCAGTATATATTTTAGAGAAGGCCTCAAACCTATGAACCAATTACTATTTAGATTACTCTTTATGGACTTCTTCAACATATTATATTTGTGCTTAGGGTTGTTTTAGAACATCACCTCCAAAATAGGATTGTTTTGTCGCCCTTAAGCCCAATTAGGCCTCTTTTACAAAGTGAGTATATGGAAAATCTTCTCCCAATCACTAATCTTCACTCCTGATTCAGAATGAGCAGGGGGAGATCTAATGTTGATGACAAACAACTCTTTGGCTCATCTTCTCTCAAATACTCTTATGTGGACCCTGCAGTTCCACTATTCCCACAATGAGACAACCCCACCATTCAATGGGGGTACTCATAGATAGACACAAATAACTGACCTGAAAATTATAGGAACATTTCCTTCATGACAATACATGACAAAACAAACCAACCTTGCATCTAAAAACCTTCATTTATCCATCGCTTCAAAATAGACCTAAAGGCTCCTTGTAGCCTTCCAAAGTAGGACAGTCACAACAAAACTTCTCAACCAAGCATTTTTGCAACTAGACACAACCAAAGGCTTGGAAATGTTTTCAACATCACTTACTTGACTAATCAACACCAACAAATAGGGCTCTCCAAACAATCCATCACTCACTTACACAACATTAGGCCATGCATTCCTTGTAGCCTTGTCCAGTCAAGATAGTCAAAATAAAAGATTCTAAAAGGAAATAACCAAACAAAGAGTACTAAACTTAGACACTTTATGCACACTACTTCAAGCCCACAAAACCTCATGATATGACAATCAACATAACAAAAACAATGGATCAAACTATGATGCTACAAGGAGGCCTAGTTTATCTGCTCCGAGCAAGAATTGAGGTATCTAGGAACATCCCAACTCCCCTAAGCCATGAAAAAGGTTCTTATAGCCCCAAAAAACACATTTCAACTTTTCCAAGCACTCTTCTCATCACCTTTCCACATACAAGTATCAAAACTCAGATTATTGTACCAAAACTAGGCCTGTCACATGAGGATGCCAGGCGTAGGGCTCTAAAGAACTTGCTCTAGAATCCATGCCATTCTCCAAAGCCATTTTCAACATGAAATATACTACAAAATCTGCCATTCCACCAAGAATAAAGCCTTGACCACGAAGGAATGGAGAGACACAACCATTTTTGTGCACAAACCTTGGTTTTTGAGGGTTTCAAACCACTTCCAAAAAAATGGCAATAAATTCCTTTATACTAAATGAAATTGTACCAAAACACTACCAAAAGGAAGATATTTCATCCCTCTATCAATCCATGTCCTTAGGTCATGTGAGTTAGTAGAAAATAACATAGAAAATGAGAGAAAAATAGAGTCTTTTCTTATTCAAATCTTCTCCAGACCATCAACAACCCTTTCCTTGACCAAGAGAGGACTTTTTAAGCATGTTCCCCTCCTCCAAATTTCCCTCAACTATTTTTTTGAATTAGAGGGCTATTGGAGGATTAGCAATCTCAGTTTTAGCCAAGTTTCCTAGTTAAGACAACTTAAAACAATACAAACATAAAAGTTTCAACTAGAATCCATTTCAAGAAAAATAGATGTCTAAGACACCTCTAATCCTACTAAAACATCAAACTATCTCCTCTCTATTACTTGGTTACATCATGGCACTTTGTTTCTTTCTTAAGCCTAGATGCACCAAGTTTACAATGTGAGGAAGAGACCTAGTTCAACCATTAAAAACCCACTACAATCATTGAAAGCCTATTAAAAACTACTAAAAATGGTCATTTGGACCTTATTACACCATAATCATCTTTAATAACAAAGAAAATTTTAACAAAGCCTCATGGAGGCATGGAAACCCCAAGGTGCCCTTGCAACAAGTCCATAGTACTAAACAAGTCACATGGGTTCTACAAAAATAGATTTTTTCACTCAAAACATCTACCAACTTATCTAACAACAAAACCCTACCTCTACCTATCAAAACTAGCCTAGTACATTGAGATATTAGACTAGGGTTTGCACAAATAGGGCCCTCACTCCATCCCCTGCAAATACAATGCTACTAAACATAAAAAAAGATCCTATTTAGAGCCATTCCACTGATTTGTAGCAATTTCCACTGGTGTCAATGGTGATTTATTCCATTTTCTTGCTTACAAAGCCTTAAATTCAGGGTTTCTAACCTGTTTCTAGAAATTTGCTTACAAAATGCTTCAAATCTTATGAAAACAACTCAAATAAAAGCCAAAAGATGCTCAACACATTACTACATTAATCCCAATCAGATTCACATCATTACTAGTTCGTACAAGTCATACAAACTTCTTGTAGCAGCAGATTTTAAAGAAAACACACAAAAAAATGAAGTTTCTTATTGCTTGTTCACCACAAAATGATTTTAGAAGATTTCTTAAAAGTTTGTGAGTTATATTTAAACTTGTACAACCCAACCTCAATGGTTCCTAACCAACTTTTGAATTGGTGACTATTTATCTTCCTTACATGACAAAATTTACAAAGTTGCAAAGCAACTTTTGACAACATTTAAAAAACATAACCAAAACTTGACAACCTTATCTAATATTGACCCCACATGACTTTGAGCTATAGATTTTTGGCACCATGCACCTTTCTAGCTCTTCTAGGGTTTTTCACCTAAAAGGAGAGAGTAGGGCCAAAAATGATAAGGGGTTAATTCAAATTATGTTGTGCATGATATTGTTTAAATGTATTGAACTAAGTGCAATTAAGTGATCTAAATGACTAATTATGAATGCAAAACTTAAGATTTTTGCTATGTTGGAAAACACAATATGATATGCAAATAATGGAATAGGAATGAATAGATGTAGAACAAAAAGAAATGAGTTGGAATAGGAATGAATAGATGTAGAACAAAAAGAAATGAGTTGAATCAGAGTGCACTTGGAGGTCTAATGAAGAATCTGGAATCTTTGGAATGCTGTCTAGAATCACAGAAATTCACCAGTCGGACTCATTTTCCCAAGGTGGTGAATCAATCCTACTTCTAATGAAAACTTCTAAGGTGGTGAGTGTCGAGATCCAGAATTTGACGAAACTTAGATTTTTATCCTTAAGGTGGGACTCATTCACCACTGGTGGAAAATTAGTCCTCTCCCAAAATTCAAAGAAATCAGGAGACAACTCTTCAACACTAGATCTGGGGATGTTTGCTTATCAAGTTGTTGAAGTCAATTCTACAGGAAATAGATAGAATACCTTCTCCAAGCTTGAAATATGGTTGATTTTACTTGAAGCACCTAGTTGACTTGTTGACCACTCTTCAACACCTAAATTCTTGTAAAATATACATACAAAGGTCTACAAACATACATGCAAGAGGGGGAAAATAGTTGAGGGTTAGTAAATAGGGGTTTTCCTTGGTCAAACCCCACTTTGGTAATCAAACCCTTAATGAAATAATGAAATGAGAAAGAATGATAAACAAATAACATGCAAATTCTATCAACTTACCAAACCCTTGTTGAAAAAAATCTAAAGATATGTTAATGGATGCTTCAAAAATGCTTGATGAATGCTTGATTTGATGTTGTAAAGTGCTTGAATGCTTGAGTGAATGAAAAGATTGCTCGAATGTGATGTGTGATTGTAGGAGATGTAAAATGATGTGAAAATGACATATTTATATAATTTTGTGCATTATTAACCCATTAATACCTCATCACAGACTAACATCAAGTGACTTTGAATAAAAACCTAAAAGGAAATTTAAAATATTTTGAATTTAGAGCCAAGGGGGACTCACTTGCCACCCAAGGCGAATGGGTCCCACCTAGGACCTGAAAATGGGTGTCGGGAATTAAGTCACATTTAATATTATTTGTTAGGTTTAAATTTAAAAATACACTTAATTAAAGCTTATAAGGGCATAAAGGGGTCAAATAAAGCATAAGAGAAGTGTAAATAGTGAAATTATGCCTAGACAAGCATAAAATCTTGTTACAAGACTTTACAAAAATTCAAAATAGGACTTGTTTAGTGATGAAAAGGTGATTTTTAGATGAATTATAATTAATAGAGTCTAGAAGAGTGTAGAAATGTTTTACAACACTTCACAACACCTTCACAAGAAATCATTATTTGAATTTTAGTACATAAATATGCATGTTCAAGCCACATTACCATATAAAATCAGAGCAAAATAGACCAAACATTGTGAAACAAAACCTAAAAGGCCATGAGAATGACACAGGGCCATTTTTATATGGCACAAACTTATTACATTGCAAATGGTGTATTGTGACCTTATTACATCCAACATGACTCAAAACACCCAAAACTCTAACATGTGATCATATTAACAAAAGTTGACTACGTGCCCCTGCACTATACACCCAGGGAGAAAAGAATCTCAGGCTCCACCTAAGGTCGAATCTTGAATAGTTGTGCCATGCCTTTTAATGTTCTCCTCTAACATCAATCTTGCATCTTCATGAGGGAGACCCTGCCATTTCACAAGATATTCATTCTACACTTTGTGCCTTGTTCTCTTCACTTCTTTTGTATCCAAAATGCTTTCAAGTTTCAAAGGTTGACTTGGTGGTAGGTTCTTGACCCAATATTCATCCTAAACTTTAAATGTACCTTCTTATTCACCTAAAAACATAGATCTTTTGAAAGGATAAAGGTCATAAACATTAAAGATGGGAGAGATAGCAACTCCAAGAGGGAGTTCTATCTCATAGGAATTTTCATCAAATTTGTGGACCACCTTGCATGTCCCACTTTTCTTCATCTGTAACTTTGTGTACTTTCCTTTTGGAAACATTTCCTTCCTCAAATGTGCAAGTACTAAATCTCCCACCTTGAATTAAACATCTCTTCTCCTCAAATTTGCATGTTTCTTATATTTTTCAACACTTTTTTGAAGGTTTCCTCTAACTTGCTGGTGTATTTCCCTCATGGCCTCTGCAAATTATTCTCCCTCAACACCACTCTTCTCCATTCCACTCAAATTCCTAAGCTCAAACACACCTCTAGGTTTCAGTCCATACACCACCTCAAATGGGCTTCTTCTAATGCTTCTATTGATATAATCATTATAGGCATACTCAACTTGTGGAAGAACCAAGTCCCATTGTTGTCCATGCTCCTTTGTGAGACACCTAAGAAGATTTCCAAGTGACCTATTGAATACTTCAGTCTACCCATATATTTGTGGATGATAGGCAAAACTAAATGTCAAGTTGGCTCCCAATTTCTTCCAAAGAGTCCTCCAAAATTGACCTAAACACTTGCTATCTCTATTAGACACAATTGTAAATGGAAGACCATGAATTCTAACTATCTCTTTGGAAAATAATCCTGCAATATAAGAAGAATCACTTATGCAATTGCATGGAATAAATTGAGCCATTTTACTAAATCTATCAACAACAACAAACACACTATCATAACCCATCTGAGTTTTTTGCAAACCTAACACAAAATCCATACTAAGAGACTCCCATGGTCTGTTAGGTACTGGTAAGGACTGGTACAGATCTGCATTTGATCTAGAACACTTGGCTCTTTGGTAAATTACAAAAATTTCCACAAATTTTATGATATCCACTTGCATCTTTGGCCAATAGTAAAATATCCTTACCTATTCCAATGTTTTATCCACCCCAAAATGACCTCCTAAGCTACCACAATGTTTTTATTTTATCAATTTAGTTCTCATGGAGCAATTTGGAACACATAATTCAGCAACATTGAACAATACTCCATCTTGTAATAGAAAATTAGAATATTCATCATGAAAAGAACCCTTAAACTGATCACAAATAGCATATACCTCATTAAAGTCCTCATCTCCTTCATATATACCTTTCAAGGAATCTATTCCCACACTTTGAAGTTGGATTTCTTGTACCAACATTGACCTTCTACTTAAAGTATCCTCCGCCTTGTTTGATTGTCCTTTTTTGTGCTTTATGCTAAAAGTATACCTTTGTAGGTACTCCATCCACTTCACATGTCTATGGATCAACTTATCCTAGCTATTCAAGAAACTCAAGGTATGATTGTCAGTAAAAACAATAAATTAATTTGGAAGGAGATAGTGTCTCCACTTATTCATTGCTTGAACCATTGGATGCAATTCTAGGTCATATGAGGAATACTTCATTTTGGCCTCATTAAAATTTTCACTAAAAAATGTTACAAGTCTGCCCTCTTGACTCAAGACTGCTCCAATTGCAAACCCACTTGCATCACACTCTATTATGAGTACTTTGTTGAAATCGGGTAATGCAAGGATGGGTTGTTGTGCCACTCTGTTTTTCGGATATTGAAATCTTTTCTCTACGTCATCAGTCCATTGAAACCTTTTCCTTTTGTCCCCTTTGATGGTTTCAATAATTGGACAACATATATGATGGAATTTTTTTATAAATTTCCTATATAAACTAGCAAGACCATGAAAAATTCTTACCTCCCCTACCAATTTTCGAGTTGGCCAACTGAGAATTGCTTCTACTTTGGTGTGATCCATCTTCAATGAACCTTTAGAGATGAAAAAACCAAAGTGCAGTAGTTCCTCTTTCATGAATTCACATTTTTTGAGATTTATCATCAACTTTTATTTATTTAACTTCTGCAAAACCATGTCAAGATGCTACAAGTGTTCTTCCTTGGTATTTCTAAACACAAGTATTTCATCCAAATACACAACAACAAAATTTCCTATGAAAGGATTCAAAACCTCATTCATTAACCTCATAAAAGTGCTTCGATCATTTGACAATCCAAATGGCATTACCATCCATTCATATAGCCCCTCATTGGTTTTAAAGGAAGTTTTCCACTCATCCCTTTCTGTTATCCTAATTTGATGATAGCCACTTTTGAGGTCAATTTTCTAAAAATAGAAAGCTCCTCCTAAACAATCCATCAAGTCCTCCATTCTAGGTATTGGAAACCTATACCTTATAGTGATTTTGTTGATTTCCCTTGAATCGGTGCACATCCTCCAATCCCCACCTTTTTAAGGTGCTAACATTGTAGGAACAACACAGAGTTAAACTTTCCCTGATAAAACCCTTATCCAACAACTTTTGTATTTGTTTCCTTATTTCTTCATTTTGTTTAGGGATCATCTTGTATGCAGCCTTATTGGGTAAGTTTTCACCTTGTATAAAGTCTATTTGGTGGCTCACATCTCAGATGGGTGTCAAAGAACTAGAGAGTTCATCTACTATTATGTCTTGCTACTTATTCAACAAAGTTTGTACTTCCTTGGGAACATTTTCCATGGTTGTTGCTATCAAAACAAATTTGGGTCTTATTATGATTGCATACCACTAACCACCTTCCTCTTTCATGGTTTTCAAGAATTCTTTCTCCCAAGCTAACATAACACTTGACCCAACTTGAGTATTTACATTGTCATCTTGCAAAGGAGTCAGGGTTAAGGACACACCATCTTTTTCAATCTCATATGTGTTTTTCTGCCCATCATGTTTTGTTTTTTTTTCATACTATTAGGGTCTTCCTAACATCAAGTGACAAACATCCATGGGGATGATGGCACACAAGATCTTGTCTTTATACCCCCCAATGTTAAACTCAACCCACATTTTCTCATTGACCAAGATTTTTTGACCCTTATTTAGCCAAAATACCTTATAAGGTGTCGGGTGTGGAATCCTTTTCATCTTTAGTTTTTCAACCATCTCCAAAGAAACTAAACTATCAGTTGAACTAGAATCTACAACAACCTTACATACCTTATCTTGTGACTTGCAAGTTGTTCTGAACACAGACTTTCTTTGAGGAGGCTCCTTCACCATAGGAACCTTGAGGAGTGTTCTTCTCATCACCAGATTTTCTCCAACCTCTAGAGCAGCATGTTGAGAAGGAGAGATAACACTCTCACAATCTTCCTCTTGAACCAACTATGTTCTCCTTTCACCACCATGTTATGAAGAAGGTTGTTTCTCCAGGAACTTCCATATTGCTTGATGGCCAAATTGGTTACATTGGTAGCATCTCCCTAAAAAAGGTGTTTGAACCTCTGCCTTTTCCTCCAAATCTGCCTCTACCATTAGGTCTTCTACTTTTGAATCCACCTCTTGATTCCAAGCATTGATCTTGATTGCCACTTGACTCTCCTTGTGATCTTTGTGTTTGTCCTCTTCCACCAAAGGATCATCTTCCCCTGAAGTTCTTTCCTCTAACTCTACTCTTTTTTCGCTGCCTTCTTTTCAATTTCTCTTCTACCTTAATAGCCAACTGAAAGCACTCTTCCACCGTTCTAGGGGTGGCAAGACTCAATTCATCAAGAAAGTTGAACCTTAGTCCATTCATATATCTTACTATCTTTTCAATTTCATCTTCAACATGACCTGCTCTAAGACTCAATTTATGGACTCCTTTGTGTAGTCCATAACATCCATCTCCTTTTTCTTTAGGTTTTACAACTTCCTAAAGGTTTGAATTGCATGGTCACCAAACAAAAATTGGCTCTTAACCTTAGACACCATCCTATCCCATCAATTTATTTTTTCTTTTCCCTTTTTCACTCTTTCTTCTTGTACATAGTTCCACCAAGTTAGGGAAAGGCCTTTCAACTTATTTTTTGAAAACTTTACCTTATTTTCTTCTGCTACCTCCTTGTATTCAAAGTAATTATTGAGTGCATCAATCCAATCTGACACTTATTCACTATCCATCTTCCCACTATACATGGGAAATTCCATTTTCACTTCTATAGTCTCTCCTCTGATAGCCTTCAACATCTTAACCATCCTTCTTTCATCAAGGTCCAAATCATCATCACCTTAGACTCCTCTTTGAGGGTTTTCATTCTCACCCTCTTCATATTCCTCTCGGTCCCTTTCCTCTTTAGTGGC
Source organism: Sequoia sempervirens (assembly GCA_007258455.2). Taxonomy (NCBI): domain Eukaryota; kingdom Viridiplantae; phylum Streptophyta; class Pinopsida; order Cupressales; family Cupressaceae; genus Sequoia; species Sequoia sempervirens. The sequence continues at coordinate 99,418,352 of VDFB02353493.1, read as the reverse complement.
CTTACCTCTTCTTTGGTTTATTTCCAATGCTGCAAGTCTAGCTAACACAACTTCTTGAGACTCCTTCATCATCCTTAATTATCTAGCAATGACTCCACTTCCTTTAGGAGGCATCTTGTCCTTCAAACTGCACTTTTCCTTCTTCAAACTTCAACCTCTTTCCTTCGAAAGATAAAAAACTATGCTATGATAGAAATTTTATGTAGATAAGGGGTGAAAATATCTTACCAATCACAATTCATTCAATTTTGAACAATCTTCTAACTTAGAAAACCCCAACTTGGTGTCTAGCTCACACATTCCTCAAATTCCCTTATAGTACATCAAACAATGGAAATTCAACATATCTTTTAGAGAAGGCCTCAAACCCATGAACCAATTACCATTTAGAGTACCCTTTATGGACTTCTTAAACATATCATATTTGTGCTTAGGGTTGTTTCATAACATCACCTCCAAAGTAGGACTGCTATGCTTCCCTTAATCCCAATTAGGCCTCTTTTACAAAGAAAATATATGGAAAACCTTCTCCCAATCATCAATATTCACTCAAAAATACTAAACAGGTCACATGGGGTCTACAACAATAGATTTTCTGACTTGAAACATCCATCAACTTATCTAACAATAAAACCCTACCTCTACCTATCAAAACTAGCTTAATACATTGAGATATTAGGCTAGGACTTGCACAAATAGTGTGCTAAATCCATCCCCTACAACTACAATTCTAGTAAATGTAAAAAAACCCTATCTAGACCCATTCCATGGATTTGTACCAATTCCCATTAGTGGAATGGTGATTTATTCCATTTTTTTGCTTACAAACCCTCAAATTTAGGGTTTATAACCCGTTTCCAAAAAAATTCTTACAAAATACTTCAAATCTTATGAAAATAACTCAAATCAAAGCCAAAATATTCTCAACACATTCCTACATCAATTCCAATCAGATTCACATCATTAGGAGGCTGTACAGGCCATACAAACTTCTTGTAACAACATATTTTAAAGAAAACACATAGAAAATTGAAGTTTCTTATTGCTTTTGCACCACAAAATGACTTTAGAAGATTTCCCCAAAGTTTATGAGGCATATTTAAACTTGTAAAACCCAACCTCAATGGTTCCTAATCAACTTTTGAATTGGTGACTATTCATCTTCCTTATATGACAAAATTTGCAAAGTTCCAAAGCAACTTTTGACAACATTTACAAAACATGACCAAAACTTGACAACCCTATCTAATACTGACCCCACATAACTTATTACTTTAAAAATGGTCTATTTTTACCTTATTACATCCAAGGTGACTCAAAATAGCCAAAAATTTAACATGTGACCATATTGACAAAAGCTGACTAGGTGCCCCTGCATCAATAGATCCCTTTCTCACTTCTCTTTAGGTAACACCATAAAAATACTAGTCACTTTCGACTGCTCTTATCCATGCACATTCTACACTACTCATTTTTCACTAATTCCTCTACTACTTTATCTTTTCTGCACATTCACCTTAAGGACACAAAATATGTGCCACTTGATTTCACTAATGAAAAAAGCTACTACCTAATCCCCCTAAGGTATCAGTGGTGGGTCAGACTTGTGACATCACACAATATAGAAATGGGTTCATCATATGATCACTCTAATATCCTTTTGTCGTAGAACATGGCTTGGACATACTTATTTGATTACTAAAACTCAAAGAGCGACATCTTGTGAAGTGTTATGAATATTTCTACATTCTTCTTGACTCTATTAATTACAATTCACCTAAAAATCACCTTTTATTCATCAGCAAGTCTATTTTGAAGTAAATTGTATACGGGTCTTGTAACAACAAGCTTTCATGCTTTTCTAGGTATATCTTCATTATTTATCCTTTTCTTATGCTTTATTTGTCCCCTTTATACTCTCATATCCTTAATTAAGTGTATTTTTGAGTATTATCCTGACAAACAACATTAAATACAACATATTTCCTAACACTCATTTTCAGGTCCTAGGTGGGACCCATTTTCCATGGGTGGCGAATGAGTCCCCCTTGGCCCCAAATTCAAAATATTTTAAATTTCCTTTCGGGATTTTATTCAAAAACACTTGATGTTGGCTTGTGATGAGGTATAAATGGGTAACTGAGGCACAAGTCTATATAAATAAGTGATTTTTACCTCATTTTACATCTCCTCATCCATTCAAGCATTCCATCTCACATTTCAAGCATTCAAGCATCTAGGTGCTTCAAGTCAACACAAGTCTATTTCAAGCTTGGAGAAGGTTTCTTGTCCATGTCATGTAGAATTGACTTCAGCATCCTGACAAGCAGTGATTTCCAGATCTGGTGTCAAAAAGTTCTCTCCTAATTTTTCAAAAAATTGGGAGAGGAATGATTCACCACCTATGATGAATGAGTCCCACCTTAGGACTAAAAATATGAATTTTGTCAGATTCTGGATCTCGACAGACAAAAACTTACTTCTGACAATTTTTCACTAGGAGGACTAATCCGCCACCTTGGGTGAATGAGTCCCACTGTGAAAAATCAGTGATTTCAAGTAGCATCCACAACATTCCAGATTCATCATATTTTACCCAGGTGCACTCAGATTCATCTTGTTCTTTTCTGTTCTGATATTTTCTTCATTTACTTCATTGTTTGCATATCATAATGTGTTTTCAAAAATAGCTTAACTTTCACTTTTGCATTCATTTTCATTCATTTAAATTAGTCAATTGCATTTAGTTAACTTCATTTAGGTTAGAAAAAATCACACATTGCATAATTTTAATGAACCATTAGCATGTTTGCTCCTATCTCCCTCCTTTTAGGTGAAAAACCATAGAATAGCAAGAGTTGTCCATATGAGCCAAAAATCAATGGTTAATTTTGGTGAACCTGACTTTTGAGCACTTTTCATTTCTAATTTCATCCTAGTTTACATTTGCATTAACATTAAATTCGTACATTTTTTTTTTTTTGCATTTTCGGACATTATCTCTTGCAGTAGTGAAAACTTCATTTAGATTTTATTTTTGCATTGCATCTCATTGAAAAAACTAAAAATATGCATTCTGCATCTTTGACTACATTTTTTAGAACATTAAAATCATCTTAAATTTTTTGAAAAGCACACAAAAACATCATATTAGGACTCATTTGCCACCTAGGGTGAATCAGTCCCTCTGCACTTGTTAAACAACATTTTTAGCATTTTTCGTCTACACTTCTACTTTTTGTAGTTAGATCTCAGTTATAGTTAGCAACATTTCTATTATTTACATTTCAGACTCTTAGATTAGTTTCCAATTGAATTCACCCCTCCTTTGTGGTACTTTTATGAGTGTTTGGTGCCCAATTGATAATACTTTAGTGAGAATAAGTTCTAGACTCATGGCCTCCCACGATAGCACTTTCATTGTGGACCTTAGGATCTCATGAGCTCCTACTCCTAGTATGGAAAATGGTGCATTAGGCCTTGCAATGAATGTTGACAACCAAAACAACTCCCTCCCACAAGAAAAGGTCATTAATATTCATGAGGATTTTGCACATTTACAACAATACTTGTCACTTGAAAACATTTCCACTACTGCCATACCCGCCATTGACAATCTTCATAATTTGATTGAAAGTGATGATGACTTGCAAGTGATGATAATTGCTGAGATTTAAAATAAACATGAATCTTCTAATATCCAATCTGCAACCATTCATGTAAGCCAAGGAGGACCTGAAGTTCCTCCCCCTTCAACCATAGCTTCCATACCAAGTTATACCAATCCATAAGTCCATACAACTATGCATCAGGCTAATTATGTGGCTACCTCATTTTTGATTTCCACTAGCATTCCTACTTCTCTTGTGGCATCGCAAGTCCCTTCCACCACCTTAACAACCCATAGTATTCCTTTCACCTCCCCTCACATCACCTATACTCCATCACCATTGTCCCTTCCACCTCAACCCACATACCCCATTCCCTTTCTTACACAACTCCTTACCAATGTTTCATCCATGCAACATCAACTTTCCACCATTAGTCAAGGTAAATCCACTCCACCTACATATCATGTCCATAGTAGCCCTTTATCATTAGAAATATTATGTACCCAGATGCCACAAGGGATAGAAATGCCTCGGTTTGAGAAATATGGAGGAAAAGGAGACCCTATCAACCATGTTAATGCCTATACAACTTTGTGTAGTGATTTTGTCCTTGATGATAAACTATTAGCCAAATTGTTTCCAAGGACCTTGAAAGACACTGCCTTTGAATGGTTTTCCAACTTGCCTAATCATTCCATAATTTCATTCAATGAATTGGTGGATGCTTTCATAAGTCACTTTCAAGTTCACATGACACCTAAAAAGACAATGGCTAACCTCATGTGATGTAGACAAAACATAGATGAAAATGTAATGGATTTTATCTAACGATACCAATCCATGTATGCTCAAATTGATGTCAAGATTCCTGATGCACATCTACAAAAGATGCTTATCAAAAACTTGCACACACACCTTTAGGATAAATTAAAAATGATGAAATTTCCTTTGTTTATGCATTTATGTGCAACCTTGTGTGAATACCATAATTCAGTTTCAAGTCATGATTCAAAATACACTTCTAACCAAGCTAATAAACTTGAACACAAGAATCAAAACCAACATAACACACAAAACTTTTGCAAACCAAACAAAGGCTTTTTACAATTTAATCCACCTCCTCAACCTCAATCGTAGCCAACCCAACCCATTCCAAATCAAGTGGTATTTGTTAAAGGAGTGGTGCCTAATACCTATGGGGACCCGAAGAGACAATTTACTCCCCTACCCAATACCCTTCATAACACAGTGAACCAATTAATTCAACAACACTTGCTCACTTTGCCACTTGTCTGACTGCTTGATCTAAACCAACCTTTACCACTCACCTTCAAACCTAATGCTTATTGTCATTTCATTGCCATAATGGACATGACACAAAACATTGCAAGTGTCTAAAACATTTAGTTCAAGACCTCATTGATTCAGGCCATCTATCCATTATGGGTGTTAATGATCAAGGCAATAAGTTCGTTGCACCCCCTAACCAAAATTTGCAAATTTTCACTAATCCCATTCCTAAACATACTACCTCATTTGTCAAGGCTAGCGAACCTTCAACCATTGATGTAATAACTATTGATACAAATAATGAACAACATGATACACCTCCCCCTATTACTATAGAAAGTACTATGGATGAGCTAGTAGCTATGATAGATGCTATCCCTCATAAGGGAAAAACCACTAAATTTCTTGATATCACTTTTCCTCCTAAAGACATACTATAAAAGCTTCCTGATGGTCCTATCTACATAGCTAGAAAAATCTATGATAATCCCACTAATGGGATATTAATAGATCCCCCTTGTGGTGAGAATGTGATCACAAAGGACTTTCTAGTAATACATGAGCTATATCAAGATGAATATAATAAACTAACTGCATGGATTAAGACACATACTAGTTTTGCATTCCCTATGATCAGATTGATTCTGCTACCCTTATAGATAGGACCTAAAACTTTGGAGGTAACATTTTCAATTATTCCACAATCTAACCAATTTTGTTTGCAGCTAGGCCACCCTTGGCTTCACTCAATGAAAGTGGTCTCATCAATTGTTCACAAGTGTTTGAATTTTCCAAGTGACGATGAGATAGTCACCATACACCATAGTGGCTTTAATCCTTTATCTTCTAAAGGTAATTTTTCATTAGAATCCTTTTGGCCTACACCTATGGAACCCATCACACCTCGAAAGGAATTGTTTTTCATAGCTTATCAAAAGTTTAAATCCAAAAAGATTGCTAAATTATCTCTTCATGACATGTTCCCGTCCACTTTCACAACTCCTATCATAGACGAAACCATGATTCAACTTGAGTTTGACATTGAGAAAACCATACAACCTCCTAAAAAACCACCCCTTGATACTTCCCCCCAATCATTTAAATGACCAAGGGAAAATGAAACCACTCCCGTCATGCGTCGTTGCCTTAAACAAGTGTATAAAGCCAAAGAGAAAGTGGTTGATCCATCCTCTTCGGTTTCTTATGTTCTTCCCTCTTCAGAAGCAGAAGAACCTATGATGAATCAATCCGCTCTTACACCTCAACAACTCCAAAATAGAATTAAATGAACTCATGGTGCTAGGGAACAAGGTGTCATCATCTCCTTGCTTGTCAATCTCGCATAGAAGAAGATAAAGAAAATCAACCTTTACCTTTGATCGAAGTAATAGATGACCACCCTCCTCCTAACCTGCCACATGATAGTCTAGTGCAACCTTCACAACAAAACAAACCAATCCAACAACCACAACTTTTGCTCCATCCATCCTTAGAAATCACCCTTCGTCCTCCAGTTATCATTAATCTTGATGATGACGATGATGCGACGATAGAAAAGATAGATGAAGAAGTTCATAAAGATTTAAATTCATTATTTCATCCACAATGAGCTTAAAAGATACCTCTCCACCAAGAGAAGAACTTGGTATGACTCGTGGTTCGACACATGCAATTCTTCCTTTGGACAGTCAATTTCCCTCACATTACACTGAACATGATTGGGAGGTGGATGACTTGTTAGATGGTTGACTTGCATTCACCTAACTAGCCTTTTTGCTTTTCTCTTTTTTATTTTCCTTTTCCTATGTGTATCGTGTTCCCCCATATCATGTGTTTGATGTTTTCTCTCTCTTTGTACACTTCTTCTAATTGTATCTCTCTTCTTCTATATGTCGTACATTGTCTTTTTCACTTTTGTTTTTTTTTCCTTTTGGGGATGACACAAAGCGTAGAGATTCCCTATGTCTCTTCCATGTTGACTCAAAAGGTCCTTGTCTTTTCACTTTTTTTTTGTGTTTTCCTTTTGGGGATGATGCAAAGCATAGAGATGCCCTATGTCTCTTCCATGTTGACCAAAAAGTCCTTTTCTTTTTCGCTTTTGTTTTTTGTTTTCCTTTTGGGGATGATGCAAAGTGTAGAGACACCTTATATCTCTTCCATGTTGACCCACAAGGACTTTTTCTTTCTCTCTTTTGGTTTTGTGTTCTCCTTTTGGGAATGATGCAAGGCATTGAGACCAAAATTTCTCTTTCATGTTGAACCAAAAGAATATTCCTTTTATTTCACCTTTTTGTTTCACTTGTTTTTTCCTTTTGGGGACGATGCAAAGTGTCAAGACTGCAATTTCTCTTCCATGTTGACCCAAAATGAACTCTCTTTTTCATTTTTTTTCACTCTCTTTGTGTCATTATTCTAGTTCTATGTTCTTTGGGGAATGATGATAGTTCCATGCCCTTTCATAAACACATTGCAACAATGAACATACTAACCCCAAATCCATAGATCCCTTATGTGTTTGGTGTGCTTCCTTTTCTAGGGGGAAACTCCCTTTCTTTTCTTTTCTTTATTTCTCGATATGATGTAGCCTAACTTTGAAACATGTGACTTGGCATAGGGATTTCTAGGTTGGCTCTCATGTCTTGTTTTCTTTTTGCAATTTATTTTCTTCTCTACTTTAAATAAATTTCTCACAAAACAATGTGTAGCAATTCCTTTAAAGTGGGGGGCATACATTACCATAAATTCATTCTTGGTTCCTAGTGTAGCCTTATCATTTATATGATGCATTTGTCACTTTGTGGATGACATTGGCTATGATGTCCTTCATAAGTGTGATCTATCTCAACATATTGCATTCCTCTTGGTGGCTTGATGTGATGCATTGCATCCCCTAACTTGAGAATATATTATTCTTTTATTGGTCCTCTCTTGGAGAAATTAGACACAATGTTCCCTAAGTGACTGACCTTCCATAAAATGAACAAGAGTCCTTTGAAAATTACACTTTACATTTTTTCATTTTACATTTTATACCTTTTTTCCACCTTGCATAACACAACTTGCATGACTGTGGTACTTTGTCTTTTTTTTCATAGCACTTTTTTTTGTGGTTCCTTGTTAAAGTTATCAACGGGTATAACTTTGATATGGTTGAGCAAGAATCCCACCTAGCAACATGACCTTTCCCCATAGCCAGTTTTGTGTTTGTGAGTGCATACCAACTAGCATATCCATCTTACCTTTTTGTGCCTTCTCACCTCGTAGATAGCCTGAAGTTCTATGGCCCCAAAGTGAGTACACATTCTCTTTTTCAAACAATCAGCCTAGATCTAATCAACAACTAGTTGGATTAATGATTGAAGCTTCATTTGATTCATCTCAACACTTGTGTGTTCCTTTTTTCTTATGCTTAGGTTTCCATGGGATCTTCATCCTGGGGTCTTGATCATCCCTCTTGATCATTATCATTCCATCTTTCTAGCGTAAGTACATTTGAACCCTCCTTTCGATGTTCATGGCTACTTTAGTGTGAGTTTGAAGCAAGTTCATCCTCTCACTAAAGTGGGGGCTAAATGTGCCATAAAAAAATGGCCCCTTGTCATTTTCATGGCCTTTTAGGTCTTGTTTCATGGTGTTGGAACTATTTTTCTCTAATTTTATGTTGCAACATGGCTTGAACATGCTTATTTAGGTACTAAAACTCAAAGAACGATGTCACGCGAAGGTGTTGTGAAGTGTTGTAAGACATTTCTACATTCTTCTAGACTCTATTAATTACAATTCACCTAAAAATCAACTTTTTATTCATCAACAAGTCCTATTTTGAAGTGTTGTAAAGTCTTGTAACAAACTTTCATGCTTTTCTAGGAATATCTTCGACTAAAAGCACAAAGTTGTGTCACACTTTCAGGAAACTTATCAACACAATTGAATTTAAGTATTTCTAACTAAAAATAAATTTTGGTCCAACATATGATTTAGTAAGATTCATTCTAGCTAAGTTAGATACTTCCACAACTTTTTCAACTAAAATTGTTGGCTAAAAATTTATGGAGCACCACTTTGAGTCCAATTTACCAAAAAAATAAAATTATTTCAAAAAATTGAAGTTTCAATAACTCCTGCTAATGTAAATAACATTTTTTAAAAAAATATAAAAAATACCCTTTTGTAGATCTATAAGTGTAGTTTTAAAAAATGTATTTATTTTAATGGTTTAATTATTAATTATATTTTATATTTTACTTTTACTAAAAGTAGGTTATCAACACAAAATAATAGGTTGATTACCATGCCAAGGAAAAATATTAAAACTTATTAAAAAAAATTGAAAAAATATGATGCACTAGTTAAAAGAATCTATTTCAAGATGTTATAATTTTTTTCCATTCTAGATAAGTATTTAATATGAAAGCTGATGTCTGATGGAAACAACTTTTTTTTTATTCACCCACATTTTAATATTTATTTAAAAATATATATTTATCAAAATTGGAAAAATAATATATCCATGTACTAAAGTTTCAAGTTATAATTACACACAAAATTTTTTAAAGAAAAAAATAAAAATCTACTATAAAAAGTTTGACGTCTCGTGCAACTTCATTTTTTAGCAATTTATCAGCAACTAAATTTTAGTGGTAATTTATTAGAAACTAGTTTAAAATAATTTTTTATTTTTTATTTTAAATAAAAACATAAAATATATTAAAAAAATACATATTTTACTAGTTTACATCATTTCAAAATTCAAAACATATATGTCACTTTTTAGTGATTCAGGTTTAAAAGTTGGATCATTGTTGGTCGTTTCTTTTATAAAGCGTGACATAGCTTTTTGCTTTTACCCCTTCACTATTTATCCTTTTCTTATGCTTTATTTGGCCCCTTTATGCTCTCATATGGTTAAGTGTATTTTTTAGTATTATATCGACAAACAACATTAAATACAACATATTTCCCAACACACATTTTCAAGTCCTAGGTGGGACCCATTCGCCATGGGTGGCGAATGAGTCCCCCTTGGCCCCAAATTCAAAATATTTTAAATTTCCTTGTAGGATTTTATTCAAAACCACTTGATGTCAGCCTGTGATGAGGTATGAACAAGTAACTAAGGCACAAGTGTGTATAAATAAGTGATTTTCACCTCATTTTACATCTCATCCTTTCAAGCATTCCATCTCACATTTCAAACATTCAAGCATTTTACAACATGTTTTCAAGCACATTGAAGCAACCATTGACATTACTTCAGACTTGCATCATCAAGGGTTTGGTAAGTTCATAGCAATTTCATGTTGTTAGTTTATCATTCCTTTGCATTTCATTATTTTATTAAGGGTTTGATTACCAAAAGTGGGGTTTGACAAAGGCAAACCCCTGTTCACTAACCTTGAACCATTTTTTCCCTATTGCATGTTTGTTTGCAACCTCTTGTATGCATATTTGACAAGCATTTTGGTATTGAAGATTGGTTACAAGTCAACTAAAGTCTATTTCAAGCTTGGAGAAGGTTTTCTGTTTGTTTCTTGTAGAATTGACTTTGACAACCCAACAAGTAGTGATTTCGAGATCTAGTGTCATAGAGTTGTTTCCTAGTTTTTTAGAAATTTTGGAGAGGAATGATTCACCACTTGTGGCGAATGAGTCTCACCTTAGGACTAAAAATCTGAATTTTGTCATATTTTAGATACTGACAGATAGAAACTTGCTTTTGACAATTTTTCACCAGGAGGAGGACTAATTCGCCACCCTGGGCGAATGAGTCACACTGTGAAAAATTAGTGATTTCAACCAGCATCCACAACATTCCAAATTTATCATATTTTACCCAAGTGCACTCAGATTCATCTTGTTCCTTTCTGTTATGCATATTTTCTTCATTTACTTCATTGTTTGTATATCACATTGTGTTTTCAATCATAGCTTAAATTTCACTTTTTCATTCATTTTCATTTATTTAAATCAATAAATTGCATTTATTTAATTTCATTTAGGTTAGAAAACATCACAAATTGCATAATTTGAATGAACCATTAGCATTTTTGTCTTATCTCTCCTTTAGGTGAAAAACTGTAGAAGAGCAAGAGTTGTCCATAGGAGCCAAAAATCAACAATTCACCTTCAAAATTTTCTTCATCCACAACACTTGTGTACAACATGAGGTTACTGCAATATATTCTACTTTTACAATAGATAATAACACTGAATCTTGCTTCTTTCTCAACCATGAAACTAATCTACTTCCAAGAAAGAACGCATCTCTGCTTGTACTTCTTGTATCATCTATACATCCTACCCAATCTAAATCTATATATGCACTCAAGGAGAAATAAACATCCTTAGAATACCATAGACCAAAATCCAAAGTTATCTTAAATTATCTAAATATTATTTCAACTATTCCAACATGTAATTTTCTATGATCTTCTTGAAACCTTTCCACATGACATACTACATGTATGATATCTGGTCTAGTAGAAATTATATATAACAATCCACCAATCATTGATCTATACTTTCTCTAAGTTGTCTCAAGTCATTCATCATTTTTTCTCTATTAACAACCAGTAACCATAGGAGTACATACTGGTTTAGAACCCTCCATTCCAAAATTCTTCAACATTTCCTTAACATACTTTGACTATGAAATAATACCTTTCTTTAAGTGACTAATTTGTAATCCAAGGAAGAAATTCTTCTCCCCACACATTAACATCTCAAACTCTTTTTGCATCTCCTTTACAAACCTATTGCACATACCTTCATTTCCTGTGAAGATTATTCCATCAACATATACTACCACAATCAAGGTTTTTTCTCCTTCAACCTTGAAGTAAATCTTGCTATCTACAGTACCCTTTTTGAATCCTTGTTGCTATAAGTACTTATCCAATCTTATATACCAAGATCTAGGAGGTTGTTTGAGTCCATGAAATGCTTTCTTCAACCTCCAGACCATATCGACATCATCTGACAATTGAAAACCTTATGTTTGTTCATTGTACACTTCTTCTAACTCACCATTGAAGAATGTAGACTTGATATCCATCTAATACACCTTGAAGTCTTTATGTGCTACAAAAGCTGAAAACTTTCTAATATATTCTTCCCTTTTCACTAGAGAAAAATTTACCTCAAAATCTATTCCTTCAACTTGTGAGTAGCCCTTACACACATGTCTAGTCTTATTTATACTAAACTTTCCATCCTCATTCAATTTTTTTTTTGAAAACCCATTTAGTTCCTATCACATTCTTGTTTGAGGGTGTTGGGACCAATTCCTAAACTAACACTCTTTGTAAATTACATTGATAGGATTTGTAATCTTTTGGAAGATATCTCACAACACCAGTAGAATTAATCTTCACTAGGCTATCAAAGTTAATGTGATCTATTCTTCTATGCCATATCCAAATTTTGTTAATTTGAGACATAAAGAACTTAGCACCACCACCTTTGAGATGATAAATATTACCTTCCATCCTTATCCCTATAGCAACCAAAGTCTTGGACCTTCCTTTTCTGATTTCACAACCATCACCTTGAAACAAAAAATTGTAGATCATCTTCTACACATTTTTCCTACACTTATAAGATTATGTCGAAGACCCTTGACATAGAGAACATCATCTATTTTATGCTTTCCATCGAAACTAATAGAACATTTTCAAAAAATCTTAGTAGATGTATCATCACCAAAATTAACAAGACCACCATCATACTTTTGATGTTTAAAAAAATTACTCTTATCACCTTTCATATGATTTGAGCATCCACTATCAATTATCCAGTAACTCCTCTCTTCTCTTGCATTAAAACCAATCACCATAGTTCTTTTGACCTTGTGACCTATTTCCAAAGAACTTTTCTTACACATCTTTCAAAATTAGTAGAATTAGTTCCAACATTTAAAGCCATGAACAAGCATTCATCACTGTCTTCATTAGGATAGTCACTCTTCTTGACATATTTTCCTTTATGATCCTTAGGTTTGTCATTTACAACTTTTATTGGACATTTAAAAGCATAATGACTTATATTTCCACAATTGAAATTTTTTGAAGGGTAACTTACCTTTGTATTTTCAAGTACCCCTTTAATATCCTTACAAAATTTTCTTCCACCTCATCAAGATCATCTGGATTTGATTCATCATCCTTCTTTTCCTTGCTAGCTTTAAAATAAACTTCTTTCTTTGTATCCTCTTGACCAAAATTTCTCAATTCATAAGAAATTAAAGCACCAAACATCTGATCTCTATAATATTGATCTAAATTTTGAGCTTCCTCAATAACAGACACTTTAGAACTATAAGTTTTAGGAATATTTCTCAATACATTTTTCACAACTTCACTTTATTCCATCTTTCCACCAATACCATTGATGACATTGACAACTTCATCCACTCTAAGCATGTAGGTAGTAATATCTTCATCTTCAGACATCCTTAGTGTTTCAAATTTGGCTTAAAGTAATTTTGCATCTTTTCTTTCTTGACCTTATTATCTACTAAATATAAATTCTCTCCAACGTTGTCCATACATTTTTAACACATTTCAAAATTATCACCTTCCTATGTTTAGAATTAGAGAGACTGCTCAAGATAGAATTTCTTTCTTTTCTATTGTTCTCATAATCCTTAATCTCGTCATCATTTTCTAGACTGTTAATAGGAAAGTTATATCTCTTTTCGACTGACTCCCAGACTCCAAATCCAAGAGAGACCAAAAAGGATTCCATCATGACTTTATAGAAAGCATAATTTGTTCCATAGAACATAGGAGCTTTGACATAGTTCCTGTGGACCATATAGATCTACCTCAAGAAGTTAAGATTCTTTGAAAATTGATAGATGAATAGGACAACTGAGGGGGGGTGAATCAATTGTACATTAAAATATTCAATCCATCATTAACTTACAAACTCTTATCAAACTTTAAACCCTCATTAAGCTTTAGTAGAATGTAAACATATGAAACATCAATGCAAACACAACCATACACAAGAAAACACAAAATTTATGTGGAAAACATTTAACAATAAAAAAATTTGGTGAGGATTAGCTCATGTATACATAAATAGCAACATTGAATACAACTAGGCTCACTTCCAAGAAAAGAAAACAGTATGACTACTGGGTGGTTATGTGCTAAGGGCTCACTGCCCAAAAGAAAGAAGAATAATCTATTGTAGAGAGATTCACTATCTCAAGACTACAAGAGAAATCCACCACTACAACTCTATGCCATCCACAACCTTTGGCTCACTACCTCCAACAACTTCAAGTACAATGAAAAATGTAGACATCTTCTGATCACTGCATCCAAAGTCATAGGCATTAATCTCACACTTAGATCACCACACTTGATTGCACTCACATCTTTCACATATTACACCCTTTCCATACACATCTCTAATAATTCACCTTGCATTTATACTATCCACGACCTAAACAATCTCAATTAGGTCAACCTCAATGAAATGTATGTACCTCAAACATGCAACACCAAAATAGGTTGACACCAAACACTTTCACAGTGGGAAGAAGTGAAGGCAGACCATACATAGGGTTAACTAGGACCCAAATCTACATAAAAAATCTTTACGACATTTCCAAAAACAACAAAAAACCTTTGCAATTAGTGTTAGCACACTAGGTCAACCAAACCTGCACTAACTGTAATGCCTGATTCTTCCACCCTTCAATTACCAATGCAAGATATTATTTTTTAAATAAACATGTGATAACACCACTCTCTAAGAGCCCCATTCACACCCACACAAAAATTACCACATGCATCAAGCAAGGTTGGACGAGGGACCTCGCGATTGATACATCACTCGAGGGAAGGGTGCATGCAATGAGAGCGTTTCAAGAGTGTGAAGTTTATCTCACGCATACTAAGCTAGGAGGTCGGCCCTACTACTCTAGGTCTTTTAGGTAGCACTATTATTTAATTGTCTCTTGGGACTTATCAATAGTAACTTTCTATATTAAATCACCCTTTTAGGAGACAAGACAACTTTATTTTTATATAAGCAATTGATTAGGGTGAAATGGTGTTTAATTGAAACAATAGGGATGACCTTTCTATGAAATTGGGAAATATTGTAAATTCCCCATAAAGTTAGCTTTGGTTAAACTATTATTTTATCATTATACACTAGAGAAAAAATGATACTAATAAATTCTTTTGAACCTATTATAGAATAAGTAGCAATACCTTAATGATAAAATTATTATTATCATTACAACTATAGTGATATCAAAACTTTTCTAGACTTAATATAATTTATTTTTTAATTCTATAGGTAAAATAATTATCTCTCCAAGATGAAACATTATTTTACTTGTTCGCCCTACCCTTTTTATGACACCATGACAATTTACAAGAACCCCACATTTAACATTTCATTTCAAAAATCAAATGTGAGAGGGTAAAATATTTATAATTTACATAGCTATTAAATAATTTATTTATTTAGTTATATTTTCAATTATTAATAATTTAATTATTTATCCACCGTAATTTTATATACACATTTATTTACTCTAAATCTCAAAATTACAAGACTTATAAATAACATATAAATAACATATATAATTAAATATGTATTAATACATACATGAATAATTTATTATTATTTAAAAAAAAAATTGAATGAATACAAATAATATTAAACAAAAGAGAAGCCTAATACTCTTAAAACTCATTACCATCCTATTACATTTACATTTTATTATATTCCTTTTAAGGAAATGAAGAAAATTTAAAAATAAATGAAGAGAACCTATCCCTACTTTAATCCCTAGTGCTACGTGGACTCTTCTTTTACCTACCTATATTCATATTTAAAAAAAAGATTAAAGAGTCTTTCCTTAGGAATGTGGGGATAT
Organism: Sequoia sempervirens; assembly: GCA_007258455.2. Lineage (NCBI taxonomy): Eukaryota > Viridiplantae > Streptophyta > Pinopsida > Cupressales > Cupressaceae > Sequoia > Sequoia sempervirens. The sequence continues at coordinate 99,402,548 of VDFB02353493.1, read as the reverse complement.
ATTCTCCTAACTTTCTTTTAAGAGAATCTTTCAACTATGAGGATTACGTGGAGGGAAAAGGTATTGTAGAGAGGACTAAGGCTATAAAATTAATAGAAATTAACTTCATTTCCACCTACTCCTAGCCATGCCTACATTCACTCATTACTGGGCATGGGAAATGTTAGTATCAAAATAAGATAATAAAAACACACCAATGCAACATTAAACTAAAGAAAGCTAAATAAAATGAATTGAAAGAACTCAAACAGAGCTTCTTCAGAATCATTCCATTGTCCTCTATCTCCAGTGATGTGCTTGAAGCTGCTGTTCTCAGATTGTATAAGCAAAGCTTTTCAGAATGGCAACCTGCTGAACGAGTATGCAAAGGGAGAGTACTTCTCTATCCTATATGCTGGTGAAGTGAAATGTTGATGTACGGATATGCACAGGGACTGTGGATTATGGATGCTATTGAAACTAAGATATGAGGATGATAGGCCATGATATGGATTGCTAATATGCTAAGCTATGCTATGCTATGATTCTAGAGGCTATGAATGCTGAAAGGCTGATTGACTATACCTTCCATGCAGTTTCTCTCTCTGTTTTTTATATAACCCACAATCCCCTTGAGACTACAGCAGCCTGAAATGGGTGATCAACAAGCCAGAGATTGTCTGGTAAATTTGAATGGTGAGAGATTGAGAGGTTGAGAGGAAGATGGAAGATGTTGGGAGGTTGGAGAGAAGAATGGAGGTTTGTCTTCAACCCATGGGAACAACTTTGCTTAGAAACAAAGAAATTAATTTTCTGTTTTGAAGTTTGTTTCACGGTTGTTGTTGATAAATCCAAATTAAATAAATAAATTTATTTAATTTTGTGTGAGTTTAAATATTTGATTTTAGGACTATAGAAGACTTAATTAAATATTTAGAATATTTAATTGTGAATAGACTTTAGAAGAATTAATCAAAATTGTGAATGGATTTAGAGGAATTAATTAAATATTTGGAATATTTAATTATGAATGGATTTAGAGGAATTTTAGAAGAGAAGAATATTTAATCTTTATTTGAATAAAAATATTCAAGCCAAGATTATATGATAATTAATATAAATAAATCGTAATGTTTATTTAATTAATTAAGAAATGGATAAGAAAAGTGATTAAATAAACTTATTTATTTAATCGAAATGAAAGAATGAACAATACAAATAAAATTATTTAGATTACTTATACGCAAATTGGCCTGAGATTTTAATTAAATATTAAAAATATTTAATTAATTACCGCATCTATTGTGATGTGGCCATTTTAGGTGTATATACATTGAAGCATGCCTTTCAACATTAGTTCAAAGAATTTCTGGAAATTTTCCCTATTAGCCGATTGTCGAATGTTGATAGGTATATGCCTCCTCAGACGATGAATCGATAAGATTTTGATTTTTGTGAATTTTTTTGAATTTTTTAGATTTTTTGGAAATTTTTAATTTTTTATGCTTTTTAAGATGTCAATTCATCGTTCAAAAATTATGATGTGAAGAAATTGACGTGGAAAGATGTGGGATGAAAAATTGATGACCTAAATTGCCCTTGCAATGATAGAATGTGATAAAATGCATGACTTTGTATTGATTGTTTGCCACGCCTGATTTAATGATGTTTATCCAAATAAATTTAATTCCTACAAGCTTAAAACAAATAATAGCTGATAGCCTTTCTAAAGTTGCTTAAAAAAATAGTTGTTGATAGGGTTTGTTTAAGGTTGTTAAACAAACATGATTTTGAGGAAATTTTCTTTCTTCACAGATGATGAAAAAATAGTTTGTTGATAAGTTTGTTTCTAAAGTTGTTAAAACAAACAAGATTTTGATAAATTTGCTTCCATGATGATGGAAACAAATAGGTTGATAAGTTTGCTTCTAAAGCTGTTAAAAACAAACCGGATTATGATAAAGTTGCTTTCCATGATGATGAAAAACAAAATAGGTTGATAAGTTTGCTTCTAAAGTTGTTAAAAACAAACAGAATTGTGATAAATTTGTGTTTCATGATGATGAAAAACAAATAGTTTGTTGATATTCAAATTTGATTGATTTGTCTTGATGATTCGATATTTATTTTTCTTTGACTTGATGATTCTTCCTATTCAATAGGAGAGATTGAGCGTCTTGCAGTTATGGGAGTGATTCCCAAAGACATGGAGATTGATTCTGCAGCTTGTACAAGCAGATAGAGATGTGATTAAGGCATGCAGACTGACCTCGAGGTAGATCAAGGGTAGGTGGATCAGGGGTAGGTGGGATAGAGCCGAGACCAGTAGCATTAGAGGATAGCACTTCGTAGTGCTTTTTATATGATATGTTATCAATATTTTGTTGAGACATTTGTATACACACTGATATGATCCCATTTTGGATGATGTTATGTCATGCATAGCTGACATCTTTGTACATTTGACATTCATTTTTGAGATATATGATATGCAATGATTATTTGTTCGTGCGATGAGTATATGTACCTTTATTTTCTATATGCATGATGTTTTATGTGATGGTTTCATGATGTTAATGCTTATGATGTATATATATGCATGATTTTTAGATATGAAAATGAAAGTGCAATGTTATGATATGATTGCAATCTATTGATGAATGATTTTTATGAATAATGAATGTGAAATGATGGATGGTACAATTTATGAATTCCCATGAATGTTTTGATTATGATATATGTTTTGTTTTTATGATTTTCTGATGCAAATATGTATGAAAAATGTATGTGATGATGTTCTTATGAATGTCAAAATGTACTCAAGTCATTTATTCAAAAAGATATGAAACTTTGATACTTTGCCAGCTTTTGGGAAAACCTATAAATGCAAAATGCAGATTTTAAAATGAATGTAATCTATACTAACCATGCAGGGTATCTGTACAATATTGCCATTCTGAGAGCTTATTTGTGTTTTTTTTTATGCCATCATAGAGCATTGAAATGTTGAAAGTTAATACAAGCATCAAAGGGTATGTTAGCACCAGTGATGACCTGAGTATTGCTTTCATGATTTTTGATATAGCAAGTTAATACAAGCATCTAGGTATAATTGAACCGAGATGACCTGAGTATCGCTTGCATAAAAAAACAAGAGTTAACCCATTTCCCATGCAAATTCCAAAATGTCATCAATGATACTTAGTAGAGCATGTCTCGCGACCAATTTGCATAGTACTAATGATTTCCTCGCAAACAACTGACAAAGAAAAATCATACTCCTTCCTTGCTTTTCTAGTTCAATACATCATCGAATTGCTCTAGAGATATGATAGAAAATCAACCAGCAATTCAAATTTTTCCTAAAGTATTTCCAAACATTATTCAGATTAAGATCATCCAACTCGGTTATCAACATTGATGTTTATGTTTTGATTAACGTTGTGTTGACCATGTTGTTTGATGTCATTGGCATTGAGTGATTGTTTTGGTGTTGTGGTTGATTTGATGCGTCAATGTATGTTGTGCTTTGTTAAACCATAATTTGTCTGTTTTTGATGTTCTAAAAGCTCGTTGCCCCTCTCTTGTTTAGTCTGTGTTTCTGCCCCCAATGTAACACAACTTGAATAGTATGGATATGTACAAATTTCATCAAGCCATGATGAAACACAAGGATTCCCATTGCATGATATGGATATGATAGATATGGATAAAGTGTATAAGATAAGATATATGATGTTCAAGAAGATCCTTAACCTTGTCAAGATCAAAGGTAGAAATGTAAGGAATGGGCATAGAAAGGATAATGACCATGAATGATAAGATGGATGAAACTTGTCCCTAAGTGTAGAGTGCAAGAGGAATATGGAAGATATGATATGGATGATAGGGAGATGGAGGAAGGAATTAAGCATCAAGTTTCACAACCAAATATCCCTCTAATAAACCATGGCAATGGGAATTAGAATCCTAAATGTTGGCAGATTAATGATATGATGGAAGAATCTAAGGACTTATGCAAAAGTTTGGATTAAAGGAGAATGATGGGGTATGAATGTTGGATAATGGATAGGAGGCTGGAAGGCCTGTTGATGGATAGATGGAAAGGTTGGAAATATCAACATTGGCACACACCTTGAAGGGTGATGGAGTGATGAAGGAAAAATGGATTTGGAAGGTGATATGTTATTAGATGGAAAATTGGAGGAAGCTTTTGGATTAGCAAATTTGGATGCCAATTTAGATTTTATTGCTTTTATGAGACTTTTAGGAATCCACATGACTTTTGACTTTGAGTTTTGCTTTGTGGACCTTTGTGGCCTTTGACATTTTTCTTTTTGATTTATGGACCTTTGTGGTCTTTGAAAATTGCCTTTTTTCTTTGATGGGCCTTTGTGGCCTTTTAGATTTTTCTTTTGATTTTGAATCAAATTTTCTTTTATTTTTGCATGTCTCTTTGAGGAGACATGTTGATCCTTTGATACATGTGGATTTTGATATAGAAGCTTTTGATATTTGGCACCCAAATTGCTTCCAAGAGCAATGGGAGGGGTGGATTGAGGTGAATGATATGTAGGTATTATGGATGAGTTAATATGGGTATAATTTTGAAAGGGCATCAAGGATGTGTGTCTTTGTTGTTCTTGAGAAATAGGATATGGACCTAGGATAGAGGGAAGGTTTGATGGACTAGGATGAGGACCTAGGATAGATGGAAGGTGTGATGAACTAGAATGAGGACCTAGGATAGAGGGAAGGTTTGATGGACTAGGACACTTAGGTGTATAACCAAGGCCGTGGTGATATTTGTTTCTTTGAACAGAAAGGGGTTCTAGGATACCTTGCTCATGAAGGCCTAATCCTTTTCCTTTGTAATTCATACTTTGACACATTCGTTTACCAATGGGATATGTATTGTTTGTAAAACAAGATGCGAGTCCATTTTGAGGAGGATATGATATGGATGAGAGGATAGGTGTTGGAAGTACACCAGAATGGATAAAGGTGGAGGATCCCAATTTATAGGTGTGGGGTTCATGGATAACTTGAATAGGTGTGATAGGCTCTTGACATGGGGATGATGGGGTGTTTTGATCTTGACTTGGAAAAGGATTATGAAGTGGCATGAAAGGAATATCTTGATCATGATAAGGATAATCATCTTCATGGGATGAAAGGGTATCCTTGAATGGAAGCATATATTGATCTTGATGAGGAAGGAAATCATGAAATTTTGTAGAAATCATATCTTGATCATCAATTGGTAAGACATCATTAGATAGGATGAAAGAACTATCATGCTCTTGTGATGCAATAGAATCATGGGATGGTATGGATTGATTAGATGATGTGGAAGGAGAACTTGGAAGAAAATTTTGTTCTTGAGATGGAAGAGGATTATCATGGGTGAATAATGAAAGGAGGGGATCATCATATGGCTCTTGAGAGATGGGATCTTGATCAAAGATAGGAAGGGTTTGTAGAATGTTTTGATCGAGAAGTGTAGATTGAAATGAATCATTGGATGTAAAGGATATGATAGAAGAAGGTGATTGAATGGAATCGTTATCTTGAGTGAAAGAACCGTGAGGTTCATTTTGAATTATGGGGGATGAAGATAAATGCATGACATGACAGGATTGGTCAATTTTATTTGATGGCTTAGATTTGGGCTTCTTATGTAACTTTTGCAAAAATTCAAAAACATTGAATTTGGATGATGTTGCTTTTGGAGGAGAAGAGGTTATATTCATATTTCTGTCAAAGGAATTCGTAGTTGTGCCCCCTTGTATTTCCTTGATTTTCCTTTGGAGTGCTCTGATTTGTTGGGGAAAACTACTAAGATCATTTAATGGAGTTTTAGTCTTTTCAGGATCTTCCTTAATTTTCTCCATATTGTAGTTAGAGGGAAATTTGGCACCTTGGTTTGCTAAAAAAAGAAAGTAGCCTTCTTTATCTCACTCTAAGATCTTGTCCAAAATTATGTGAAACTGTGGATCTTGTTCAACTTCTTGAATCATTTCATCGGTTATTTCATCATTTGAACTATTCCCAGTACGAAACCTATGAAAAGGATTTTCTTCCCTATCACCCATGTTATAAAGTGGATCTCTTCTTTCATCTTATTCTTTGTGTTTTTGGGACCTTGTGACAATAGGAATATGCTTTTGAAATGTTCTTCTAAACTTAGATTACAAGTTTGAGAAGTGCACAAATGATGATGTCTTGATCTGATAAGATGAAAATCCTATGATATGATCAAATGACATTTCTATCTCTTGATTGTGGCTTCCAAGATGAAAGGATATCAAAATCATGTTGGGGAAGTTGAATCAATAATCAAAAAATTGTTTGAAAAGATGAACTTTTTGAGATTTGATCCTAGTCTCAAAAAATGATAAGTGTATCAAATAGCCTAGTTTGTTTTCAAGATCAGTGAATGATTTGGCTGGGATGAGTGGGATAT
>VDFB02353493.1:99321525-99396003 GCA_007258455.2 Sequoia sempervirens | reverse complement strand
TTTGAAGATTTGGATGCCAAAATTTTTAAACAAGAATTGAAAGATGATGTTAAAAATAACCACAATAGATTTGTTGAAAGTGATCAAATGGACAATTGTGATGAGCCTCATAATGTGTATACTCCAAATTGGTGCCTCAATACATCTAAGGATGAAGCTTGGTGTGGAAAAGAGTCTATTTTATTTGATTTGTAGCTTACAAGAATGATGAAATGGGTCACATAATACATGAATCAATTCTTACATGGAAAGATAATATTATTCTAGTTGAGAGTGGTTTTCAGCCACATTAGAGTTTTGTTTGTAATGATTATTTTTATTCTCCAACAAAATTTGATCCACTTTTAGTTTTACATGAATCATATGTTGGCAGTGATTGGCTTATTGATGGATTGAGTAATTTTAGTTATTTTTTAGGCATGGGACATTAATTCATTTACTGCAGAAATGGGTGGTCATACACAATAGCATGTTGAAGAGATTTTAGATGTTTATGATGCAAAATGGTTATTTGGCTTCGACATGTTACTCAGGAGGTTATTTTTCCATATGAATTTTAGATTCATGCTTATAATCAATAGATGGCTTTTGAGCTTACAAATGCTTCACGGGTGCACTTTTCTTTTCCACTATGGAATTTATTTTTCCCAGCCTATCAATGGCTTTGCATGATCATTCTGGAGTCACTTGAGATAGGGTCTCATGACCATGTACATAGTAGGAATTTTTGATGTTCCTGTAGTGTAGTTTCCTTTCCTGTTTTGCCTTGTTTTGGTTTGCTCTAGTTCCTTGTTTTCCCTTACTATTTCTTTTGACTCTGTACCCAATAGACTTGGCCTGGTCTTCATTTGAGATTTTGGAGTTCTCTGCTCTTTGTGGTAGAGGGCATTCCTCAACTAGAGCCAATGTTACCCTTCAATTTGAGCCTAAACATTTTCAAACTTTTGTGCATTCCTATGTATTTCCTCGAACCTATCGAGCCATGAAAATAATTAATTTTGAAAATATGTAGAAGTTGGTACAAATCCCTCTTATGGACATGTTTCTATCATCATTAAACTCAGTCTAGCAAGATATCACATTCAGATACTTTACCGATTGCGATATTTAAAGCTTCACATTTTCCTCACCCACAATTTACAAATTGAGTCAAATTTAACATTTTTGTTGCTAGACCTAATTTTTTTTTTGGATTATGCCTAGGAGTTTCTAATCATTTTGTTGTCCAGTTTTCATGCAAAATAGAGTTGTCAGGAAGAAGATATGTTAGCTTTCATCTCTCATTCCTAGCATGATTTTAAAGCTCGAGTCTTGAGTTTTTATGAAGTTATTTAAATAATTTTTCAAAGGCATGAATAGTTTCCCATCCAGTTGAAAAAATTTTCCATCACAAAGTCATATGTGCTTTCGCTTGAAAATTTGGGAAAAAGTGAATATTATAATTTATTAGAATCCAACGTTTCAAGGAGTACGACTTAATAAAAGTCAAATTTCAATATGTTGCTCTTCTTCTGATATATGGTTCTCAAGTTACGAAATCAGAAGGTCTGAAGTTTCAAGAACTCTTGAACTCCATTTAAAATGTTCAAATGTTCGTGGTAGCCACGACTTCCTGACTCCTCTACCAACAATAGCATGATGGCTCTCAAACTCTGAATGTAGTAATTGCAGGATATGAATAAAATGGATTTATTGAAAAAGGTTTAGAAACTTTCAATCAAATGCAATTAGAATAGCAGAAGTATTCCACAAAGCACATGAGCCAATTGACAAATACTTAGAGAAAATGTAGTTTCATGGACCCGATGATTGTAAGATATCCCATCAAATGGTTTGTAAACTAGTAGACACACTATTCCACTCTCTACCACCGCTAGCATCCTCCAAGTCTATGCTAAATAGAGAGCTTTCAAAACTCTTCAAGACACAAAAAAATGGATATTCATATTAGGTGTTATGTTCAAGAATTCTCCAATATATATGTACGCAAAATGTGGAAGAAATGGCATGTGAATTGTTCACAAAATACTTCAAAGATTTAATGTTTGGAAAATTGTATCACACTGTTAGCCATCCCCATCTATTGGGGAGAAAGTTTTAATAAGACGGGCTACATTAGATCACTCATTCGTTGGTTCAAAAGAGACCAACCAAAGACCTGATGCTCCAAACAAATTAGGAGTGATGGACCTATGGACTACTGAGAATCAATGTCGAGGCCCTAGTTCAACAAGCATGAGTTCTGTACAAGGATCAAGATTATTTGCTTCTAATGTGGACATGAGAGAATTGAATGAACTTATTAGTAAAAGGAGAGCATGTGAAGTGCATATTGGACAATTAGATGATGAAATCAAGACAATTTTAAGTGAACAAAGGCATCTAGAAGTTGAAGCTGCGAAACTACATAGGAGGCGGGAAAAGGTCATCAATAATATGAAATTTGAACAAAGAAAGTGATAGGAGATGGATAATCGAATAGATCAGCATAGAAGGAAGTTTGAATCAACGGATCCTGAAGAAGAAATAACAAATTGATTTTAGTGCATTGGGAGAAGCACACAAACATAATAGTGGCATTTGTAGCAGTGAAAATGATCTCATCTGAACCTAGCACTGAGGTGCTGAGAAAGATGGTGACATCGATGTCTATGGTCTTGAGATTGGATCTAGAGCACGAGGATGAATCATGTAATAAAGTAAGGTGAAGATATTTCTTATGTATAAAAGGAAAAAGCTTCTATATTCACCAAAACTTCCTAGTTGAGTTGTTGTAGTTGAAATCGATATGTTCAAATTACTTCCTTTTTAAAAGAAATCGCCAAAATAAATATGATAATTAAGGAGAATAAAAAATAAGGAAAGAGAACATGTGTTATTAAACTGACATGATTATTTTTCTCACCAACTATTGTTCCACCTAAGGATGACTCTTTTGAGCTCCTGTCTTTTATTTTTCTATGCAAGAAAAATGAAGCAAATATAGAACGATTTTATAATCGAAAGAATAAATGCTTTATGAAAGAATTCAAAGATTTTTCGGCAGAAGGAAGATATCAATTCCTTATAAAAAAAAATCAATTTGAAGAATCAGTTACTCCATAGGAAAGTAATGAAAATCTTATTCCTTTTCAAGAAGCGGTTACATGGAGGAAAGATATACAAAAATTTCATTCTAGCCATTGTAAAGGAGGATGTTTTTGGTAGTTGTTCTTTGGAGCACTTTGTTGCAGGAGGGTGTAGTTTTATAGGCAGCTTGTTTTATGTAAATAAGGTGATCTTTTAGAAATATGCTTGCATTTCCTTTTGGAATTATGTTGTATTAGCATTACCATGAAGGTGAAATGCACTAACATACTGTGGAATACAAATTGAAATTTTAAATGGAATTACTATATAGTTAACACTTAGAATATTCAACTAATAGATTAATGTTACTTATGAATTTGTTGGTAATGTGCAGGAAGGTATCAGTGTTAACATGAGAAGGTAGGAGAACCATCAAGAGCAAATCAAAAGACTTCTTGAGGATATAAATTTGACCCTTTTGGGGCGTAAGAATATATAAAGTTGATATGTTGGTAAATTAAGGTGATGAGGATTGATATTAAATGGATGATTTAATTATGTGTTTTATGGGTGTAAGAGGGGCTAGGAGTTAGTAACCCTTATCCAAGTGTGAAATTTAGATGGATCTTTAAGTGGGTCTTTAAAGAGGGTTGTTGGTCAATTTCCTTGGTTGGGATGCAAAAGTAAACCCCCTAGGGTCTATACTATAGTGGTAGGGGTCAAGTGGGTTTGCAATAGGGCCCCAAGGACATGATTTGACACCAGAAAAGTCTTCATTAGGGGTCAAGTGGGTATGCAATAGGGCCCCAAGGACATGTTTGAATTTCATAATCAAATCAAACAAACTTTAGTCTTATAAGACACCAAATTCAATATAAGCTTGTTTTATGTAAAGGGAAGAGTTAGTATATTTTTCTAGGGAATCTGGTCTTTTTGTACAAAACAGAGTCTTTGAACTCTATGATTTTGTTTGAGAAATAAAGGGGAAACTTCTGGAAATTTGTTTTCTTTTGTCTCTCTTTATGATTGTTATTTTCTTATGTTATTGCAATCATTCTCAAATAATTTCTTCTGTTACATTAAGCCATTAGAATGATTATCTCAGGAAATTTGAAGTCTTGGGTATTCATGTAACTTGAAGGGAATTGCTGATTAATTTCCTAGTTGTCTTTTGTGGATGTGAATTAAATGGTATTTTCATCATTCATTTGCATTCATTCCATTCTTAATCCATCTTTCATAGTTGTAGATAGGTGTTAGTTTTCTCCTTTTCTAATTTTAGGTTAAAAGCATATCCCGAGTCTTTATTCATTGCATATCTTTCGAAGGTAGTTGCACCTTGTAAAATAAGCAGAGAGAACTTGCAAATACCATTGCAAGTGAGTCAACTATTGGTCGGATTATCATTTGTGTGGGCTAAAGAGTATAAAATTAAAGTGAAAAATCTATTAACTAACACACTACATTAACAAATTGACTCCCAACGACCTAACTGACATTGAATGACCTTATTCATGGTCTTAAAGACATTATTACATCAAATAAACACAAAACTAAACAAAAACCTAACATTTGCAAGATTTCCATATTAAAGCAATGGTTCCCTACACCAGATATCACCTCCAACCTTAAGAAGACCTTCATTAAAAAGGAATCTTAATTTGTCATCTTAGGTGATACCTTATATTGTATAAGTATCAAGGGGAAATTACTATGATGTCTCAACCAAGAGGAAGCCTTGATTGCCTTAATAGAATTACATTAAGGAATTTATGGTTCCAATTCTAGTGGAATAACCTTATCTAATAAATTGTTGAGGACGGGGCATTATTGGCCAACCTTGAAAGAGAATCTCATTAGTATGTGTAGAAGTGTGTCTAGTGTCGATAACATGGAGACCTTATCCAAGATCCAACTCAGAGATTACAATCAATGGTCACACCTTGGCCTTTGTCATAGTGGGGAATTGATCTCATATGAAAGATTACTCCCACCTCATCTAATGGCCACAAATTTATCATCACAGCCACTATACTTTACCAAGTGGGTCGAAGCCATTCCTATGACTTACATAATGGGGAAGAAAATCTCCAAGTTTATCCTAAATTACCTTATTTTCTGCTATAGTGTTCCACAAGTCCTTATCTCATATAACATAACACCCTTCAAGAATCAAGATGTAAGGGAGCTATGCCAATGATTTAACATCCAAAATTGGTTCTATAAGTTTGTTATTACCCCCAGGGCAATAGTCAAGCTAAGGCTACAAATAAGACCATTTCAAAAATCTTAAAGATGATGATCAATGAACTTGGTCGTGACTGGCGTCTGTAGTTAAATCCCACCCTCTAGTATTATCAAACAAGTATTTGCATGCCTATAGGTGTAACTCTTTTCTCCTTGCTCTATGGATTAAAATCATCCTACCTATTGAGGTCAAGCTTCCCTCATTGCGGGTATCACTATAGAATATGATCAATAAAAAAAATATAGGGTATCTCAACTGAATGAGTTAGAATTCATGGATGAGTGTCGTCTTGATGCCTTAAATCATTTACAAGCCTACCAAAATTGATTGAAAAGGAGTTACAACAAGAAGATCAAGAGTTGGTCTTTTCAGGTAGAGGATCTTGTCCTTAAGCAAAATTAGAAGAATGTTCTAGATCAGGGTAGTAAAGGAAAGTTTGAGCCTAATTAATTTTTCCCATTTATTGTCACAATAAGCTGTGGATCAGGATCATACCAACTATAAACACTTGAAGGTGAACCCTTGCAAGAGCCAATCAATAGTCTACATCTAAAAAATATTTATGCCTAGGCTTGAAGGGTATAAATCCAAAATACAAGAAGAATAAAAAAATGTTCAAAAATCCAAAAAAATAAGAAAAATGATTGAAAATAGTAAAGAAAAAAAATTGTCCTCTAGAAAAAACCACTTCAATGACTCTTTGGGCAAGTACCTTGGTGAAAACCTTGCATAAATAAGCACCTCCATCTATCTCTGGATCTTTATCTTATCATGCTTCACATCCATCCATCACATTGCATCATTCATTTTATTTATTCCATCACCTATCCACATTTGTATCATAGTTTGATATTGTAAAGTATCATATTCCCATTTCATACTACTTGGAACATTCCTAAGGTCAATTTGTCCTACCTATATAAAGGTAATCTATCATATCATGCTAGGTGAATTCATTATGCATTAGATTGGGTTCTTGTATATCTTAAGGTTATTTGAAATCTCCTTGAAAATCTCAAAAAAAATTATAAAACCTCATCAAAATCCAAAAAAACTTGAAAAATCTAGAAAATCCAAAAGCATCAAAATCTTGTATGGCTAAAATCTAAAAACATTTGAAAATATTATATTCAAAAATCCCAAAACATCCAAAACACATCAAAATCCCTAAATAGGTCAAAACATCGAAAATCTAAAATCCGAACCATGTCAAACTACATTGTCTCTAAGATTGAATGTAGGAAATTCCATCATTGATGTGCCCTTGAGACACCCTAGGTCATTCCTTTAAGATTCCATCATAATAAACTAACAATCCATCAACTATTCATATCTCATCAATAAACAACTCTACGTCAGTGGAACTACATGGTCTCTATGTGTATAATGTAGGGAAGGCTAATTTTTGATAAGCCCCTAAGGCCTTAGGTTAGTCCCTTTTTAGGTTTTTGGTCAAAACTCAGAAAACCCCAAAACATTTGAAAACATAGAAAAACACAAAAACATTTGAAAACTCAAAAAACATAGAAACATTGGAAAACATTCAAAAAATCCTAAACAACCTCAAACAATAGAAAACCAAAACATTCACATTAACTTTCAAAAAGACCAAAACTACCCTCAAAATATTTTAAAACACCAAAAACATTGAAATATTCGAAAAAAATCCAAAACCACCCCATCCCATTTCACTTTCACCTGTGATAAATTTTCATCCATAATAAATCAATCATCACACTTACCCTTTGGTAACAAAAACATAAAAACAAGTACAAAAATCAGTAAAAGTATAACCTTTAAACACAACACAAAAATAAAACCCTTGATCATCATCAAACATGTCAATCAAACTTTATATCAATGGCCTTTCAAACAACCTATGAACTTGCCACCATCCACTAACATGTCCTAAGATGCACCCATCCTACAATGGGCATTATTTTTGGCAATCATTTTGGATAGTTATCCTAAACAAAACACACCCTTTGGCAAGAGATATAAGTAACATTGACTATTTGTATGATTTTTTCTTATGATTTATCTTATTGACCCATTCTGAGGACCTCTCAATGATGTCTAAATGATTTAGAGAGAAAGGAATGGGGCTTGATCATTATCTTTTATTTGTTGTGCTTGTGGGATATTCTTGTAAAATAGTCTTGGCACATACTTGCTCTATTGTGTGTAGGGAGGTCGTTTGGAGTAGATTGTTGACTGGATTGCATATGCTTTGATGGGGTCATTGTAATCCCCATCATTTAATTAATTAATCCATGGTGGTGTCCAGGCTATATGCAAGAGATAAAGTAGAAAACTTGCTTCAAAGTCTATTCTACTTGCAAAAATAAATCCTATTTGCATGAAAGGAAAGTTGCATGAAAGGGAAACAATCTAAGGAAAACTTTCAAGAATTGAAAAGGCTAAACTACTTCACACTTGCTAGAAATGAAAAGCTTTCTTGAATTTGAATTTACTCTAGAAAGTTGGAAATACATAGCTGGAAATGAAACTAAAACTATCCTATTTCCTTAGGCTAAAGCAAGTCTTTCTAATCCCCCCCTTTCTCAAATGATTACATTATATTTATAGAATTCATATTCTATATCTATCCAACCAATCCAATAAGAATGTGGATCCAAGATCCTATTTTTGAGGGGTCATTTACAAAACTCTAAGAAAATTGAAGTTGTTGTCATCCATCATGCCATTTTTGTCTAAGTCATTTTTTGTCACATACTGCTCCTTCCCTGATGCAAATCATGCCAAATTATCAAAAAAAAAATTAGCCCTCCCACTGTGCTTTCTATATTATTTTGAATTTTTTAATTTCATTGAGAAATGAGGGAGATATCGCTATTTTACTGAGACTACATTTTTGACAATTTCTAGGTGCCTGATTTTTAGGGAGCCTTCAGTGAACTCCACGTGAATGAAGGGATTGTTCTTTAGTTTTCTTGAAAAAATATTTGTTTGTTATCTTGAAGAACATTTCACTATCATTAATAACACTTGATTGCTTTGATACTGGAGGATTCTTCTTTATCTTCCCATAATGTCTTCAAAGCCTTGTTTAGAGTTGATGCCAGGAGCTCTTAGCTACAAGTGGTTGTAGCTTCTTCTTACCATGAGTTATTTAATAGCTAATTTATCTACATTATATCATCTTAAACACTTCATGGGGACATATTAGAGGAAATTTGGATCACATTTAATTACTATAAATAAATCAAATATTTGCTTTACATTCTACCTTAAACAACTAAAGAACTTTCAATCATTACTCAAATCCACTTTAACACTAATGCATCAGGAAGAAATAAATGATTTTATTTGATAAAATATGAGAAAATTTATGGTCTCATCATCTCCCCCAGACCTAAAATGTTGTAGGTACCTCTGCAACTCATAATGAGCCTTCAAATTCAATAAATTCATTTTTTTAGTAGTTATTTCAGGTAGCTCCTGATAGCTCCTAAACAGTTCCAAAATAGCTCTAGATAGGTTCAAATTGCTCCTTAAATATTAGAATTGATTTTAGATGTTTTTGTTTTTTCTCCAAACAGCTCTTGATAGCACCTGACAACTCTTGATTAGCATTTTCTTCTTCTTCTTCTTATTTTTTGAGTGGATTGAGTAAAATGAAAGAACTTTAAGTTGAATAAGAGTTAAATAATAAAGTAAATACCTGATTTTATCTTAGTTTTCCGTGCAACCATCATGCACGAGTTGTATTTCACTTTGAAAATAATTTCTTCAACTTTTGAGAGCTGCAACCTAATCTTTTACATTGAATACCAACTTAGATTGCTTCATCATTATTTTTTCTGCAGTAACTAGTCATCCATGTATTGCCAGAATATCTACTACAATTTTTTAGAACAAAAACTTGTATATAAAATTACATGCTTACAGCCTTAGAGAAGAGGAAATAACATGTGCAAAGCACTTATTTGCAAAAATAAAACATACCCTAACCTACACTACTTAATGACGTAGAGAGGTTACATATAACCATTAACTGGGTTTGAAAAATATCTTCCCTTTCTCAAAGTATGTTTCCATGCATTCAATTTTTTGAGAGAAGAGAATGAAAAGAAGATGAAAAAAAAATTGAAACTCAATTATTCACCTTCCTTTGAAGTGGAAACCTTCTCCATGATTTCTGATTCTAGCAAATACATGGGTTGATTAGAGAGATCTTGCAATCTTTCCTTCTAATCTATTGCATGCATGACTGGAAACAACTCCTTGGTCTTTAAATCTCTAATTGGGCAGCCCTCCTTTGACTTCAAAAATATGATTGGGAATCCATTCTTGGACTTTGAAGGTCTCCAAATAAGTCTCTTTTTTGCAAGCTTTTGTAATGAATATAAGATCTCTTCATTGTATTCTGCACCTCTTACAAGCAATAATCCATCAATTCTTTCCTTAAAGAAACATCCTTTGCTAGGATTTGGAGTGATGGTCCTCCAATTAAGGAAGTTTTGAAATAGATAAGGGGTTTCTCTTTAGAGCTAGTATTTTGAGGGGGGTTTTGAGAGAAAAATCTTTCTTGAGGAAATTCTAAATCTAAAAGGCTTCCAAACTAATTTTCTCCTTTCCCTAATGACAAATATCCCCATAAACAATGCCAAAAATGATGGGGTCATTGTAATCTTTATCATTTAATTTATCAATCCAAGGTGGTGTCCATGGATATATGCAAGAGAGAAAGTAGAAAAATTGCTTGACAGTCTATTCTACTTGCTGAAATAAATCCTATTTGCATGAAAGGAAATTTGCATGAAAGGGAACTAATCTATGGAACACTTACAAGAATTGAAAAGGCTAAACTGCTTCACACTTGCTGGAAATGAAAAAATTTCTTGAATTCAAATTTACTCTAGAGAGTTGGAAATACATTGCTAGAAATGAAACTAAAACTATCCTATTTCCTCAGACTAAAGAAATTATTTCTAATCCCCCCTTTCTCAAATGATTACATTGAATTTATAGTATTCGTATTCTATATCTATCCAACCAATCCACTAAGAATATGGATCCAAGATCCTATTTTTGAGGGGTCGTTTACTAAACTCTAAAAAAAATTAAAGTTGTTGTCCTCCATCACGCCACTTTTGTCTTAGTCATTTTATGTCACACACTTCTCCTTCCCTAATGCAAATCACACCAAAATTCTCAAAAATGATTTTATCCCTTCCAATCTACTTTCTAGATCATTTTGAATTTCTGAATTTCATTGAGCAATGACGAAGATATTGTTGTTGTACTGAGATTGCATTCTTGACAATTTTTGGGTGCCTGATTTTTAGGGAACCTTCAGTTCTCTATGTGAATGAAGGGACTATCCTTCAGTTTTCTTGACCAAATATTTTTTTTATTATCTTGGAGAACATTTCACTATCATTAATGACACTTTATTTCTTTGATACTAGAGGAGTCTTCTTTATCTTCCCATAATGTCTTCAAAGCCTTGTCTAGAGTTGATGTCTAGAGCTCTTAGTTGCAAGTGGTTGTAGCTTCTTCTTACCATGAGTTATTTAATAACTCATTTATCCACATTATATCATCTTAAAAATTTCATGGATACATATTATAGGCAATTTGGATCACATTTAATTACTAAAAACAAATCAAATGTTCACTTTGCATTCTACCTTAAAAAACTAAAGAACTTTCAATCATTACTCAAATCCACTTTAACACTAATGAATTAGGAAGAAATAATTCATTTTATTTGATAAACCATGAGATAATTTATGGTCTCATCATGCTTTGGTTTGAGATATTCTAAACTTATAAACTACATTCCAATGAGGTTTTTGTATGTGAAGGTGTGAACAAGGATTATCCTATCTGTTTGCAGAGTCAAATTCCATCGCACTAGATACAACACCATCCTATTTATTAATACCTTGATGCATCATGTCTATGTGTTATATCAAAAATAGGAAATGACAAAGTTTCCCAATCCCAAAAATGAGCATATGATCAATCTCATCACCACATCTAATAAAGTCTCAAAGAATCATAGGCTTGTTGGACTTCTGAATCAATCTCAAATCAATGGTTAATCCATCCATATTATTCTTCTATCTTTACTAACAATTCTATGGGTGATCCCACAATTGTGGTTTACAATTTTTGGCCAAATTTGACATTGAAATAATTTTTTTTAACTAAATCTTTACTTCCGGGCACCTATAGCGGCTAAACTGTGAGAAATTTGAAGATGATGGAAACTAGAGTTTTGTCACATTTTGTCTATAGATTCTAAATATATTTTTTTCAAAATTTTTGGAATTAGATTTCACTTCTTTTCCCATCTCCCTTGAAAACTAGTTTTTTTCATAAAACAACATTTTCAAAAAGTGACGCTCACTATATAATGCATAATTTTTTTTCCATGGAGGATAAAATTATAATTATTTTGAGTTTAGATTTGTAGCTTTGATATCTAGTGCTTCCACTTGGTTAGATAGTTTTTTATAGAATTATTTTTCTTTAATCAAGTTTCAAAGTCAAACCAATTACAATTCAAACATAGCGTAGACGTATAACACTTTTTTTTTTTGTATGTATCAAAATTAATAATTTTTTGTTGGATCAAGAACTTCAATGTCTGGTGCACTCATTTTTTTTATTTTTTATTTTTGTGATAATCTACTATTTTTCCACATGTGCAAAACAAAGAGCTTGATTTTCGGTGAAAAACTTGTATTCACAAGAAATAAAAAATAAATATAATAATAAAATTATAATTTTTGGGAAGCTTACAATAAGGACTACATACTTACAAAAAATAAATTTTAAATGAAATTATTTTATCCCCCAAACTGTAAATCAAAAGTGTTTTTTTATTAGCATTTTGATAGGTGTAAAGGAGACTCTGTGGTATGTATGGTTTAAAACTAGCAGGGTTCTATCCAAGGGGGTTTGATCTAAGGTAGTTTGATAAAATCCTCTTCAATTCAAATGCTTTAAATGGAACTTTTAAAGGCTTAAATCATTATGTTTTCTATAACTATGCGATTTCAGCAAAAATTAGAATCTCCCAAAAATTGTAAACTAGCTTTGTGGGATCACCATATACAAATTTCAAATATGTGTGTTATATCAAAATATACATGAGGTTACCAATGGATGATGACTGTCTATACATCATCAAATCTATCTACATCATAAATATGAGGTTTCTAGTCCTCTTTGAGTTGAACTAATGTTGAACCTTTGTTGCAACATTGACCCAAAACTCAAAAAAATTTCCTAATCTCTCGAGGGGGCAAGGTACCAGCTTAATTCTTTCCATTGGGGAAATAGTGGGGCATCCAAAAAATTAGGAATATTTAATTTTTTTGATATGAGTAGCAACATTAATCTGAAAGGTGTCAATCTTTAAACCAATGTAACAAGTACCTCGCTTCAAAGAGGGGCAAAGTGTAGACACTTAAAATTTTCTTGAATAGTATTGTACACTTGAATTTGATTACTAACATCATTTCATCCTAAAATTCACCCTATTTTTTCCTATTTAATTAAATAAGCCTAGTTATTTAATTAAACACATCATTTTCATCTATTAATCTAATTGACTTAATTAGGTTAATTCACCCCCTTTCAGCTTAACTTCTCAACTTGTTTAATTAAATAAATCAAATTATTTAATTTAAACCCCCTAATGTATTCTCATTTAATTGAATAATTTTAAATGATTGAATTAAATGTCATTTACATCACCTTTTCATTAAACACGTCAATTATTTAATGAACATCCTCATATTCCTCATCTTGCACAATTAAAATTTTAGTTTTAATTACTAAATTGCTAATTTCTTCACCCATCCAATTGAATAGGGAATATTCCAAAGGAATATACTTCTATTTGACAACAAAAATGGAATATTCTTTCCTAACAAACTTTGTAACAAACTTTCAAAGTTGTTACAAAGTGTGTTAGAATCGTTCAGAATCCTTGATTCTTTCCTTGATCCATGTGATCTTTGATTCTCATCCATTGATGAGAATCCTTGATCCATGTTTCACCCTTCATTCAATATTGACCATTGATTGATCAAATCAATCTCATCCATTAATTCTTCATTTTCTCTCCTATAAATACTTCATGATTTGGAGAGAAAGGGATCCATCTTTTGATAGAAAAAGTTATGTTGTTGAAATTCATACTCACTTGCATTCATGTTTAGCATTTGTTAAAGAATTTTAGATTAAATCTTCATCCATATTAGTTTAAGTATCCATTAATGGATTCCATTTTAGATTAGCTCACATAAAATTTAGTATAGTTTACATCCATGACTCTCATATTTTAATGTTGTTTCCATTTAGCATAGCTTGAATCCATCTCCATCAATTTTTTTAGCATTTAGCACTCATTTTTATCATGTTGAACTAGTTTTGCATCCATGTTTCACACATATATCATCATTTTCATCAATTTTCATCAATAAAATAGATTGAAATGGGTCATATTATCCAAGACATAGGGAAGGGGTTTCCATTCAACATCAATGTTACACCACTCCCCCAATGGGGTAAGATCCAAGGTCTTAGAATAGATTCAATTATGCTTTCGTGTTGATTTCATGTTAGTGTAATGGGTTCTTGTTCTTTGAAATTTTGAATATCTCATTGGGATCATGGCTTAGGGGATTAAATAGGCTTTAAATTCATTTGGATCTAGTATATTTAGTTCATACTATGACTATAGTCACATGGTGTTTTCACCTCCATGTAAAGCCAGATAGATAGAGAAATAGACTTGCAATAAAGAAAGTATGGAAAAGAGAATGTCGAACACTAAAGAGCACTATGTTAGTCAAATCCAACAAAAATGCAATAGTAAATGAGTAATACCGCCCTCAAACAAAGGAAATCAAGGCCAGTGAGGGAGGAATGCAAGCTTACAAGTGTGGAAAACTCGATGTGGCTGCAACAATGCCAAAGGGAGTTTCACAAGACACCAAGTTGCAGCTTCTGTGGTAAATGTGAAGAATACTATGATGTTGGTATGGTGGAGTTGATAGTGTAGCAAGTAGCCAAGAAGTTGCAAGAATATGCTCAAGAGTTGTGTAGAGGCATGAGTATTGTCAAGAATGTGTAGAAGATTGAATGAGAGGAGAGAATAGTCATTTTTAGGTGAATTTGGGAGGGAAAGAGCCATTCAAAGGTCAATTGGGAGGCATATATATGTTACACTTCAGCCCTAATGGTAAACATAGTGCCTCTAAAAATTATAGAGATTGGAATCCTATCTGGACGATAATGCACCATGCAGATGTTTGTGTAACACACTAGCATCCCTGACAAAAAATTCCCCATTGACATTACAGACAACCACCAAGTGGGTGGAATATGAATGGGTGAGGTGGAAATGCATTGTTAGATTTAATTTTTCTATGGTGAGGGGATGAAAATAGGGAATTTGCAAGGGGTGAAAATTCACTCCATTACAACAAGAAACTTCAATGTGAAGAAATGTGGAACAATCTCATTTCTCCCAGACAACCTTCTTCATAAAAAAATACACTGTCAAACACATCTTCCACTGCTGCATTGATCCAAAACTTGAAACTCTGTATTGATCCAAAACACCTATAAACATCTATGGTTATCACATCTAAAATGTACAAGCATATATTTAACCATGAATAAATTTGAAGCACAACACTAAACACACCTCTATCAGACTACACACTCTTTTATTCATATTTTCTCAAAAGAACTTGGAAACCAAGTGAACTAATTACATCAACAACACCACAACAAATATATTCAACATATCTACAACACTTGTAACACCAAAAATCTCTCCATCTACTATATCTTCTCAACATAACACTAGAGGTTGACATTGGTGACAACACTAAAAACAAAATAGTGCAACACACTCACTATTGACATCAATGACCAACACTGCAACAATCTTCCTAACCATACTGGAGGTTGACATAAATGACCAATTATTGACATCAATGACAACACCTACAACATACTTGGAACAATCTCACCCTTTGTCATTGATGGAAACACCATCTTTTTAAAACCATCAACAAAAAAAGCAACTCTACATCAAACAACACTCCCCCTGGTTGGGGAATCTCTTATACATCTTTTTTTTGTGTCTTTTAGACTCTATTATCCCCTCTTTGTATTAACTCCCCCTATCTTGACCTGAGTTCTTCAAACTCTCAGTCTCTTGCTTTGTTCCTTTATTTTTTAAGCAATACTCTCCCCCTCTGACATTAATGGCAAAGGGTGACATATTTCCATTTTAAACACCACCTACATATAATTTTCATTTTTTGATATGCCCCTTTGACATCTACATACATGATGTAGAGTAGGGGTGTAGATCTCTTACCAATCACAATTCAATCATTTTTGAAAAATATTCCAACTTAGAAAACCCCAACTTGGTGTCTAACTCACAAATTCCTCAAATTCCCTTGTAGCACATCAAACAATGAAAATTTAGTATATCTTTTAGAGAAGGCCTCAAACCCATGAACCAATTACAATTTAGAGTACCCTTTGTGGACTTCTTTAACATATTAGATTTGTGCTTAGGTTGTTTTAGAACATCACCTCCAAAATAGGATTGCTACATTGCCCTTAAGCCCAATTAGGCCTATTTTAAAGCGAGTATATGGAAAACCTTCTCCCAATCACTAATATTCACTCCTGATTTAGAATGAGCAAGAGAAGATCTGATATTGATGACAAACAACTCTTTGGCTCATCTTCTCTCAAATACTCTTATGTGGACCCTTCAATTCCACTATTCCCTCAATGAGACAACCCCACCATTCAATGGGGGTACTCATAGATAGACACAACTAACTGACTTGAAAATTCTAAGAACATTTCCTTCATGACAATACATGACAAAAAAACCCAACCTTGCATCTAAAAACCTTCATTTATCCATCACTTCAAAATAGACCTAAAGGCTCCTTATAGCCTTCCAAAGTAGGACAGCCACAACAAAACTTCTCAACCAAGATTTTTTGCAACTAGACTCAACCAAAGGCTTGGAAATGTTTTCAACATCACTTACTTGACTGGTCAACACAAACAAATAGGGCTCTCCAAACAATCCATCACTCACACAACATTAGGCCATGCATTCCTTGCAGCCTTGTCTAGTCAAGACAGTCAAAACAAAAGATTCTAAAAGGAAATAACCAGACAAAGAGTATTGAACTTAGACACTTTATACACACCACTTCAAGCCCACAAAAATTCAAGATATGACAATCAACATAACAAACACAATGGATCAAACTATGATGCTACAAGGAGGCCTAGTTTATTTGCTCCGAGAAAGAACCAAGGTATCTAGAAACATCCCAACTCCCCTAAACCATGAACAAGGTTATAGCTCCAACAAAAACATTTCAACTTTTCGAAGCACTCTTCTCATCAATTTTCCACATACAACTATCAAAACTCAGATTATTGCACCAAAACTAGGCCTGCCACATGAGGATGCCAGGCCTAGGGTTCTAAGGAACTTTCTCTAGACTCCATGCCATTCTCCAAATCCATTTTCAACATGAAATATACTACAAAATATTCCATTCCACCAAGAATCAAGCATTGAACATGAAGGAATGGAGAGCCACAGCCATTTTTGTGCACAAACCTTGGTTTTTGAGGGTTTCAAACCACTTCTAGAAAAATGGCAATAACTTCCTTTATACTCAATGAAATTGTACCAAAACACTACCAAAAGGAAGCTATTTCATCCCTCTATCAATCCATGTCATCATTCATCCCGTACAAAGAGATCCATGTCTATAGGTCACGTGAGTTAGTAGCAAATAACACAAAAAAAATGGAGAAAAATAGAGTCTTTTCTTCTTCAAATCTTCTCCAAACCATCAACAACCCTTTCCTCGACCAAGAGAGGAATTTTTAAGCATATTCCCCCTCCTCCCAATGTCCCTCAACTATTTTTTTGAATTAGAGGGCTATTGGAGGATTAGCAATCTTATTTTTAGCCAAGTTTCCTAGTTAAGACAACTTAAAACAATATAAACATAAAAGTTTCAACTAGAATCCATTTCAAGACAAATAGATGTGTAAGACACCTCTAATACAACTAAAACATCAAACTATCTCCCCTCTATTACTTGGTTACATAATGGCACTTTTTTT
Source organism: Sequoia sempervirens (assembly GCA_007258455.2). Classification (NCBI taxonomy): domain Eukaryota; kingdom Viridiplantae; phylum Streptophyta; class Pinopsida; order Cupressales; family Cupressaceae; genus Sequoia; species Sequoia sempervirens. The sequence continues at coordinate 99,378,506 of VDFB02353493.1, read as the reverse complement.
CTTTTTTAAGCCTAGATGCACCAAGTTTACAATGTGAGGAAGAGACCTAGTTCAACCATTAAAAACCAATTACAATAATTGAAAGCCTATTAAAAACTACTAAAAATGGTCCTTTGGACCTTATTAAAACATGATCATCTTGAAAAACAAAAAAAAGTTTAACAAAGCCTCATGGAGGCATGGAAACCCCAAGGTGCCCCTGCACTAAGTACCACCTAAGATTAGTTGTTGTAGAGTAATGCCATGATGTTTAATATCTTCTTCACTCATCCAAGTTGTATATTAAAGTGGAATACCCTTCCATTTAACCAAATATTCATTATATACCTCCTTTCTTGTCCTTTTTTACCGCCTTAGTGTCTAGGATAGCTTCAAGTTTGAAAGGTTTAGATGGTGGAAGGTCCTACACCCAATCTTCATCAACTTCAATACCTACACCTACATCCATAGATCCATTAAAGGGGTACAAGTCAGCAACATTAAAAATGGGGGAGATAGCCACTCCAATAGGGAGTGCTATCTCATAGGAATTTTTCCCAAACTTGTGAATGATTTTGCAAGGGCCTATTTTCTTCATTTGGATCTTGGTGTAACTACCCTTAGGTAACCTTTCTTTCTTCAAATATGCAAAAAACCAAATCTCCCACCTTATATTGAACATTCCTCCTTTTCAAATCTTCCCTCTCTTTGTATTGATCCACACTCTTCTTGATATTTTCTTTCACTTGATCATGAATAGATTTCATTGCTATGGAAAACTCCTCTTCGTCTGCACTCCTCTTCTCCATTCCTTTTAGATCTCTCAACTCAAAGATTCCCCTAGGATTCATTCCATACACCACCTCAAAGGTACTTTTACCTATGCTTTTGTTGATGGAATTATTATAAACATATTCTGCTTGAGGCAACACCAAATCCCATTGAACACCATGTTCCTTTGTCAAACACAAGAGATTACCGAGTGATCTCTTAACCACCTCTATTTTTCCATTTGTTTAAGGATGGTAGGTAGAACTATATTGCAAACTAGTCCCTAACTTTTGCCATAAGGTCCTCCAAAAATGACCTCTGAACTTGGAGTCCCTATCTGATACAATGCTCATAGGAATGCCATGCATTCTCATAACCTCCTTGAAAAATGTTTCAATTTTTCCTGTCCATTCAAGAAACTAAGTGCATGTTTGTTAGTGAATACTATAAACTCCTTTGGTAAAAAGTATTGCCTCCATTTCTTTAAAGCTTGGACCATACCATACAACTCTAGATCATATGAGGAATATTTTCTCTTAGCTTCATTAAGTTTTTCACTAAAGAATGCAACCGGTTTGCCTTCTTGACTCAAAACAACACCTATTGCTTGACCACTTGCATCAAATTCAATAGTAAAAAAATTATTAAAATTAGGAAGAGAAAGGATAGGCTGTTGTGATACCTTTCTTTTGAAGTACTCAAACTTTTCATTTGCTTCATTGGTCCATAGGAACATACTCTTCTTCTCTCCTTTTATTGTATCTATGATAGATGCACAAATGTGGCTGAAATTCTTGATGAATTTCCTCTAGAAGCTTGCAAGGCCATGGAAGCTCCTCATATCACCCATTGACTTAGTTGGTGGCCAATTGAGAATGGCATCAACCTTTGATGGATCCATTTTCAAACTACCCTTTGCGATGACAAATCTAAGGTAGACCAATTCTTCCTTCATAAACTCACACTTTCACAAGTTGATCAACAAATTCTCTTCATGAAACCTTATCAAGACCTAGCCAAGATGCTCCAAATTCTCTTGCTTGGTCCTACTAAAGACAAGAATGTCATCCAAATAAACCACAACAAATTTGACAATAAAAAGATTTCAATACCTCATTCATTAGTCTCATTAAGGTACTGGGGAATTAGACAAGCCAAAGGGCATCACCATCCACTCGTAAAGACCTTCATTAGTTTTGAATTTGTTTTCCATTCATCCCCTTCATGAATCCTAATTTGATGATACTCACTTTTCAAGTCAATCTTTGAAAAGTAGTGAGCTCCTCCTAGGCAATCCATAAGATCCTCCATCCTTGGCATAGGAAACCTATATCTGATGGTTATCCTATTTATGGCTCTTGAATCAGTGCATAAACTCCATTTACCATCCCTCCTAGGAGCCAAAACGGTAGGAAATAAACAAGGGCTCAAACTCTTCCTCACTAGGCCCTTATCCAACAATTCTTGAACTTTTTTTGCTATCTCTTCATTTTGGGCTAGTGTCATCTTGTAGGAAGCATTATTAGGAAATGTGGCTACTAGTATGAGGTCAATATGGTGACTAATATCTCTGATTGGAGGTAGGAAACTAGTCAATTCATTCACCACAATGTCCTTATGCTTCTCCAATAAGGTTTGGACTTCACTAGGTATAGGTCCCCCTTTGTTTGAGGACAAAACAGACTTGTACTTTTGCTTAACAATCAAGAAAAACACTAGACCTCCCTCTTCCTTCAAGGTCTTCAAAAAATCCTTCTCTCCACCACCATGATACTAGACCCAAGTTTCTTATCTATACCCTCATCTAGTAGGGGACTTGTTGGCAATCTCAAATTTTCACAAATTTGAGATGCCCATTTCAAAATTCTACCTCTGCACTTTCAGAAGTGTACCTAATGAATCTTCCTAAGTGACCCACTTTCGAGGGTCATATTTTGGAGCCAGTTGATTTTTTTGCAAAACCTCTTTGTAGAAACACTTGTCTGACCTATGTGAGCGTGCATGTCAATTTTTAGCTTCATACGATGAGTTTTGTCAGGGTTTCAAAAAGTGAAACTAGAGTGTTTTGGGACTGTTCAGCTGTCTACAAATTTTAGTTTGGAAAAGTAGCTTCCCGCTTGAGAAAAATATAGTGGAATTGTTATCTCAATACACTCATACTGATATGTCACCATTACCATATGTTGACATCAATAATTATGAATTGAAGCCATTGCATGAGTGGAAAAGGGAATTGGATGAGGTTATTCATTCCCGGGTAAATGAAATATGCAGAGAGGTTGATATTAATATTTTCAATGATACCTTGGAGAGGTTGACATTTCTTATTACCTTTCTGGAGGATTTTCACAAAGAATCCAATGTAGTGCTAACTAAGTATGCTCCTTACAAAAAAGCCATGGATGAAATTATGGAGTTTGATTGGCCATTCGAGGACGATTATGAAGAATGGGGGAGGGTGTGTGTTGAAAAATTTAGTTTGTGAATTGAAGTGTGAAACATATACTTGGTCAAGTATTGTATAGGTCTATCCATAGAAGTTACAAGTGTATAAAACATATGTTCCATAGAAGGTTAGTGAATTATTGGTTATGTGGAATGTTGACTAAAATATTGACTCACTTTCAATCCACATCAGTTTTTCATTTTGCTCAATGAAATCAAGGTGCCGCTATGGAGATATTTATTCTTTTTGACATGTGCTTTTTTTGGACAAAGTTAATCTTCTTGGTGAATGTAAATGATTTTTGTCTTGTTTGATTTCCCTTCATTTTGATAAGTGTAAATATAACTGAATTGGGGAATCTGTCTTCTTGCTGTCCAATCCTACAATGGCATGTGTGCATTTGGCCTGAGGCTTGTTTTTCTGCCTTATTTTATAAAAGGGAATTCAGGGCCATTAATATGAGTCTTTTGTTGAATATTGGAGTTGTATTGTGAGAATTGAGAACACAAAGATAATATGTTTAGTCTTTATCAAATGCTTTGAGTCTAAGTAGCATATTTTGTTAAATTTAGGTTTTTGGACATATCAAAATGATAATGGAGATTTTCCAAGTCTATAGTCTCTCCATTTTGATTGTGTATGCTAGTTATTAATGAAAATATTGATCAGAGATCATTTCATTAATTGTCATCATTTCATACTTTGATATGTGTTTTGATTTTAGGTCTTGTTAACAGAAGAAGTTAAATTGCTTGAATCAAATAATGAATTCTTATACATGATCTAGGGATGTGATAAGTAGTCTTTACAATTTGGTTACTGATTTGTGAGTTGCTAAGTGATATTGCATAGATCTTGAGTGTCCAGGATTAAATACTCTTTATATTTCAATTCGCTCAGACTCCTAGCCCAGAGATAATGGTACTAATCATAAATAATTTTAATATTTTCATGACCCTAGTTATCCGACTTGAGAACAATCTTTTAAAATAATCATCAATCTACTTTTAAATTGTGTTATTTGTATTGTCTCAATATTCTTAGCTTAAGGTGTGTAGTTTTTGTAGGGAATGGTCAACTCCTTGGTGAGTTTCAACTTATTAGCTATGGACGAGAATACGTCTGCTTATATATATACAATGTATGTGTGAATTGTCTCAAATAATAGTATAATATACATTGTGGAATTACCCTCCTAGGTTTTGCAGAGCCCAAAGTGTAGGAGATAAAGAAATTGATGCCATATCTCGTTAGTTGGCACTTGTCTAGTAGATATTCGATAATTGAGTTCAACAAGCTCATAGGTACCTATTATGAACTAATTAGCTCATTGTGAAAACAACCAATAGGATGGGGACTCAATTGGGGAGAAACTTGAATCTCCAAGTCCAGACTGCTTAGTTACAAAGTCATATTATTGTTTGCCATTCTAAATTTAGTTCAAATACTAAAAGATTTCAAGTCTGGAGAAATAATTGTTGCAGTGAACATAATTATTTCATGGCCTATGGTGCTCTGCTAGTGAAAGGAACTTAGAAAAAAATTACATGTGAAAGGACTTCATAATTCTTGAAGTTCAATCCTCTAAGAAGAGAGGTGGTGAATCTGTTACAAGAACCTATTGAAGAGGTGAAAAAAGTTCCAGATCTACAATATTTCTAGACTAATTTGCAGCAATTGCAACGTTTCTAGGTATTCTTCACATATTTGAGCATCTTAGAAAGAAATTTTGGTTCCCTATTGAGTGATTTAGAACTAATAGAGGGAAAGGATAGTAAATTTAAGTTTGCACACTTCCATTTGCTAGATCTATTGAATGTAATTGCAATTCCATTGAAAGAATTTTGTCTAGTGCTCAAATATTTCATAATTTGGATGGTTAGAATACATTTGTGTATCTTAGGGGTTTCCATCCATTTTCATTGTCCTATGATTCAAGCCCAGGTTGTCATTATATCAGTAATTTTCGTAGTATTCCTTCATTTGGTCATTGTCAAGATTTTGCACAACTAGTGAGCCTTAATTTTCATATATCTATAGATCATAAAATAGCCATTCCTGTAGACACTTTGAGACACCTTGTCAAGAAGTGTTAGAAATCTAATAATCTTCACACATTTGATACCCCAAAGTGCAAGAATCCAAGAATGAACAAGTCTAAGATAAGGTCAGAATGCAAAGTTGTGTTTGAAAGAGGACTTAAAGAGATGGATGAAAGCCACCAGTTGTTTCAACAAGTCTAATTAAGAGACCATCAAACTCTGTCTAATTGTCAAGTTTTTGTACCTTACATCAATTCATTTGACCCATTGTATGCTCGATTAGATTTGTCATGGGTTGATTATAAAATTGAAGGTATGTCAGCTCAAGTCTATAAGGAGATTCCTAGATTTGATGGGTACAATGTTTTTGAAGGAGATGCACATGTCAAAAGTTTTTCGAGGTTCACAAAGAAACATGCATTTGAATATTAGGATATGTGGATGATATTCTTTGTCATATCCCTTGAAGCAAGATCTCAAGATTGGTATTTGAGTTTTCCTGAGAAGTCATTTCCTTGCTAGGATAAATTGGTGGCTGCTTATAGAGAAGAATTTGCAAGAGACCCCTCAGACCTTGTCATGAGGTTAAAGCAAACTAGAAAACAAGATGAAGAGTCAAGTGTTGATTTCAGTCATAGATTTGTTGCTACTTTGTCACTAATCCCAGAAAATTTCAGACCTAGTACTCTAGATTGTATCCATATGTATTTTGAAGCTTATGAAGAAGGATCTAGTGCATTGTTAAAAGATTTCAAAATATTGAGCATGCAGATGGCTTACATGGTTTTAGATAATTTGGAGAAACAAAGGAATGAATATGTGTAGATATTGTTGTCTTCAATCATTAGCGAGCATGCTGATGAAATCAACAATCATGTGAATGCAAATGATCAGAGCAATTCAAACAAGTGCATACTTGAAGAGGTAGAACATGAGAAGGATGCATCATCAAGTGATGAGAAAGTTGTCTTTGAACAACATACAAAAGAAATGTACCCAAATGCAAATCAGCGGCTGAGTCTCCCAAGCCAAGAACCTAGAGAGGGATATCAATTGGACTTACTCTTTGAGGAAGAGAGGTTCAATCAACAATGTGGTGATAAAGTTGACCATGTTAATCCTACAAGGGTTGAATGTAGCTTTGGTACAAATCTCTATGATGAGACATTTGAATTTTCTGATTTAGGGAATGCTCTTGAGGATGTTTTTTTATTGGCTAGAAGTGGCAGAGCATGTGATGAAATCTAGTTTGAAAGATCAACCACAAGTAGTTGTAGTGAGAAAACCATTGATGGTTTTTAGTTTGACAGTGAAAATATTGGTGCCTACCCTCAAGAGGATGCAAATGATAAACTCAATGAGGACATGCAGTCCAATGTTGAAGTACAGAGATGTGTGGATTGTTGTTGTGACAACCCAGTAGTGAGTAAGATGGAACAAATGGACAATCTATTCTCTATGACAGATTGTGACCATGTTTCTGACAATGTTGTTAGAAATTCAATCTCTTATAATTGGGGAGACCCTATTTATGATCATCCCATTGAGTTCTCATATTTTGATGATGAAGACACCTTGGGATATCCTGATTTACAATTTAATAGTGCATTTAATTCCAATGAAGGTCAAGAAGAGGAAGTGGTTGTGAGGATAGATCAGAGTAATGATCTATTGAGTTGTGAAAAAATTTCAAATCTGTTGACCACTAAATATCAGAAATGTACACATGTGAAAAATTCTCAGTTGTGTGTAGCTCCTATTGTCTTTGATAGCAATGATGATCTTCAATCTACAAGGTATGATGCATGTGTCTCTAATTCTCCTTCCAATGATGAGTTAGCTGATCATGATGATGATAATGTCAATGAAGACAAGTAGAAATTTTACAATAATGATGCATTGTATGATGAATATGATAGTGAAAATGTTGATGCAAACTCAGAAATCTGTTTTGATGAGTATGAAGCAGCAAATGACCATGAGCTTGAAGCATCCAATGAGCCAAGTATTGAAGATTGTGATGTAAATTTAGACAAGCCTCCGTTTGCTAACTTGAATGAGCCTAGTCATAAGTCTTTTCATGTGAATATGAATGTTGATTTCCATGAGAAATTAGATTGTCTTTTTGAACTAGTATTGCTCATTCTTGAGCAAGCTTGAAATATTGAAAAAATTGACATGTCATGTTCAGAGGATGACAAGGCAACTACAAATGATGATGAGTCAGAAATCTCTGATGACTCTCTATACCAACATGATGAAGAACATCTATAGAGTGTGCCAATAAATGAGTGTATTTCTTTTCATACACTTTGAGATAGTTTGCATGATGAACCAAATCTTCTAGTAAGTTCTTGTGATGATTTAAATTTTGATATGCAAACTAGTGATTAGATTGAACTTGATTGTACCAGCCATGTAGTAGAATTTGAGTGCTATTTTTGTCAACTGGAAGAGGTTTTCACAGAATATGACAATTTGCAAGATACTGAAGCAAGTTTTTTTCACCTTGAGAATGATTTAAATGATGACTATGATAAGTTGTTGCCATATGACAATCAACATTGTGAAAGTATGCCTGACTTTCAGATGCATAGTGATGATGAACATATTGATAATGTTGTATATGATGGCCTATTAGGAGGTACCAATATGTTGAATTAGGTAGATGGTTGTGATAAAGTTGTGCTTTCATATGGTATTGATCACCATTTTCAAATGATGCCACTTGATTAAAAATCAGAACATGAGGAGAGTGGCAATGATGAAACCTATTTGATTTGGTTGCCATGTGATGATAAAGCCAAACAGAGAGCAAGTTTTCACTTGCACAAAGGAAGCCTAATACTTGTGTTTACAAAGGTGTAGTCACCAGTGTTGTTATGGTTTGGAAGAGTAAATCATGAGTTGAGGGAGATCAACTCTTTTTATAGAATTGTGTTTGACAGAGGTAAATGTTGACTCCCATTTTTCATTTCATGGCCTAGAGTCACCAGATGAAGTTGAAAAAGAAAGAATGAATAAAAGAGTTGTTTGATTACACCTAATGAACTCAATTTTTGGTCTACTCCCTAGAGATCTGGAATCTTTCTATGCCCATAGGGGACATACATCCCCAGTCGAAGCCACTATTGGCACTCCCAAATTTTTGTAAATTTGAGATACCCATTTCAAAAAAATTCCTTTGCACTTTCAAAAGTGCACCTAATTAATCTTCCTGAGTGACCCACTTTGAAGGGAAATATTTCGAACCCCTTTGCAGAAACACTCATGTTACCTATGTGAGTGTGCATGTCAATTTTCAGCTTCCTATGATGATTTTTGTGAGGGTTTTGAAAAGTGAAGCTAGAGGGTTTTGGCACTGTTCAACTTTCTGTAAAATTTCAGTTTTGCAAAGTAGCTTCTTGCTTGAGAAAAAAATAGTGGAATTGTTATATCAATACACTCATACTGATCTATCACCATTACTAGATGTTGAATTCAACAATTATGAATTGAAGCCATTGCATCAGTGGAAAATGGAATTGGATGAGGTTATTCATTCCCGGGTAAATGAAACATGTAGAGAGGTTGATATTAATATTTTCAATGATACCTTGGAGAGGTTGACATTTCTTATTACCTTTTTGGAGGATTTTGACAAAGAATCCAATGCAGTGCAAACTAAGTATGCTCCTTACATAGAAGCCATGGATGAAATTATGGAGTTTGATTGGCCATCCAAGGAATAGTATGAAGAATGGGGGAGGGTGTACGTTGGAAAATTTGGTTTGTTAATTGAAGTGTGAAACATATACTTGATCAAGTATTGTACAGGTTTGGCCATAGAAGTTACAAGTGTATAAAACATATGTTTCATAGAAGGTTAGTCAATTATTGGTGATGTGGAATGCTGACTAAAATATTGACTCACTTTCAATCCACATTAGTTTGTCATTTTGCTCGATGAAATCAACATGCCACTATGAAGATGTTTATTCTTTTTGACATATGCTTTTGTTGGACAAAGTTAATCTTCTTGGTGAATGTAAATGAAATTTTTCCTATTTGATTTCCCTCCATTTTGATAAGTGTAAATATAACTGAATTGGGGAAATATCTTCTTGCGGTCCAATCCTATAGTGACATGTGTACATTTGGCTTGAGGCTTGTTTTGCTCCCTTATTTCAATAAAGGGAATTCAGGCCCATTCATATGGGTCTTTTGTTGAATACTGGAGCTGTATTTGTAGAATTGAGAACACAAAGATAATATGTTTAGTATTTATCAAATGCTTTGAGTCTAGGTAGCATATTTTGTTAAATGTATGGTTTATGAACATATCAGAATGATAATGGAGATTTTCAAAGTCTATAGTTTCTCCATTTTGATTTTGTATGCAAGTTATTAATGAAAATATTGATCAAAGATCATTTCATTAATTTTCATCATTTCATAATTTGATATTTGTTTTGATTTTAGCTTTTGTTCATAGAAGAAGTTAAATTGCTTGAATCAAATAATGAATTCTTATGCATGATCTAGGGATGTGATAAGTAGTCTTTAGAATTTGGTTACTAATTTGTGAGTTGCTAAGTGATATTGCATAGATCTTGAGTGTCCAAGATTAAATACTCCTTATATTTTAATTTGCTCAGACTCCTAGCCCAAAGATTATGGCACTGATCATAAATCATTTTAATATTTTCATGACCCTAGTTATTCAACCTAAGAACAATCTTTTAAAATAATCATTGATCTACTTTTAAATGTTGGTATTTGTATTGTCTCAGTATTCTCAACTTAAGGTGTATAGTTTGTTTAGGGAATTTTGAACTCCTTGGTGAATTTCAACTTATTAGCTATGGATGGGAAGACCTCTACTTATATATATATGTATACAATGTATGTGTGAATTGTCCCAAATAAGAGTATAATATACATTGTGGGATTACCCTCCTAGGCTTTGCAAAGATTGAAGTGGAGGAGATAAAGCAATTGATGCCATATCTCATCAATTGGCCACTTGTCTAGCAGATATTTTGTAATTTATCTTGGAAAGTTCCTAGGTACATGTTATGACCTAACTGGCTCATTGTGAAAACAACCAACAAGACTCATGGTGAAAGACTTCCCAAATTTTGTTATCATGTAAGTGTTTTTTTGCCAGCCATGTTGGAATTTCCTATCATACTACCAAGGGAGGCCTAAGAGTAAGGGGTAGACATCCATGGGAATAACATCACACAATATTTTATCATTATACTCTCCAATCTAAAATTCTATCCAGCATTTCTCATTGACAAGCACCTGTTGGCCTTTGTTCAACCAAGACACCCTATATGGTGTGTGATGAGGAGTATTTTTCAATTTTAATTTTTCAACCATCTCTAAAGATACTAAATTATCAGTAGAGCCCAAGTCTACAATTACATTTCATACCTTTCCATGATATTTTCATGTATTCTTGAACAAGGACTTTCTTTGTGGTGGCTCCTTAGCACTTGGAACCTTAAGGAGTGTCATCCTCATCATCAAGATCTCTCAAAATTTAGGATCAACAGGTCTAGAAAGTGAAGTCACACTTTGAGCATCCTTCTCTTGCACAAAATATTTTCTCCTATCCCCACTATGAGAGTTTGAAGCTTGCTTCTCAAGGCACTTGAAGGCAGGTGTCCAAATTGGTTACAAGAGTAACATCTTCTAGAGAATGAATTAGATCCTCTTCCATTAGATCTTTTCCTTCCATTGGGTCTTCTACCTCTAAATCCTCCTCTTGATTCTTGACTTTGTTTCTCTTTTCCACTTGACTCCCCTTGTTGCCTTTGTGATTGGTTTCTACCACCAAAGTTTCCTTTTCCTTTGGAGTTTATGCCTCTACCCCTTCCTTATTGCTCTCGCTTTCTTTTCAACTTCTCCCCTGCTTTACATGCTACTTGGAAGCACTCTTCCACTATCTTAGGAGTCACTAGATTAATCTCATCTTGAATTGCAAACCTTAGGCCATTCAAAAATCTTGCCACCTTCTCCTTCTCATTCTTTACATGGCCACACCTCATACTAAGTTTGTGAAACTCCTCAATATAGGTTTCCAGATCCATGTCTTTTTGTTTTAGGATTTTCAACTTCATACACACTTGCACTTCATGATCAACATGGAGAAATTGTGCCTTCAATCTATTCACCATTTTATCCCATGAATTAATCATGTTCTTACCCTCCTTCACTATTTCTCCTTGGTAGTAATTACACCAAGTCAAAGCAGCCCCATTCAATTTAATTTTGGAAAACTTAACCTTCTTGTCTTCTACCATCTCCTTGCATTCAAAATAGTTGTTCAAGGCATCCACCCACTCTAGTAGTGCCTCAACATTCATCTTTTCCCCATACATTGGGATGTCCATCTTCACTTCAGTGGCTTCTGCTCTTATGGTTTTCAAGGCTCCAATGAACCCTCTCTCTTCAGGAGGCATCTCCACCCTCTACCTCCTCTTTAGAGGTGCTCTCTTCCTCAGTAGTTACCCTCTTTCTCTCTAAGGCCTTCATCTCCCTTGCAACCATAGTCCCACCTTTTGGAGGCATCTTCCTTCACTCACCTCAATTCACAATCTTGCTTCACACTTTCATAATCAAACTTGGATCTAGTACTACTCTAATGTAGAGTGAGTAGGAGAAGATCTGATCTTGATGACAAACAGCTCTTTGGCTCAGCTTCTCTCAAATACTCTTATGTGGACCCTTCAATTCCATTATTCCCTCAACGAGACAACCCCACCATTCAATGGGGGTACTCATAAAAAAACACAACTAACTGACTTGAAAATCTTTGGAAATTTTTCTTCATGACAAGACATGACAAAACAACCCAACCTTGCATCTAAAAAACTTCATGTATCCATCACTTCAAAACATACCTAAAGGCTCCTTGTAGCCTTCACAAGTAGGACAGTCGTAACAAAACTTCTCAACAAGCATCTCTACAACCAGACTCAACCAAAGCCTTAGAAATGTTTTCAACATCACATACTTGATTGATCAGCACCAACAAATAGGGCTCTCCAAACAATCCATCACTTACACAACATTAGGCCATGCATTCCTTGCAGCCCTATCTAGTCAAGACAGTAAAAAAAAAAGCTTCAAAAATTAAATAACCAGATAAAGAGTACTGAACTTAGAAACTTTATACAAACCACTTCAAGCCCACAAAACCTCAGGATATGAAAATCAACAAAACAAACACAATGGATCAAATTATGATGCTACAAGGAGGCCAAGTTTGTCTACTCTGAGAAAGAACCAAGGTACCTAGGCACACCCCAACTCCCCTAAGCCATGATCAAGGTTCTTATAGCCCCAAAAAACACATTTCAAATTTTCCAAGCACTCTTCTCATCAATTTTCCACTCACAACTATCAAAAGTCAAATTCTTGCACCAAAACTAAGCCTATCACATGAGGATGCTAGGCCTAGGGTTCTAAAGAACTTTCTCCAGACTCCATGCCATTCTCCAAAGCCTTTTCAACATGAAATATACTACAAAATTTTCCATTCCATCAAGAATCAAGCCTTGACCATGAAGGAATGGAGATCCAAAACCATTTTTGTGGACAAACCCTGGTTTTTGAGGGTTTCAAACCACTTCCAGAAAAATGACAATAACTTCCTTTATACTCCATGAAATTGTACCAAACCACCACCAAAAGGAAACTATTTCATCCCTCTATCAATCCATGTCATCATTCAGCCCATACAAAAGAGATTCTTGTCCATACCACGTGAGTTAGCAACAAATAATACAAAAAATTAGAGAAAAACAAAGTCTTTTCTTATTCAAATCTTCTCCAAACCATCAACAACAACCCTTTCCTCAACCAAGAGAGGCCTTTTTAAGCATGTTCCCACTCCCCCCAATGTCCCTCAACTATTTTTTTGAATTAGAGTGACTTTGGAGGATTAACAATCTCAGTTTTAGCCAAGTTGCCTAGTTAAGACAACTTAAAAAAATACAAACATAAAAGTTTCAACTAGACTCCATTTCAAGAAAAATAGATGTCTAAGACACCTCTAATCCTACTTAAACATAAAAATATCTCCTCTCTATTACTTGGTTACATCATGTCACTTTGTTTCTTTCTTAAGCCTAGATGCACCAAGTTTACAATGCGAGGAAGAGACCTAGTTCAACCATTAAAGACCCACTACAATCATTGAAAGCTATTAAAAACTACTAAAAATGATCATTTGGACCTTATTACACCACAATCATCTTGAATAACAAAGCCTCATGGAGACATGGAAACCCCAAGGTGCCCCTGCACCAACTCTATAGTACTAAATAGGTCACATGGGGTCTACAAAAATATATTTTTCACTCAAAACATCTACCAACTTATCTAACAAAAAATTCCTACCTCTACCTATCAAAACTAGCCTAGTACATTGAGATATTAGAATAGGGATTGCACAAATAGTGCCCTAACTCCATCCCCTAACCATACAATCCTACTAAACATAAAAAAGACCCTATTTAGAGCCATTCCACTCATTTCTAGCAATTTCCACTAGTGGAATGGTGATTTATTCCATTTTCTTGCTTACAAAGCCTTAAATTCAAGGTTTCTAACTTGTTTCCAGAAATTTTCTTACAAAATGCTTCAAATCTTATGAAAACAACTCAAATAAAAGCCAAAAGATGCTCAACACATTACTACATTAATCCCAATCAGATTCACATCATTACTAGTCCGTACAAGTCATACAAACTTCCTGTAGCAGCAAATTTTAAAGAAAACACACAAAAAATTGAAGTTTCTTATTGCTTGTGCACCACAAAATGACTTCAGAAGATTTCCTAAAAGTTTGTGAGGCATATTTAAACTTGTACAACCCAACCTCAATGGTTCCTAACCAACTTTTGAATTGGTGACTGTTTATCTTCCTTACATGACAAAATTTGCAAAGTTGCAAAGCAACTTTTGACAATATTTAAGAAACATAACCAAAACTTGACAACCTTATCTAATATTGACCCCACATGACTTTGAACCATAGATTTTTGGCACCATGCACCTTTCTAGCTCTTCTAGGGTTTTTCACCTAAAAGGAGAGAGTAGGGCCAAAAATGCTAAGGGGTTAATTCAAATTATGTTGTGCATGCTATTGTTTAAATGTAATGAACTAAGTGCAATTAAGTGATCTAAATGACTAATTATGAATGCAAAACTTAAGATTTATGCTATGCTGGAAAACACAATGTGATATGAAAACAATAGAATAGGAATGAATAGATGTAGAACAAAAAGAAATGATTTGAATCATAGTGCACTTGGAGGTCTGATGAAGAATCTAAAATCTTTGGAATGTTGTCTAGAATCATAGAAATTCACTAGTGGGACTCATTTTCCCAAGGTGGTGAATCAGTCCTACTTTTAATGAAAACTTCTAAGGTGGTGAGTTTCAGGATCCAGAATCTGACGAAACTTAGAATTTCAGCCTTAAGGTGGGACTCATTCACCACTGGTGGAAAATTAGTCCTCTCCCAAAATTCAGAGAAATCAAGAGACAAAAATGCAACACTAGATCTGGGGATGTTTTCTTATCAGGTTGTCAAAGTCAATTTTGTAGGAAATAGTTAGAATACCTTCTCCAAGCTTGAAATATGGTTGATTTTACTTGATGCACCTAGTTGACTTGTTGACCACTCTTCAACACCTAAATGCTTGTAAAATATGCATACAAAGGTTTGCAAACTTACATGTAAGAGGGGAAAAATGGTTGAGGGTTAGAAAATAGGGGTTTGCCTTGGTCAAACCCCACTTTGGTAATCAAACCCTTAATGAAATAATGAAATGAAAAAGAATGATAAACAAATAACATGCAAATTTTATCAACTTACTAAACCCTTGTTGAAAAAAATCTAAAGATATGTTAATGGATGCTTCAAAAATACTTGATGAATGCTTGATTTGATGTTGTAAAGTGCTTGAATGCTTGAGTGAATGAAAAGATTGCTTGGATGTGATGTGTGATTGTAGGAGATGTAAATTGAGGTGAAAATGACATATTTATATAATTTGGTGCCTTATTAACCCATTAATACCTCATCATAGGCCGACATCAAGTGATTTTGAATAAAAACCTAAAAGGAAATTTAAAATATTTTAAATTTAGAGCCAAGGGGGACTCATTCACCAGCCATGGCGAATGGGTCCCACCTAGGACCTAAAAATGGCTGTCAGGAATTAAGTCACATTTAATATTATTTGTCAAGTTTACATTTAAAAATACACTTAATTAAAGCTTATAAGGGCATAAAGGGGTCAAATAAAGCATAAGAGAAGTGTAAATAGTGAAATTATGCCTAGAAAAGCATGAAATCTTGTTACAAGACTTTACAACACTTCAAAATAGGACTTGTTTAGTGATGAAAATGTGATTTTTAAATGAATTATAATGCATAGAGTCTAGAAGAGTGTAGAAATTTTTTACAACACTTCACAACACCTTCACAAGAAATCATTATTTGAATTTTAGTACATAAATATGCATGTTCAAGCCACATTACCATATAAAATCAAAGCAAAATAGACCAAACATTGTGAAACAAGACCTAAAAGGCCATGAAAATGACAAGGGGCCATTTTTATATGGCACAAACTTATTACATTGAAAATGGTCTATTGTGACATTATTACATCCAACATGACTCAAAACACCCAAAACTCTAACATGTGATCATTTTGACAAAAGTTGACTAGGTGACCCTACACTATACACCTAGGGAGAAAAGAATCTAAGGCTCCACCTAAGATCGACTCTTGAATAGTTGAGCCATGCATTTCACAAGATAGTTGTTCTCCTCTATCATCAATCTTTCATCATCATGAGGGAGACCCTGCCATTTCACAAGATAGTCATTCTACACTTTGTGCCTTGTTCTCTTCAATTCTTTTGTGTCCACAATGATTTCAAGTTTAAAAGGTTGAATTGGTCATAGGTCCTTGACCCAATCTTCATCCTAAACTTTAGATGTACCTTCTTATTCACCTAAAAACATAGATCCTTTGAAAGGATAAAGGTCATAAACATTAAAGATGGGAGAGATAGCAACTCTAGGGGAGTTCTATCTCATATGCGTTTTCATCATATTTGTGGACCACCTTGCATGGCCCAATTTTCTTCATTTGTAACTTTGTGTACTTTCCTTTTGGAAAATTTTCCTTCCTCAAATGTGCAAGTACTAAATCTCCCACCTTGAATTAAACATCTCTTCTCCTCAAATTTGCACGTTTCTTGTATTTTTTAGCACTTTTTTGAAGGTTTCCTCTAACTTTCTGGTGTATTTCCATCATGGCCTTTGCAAATTATTCTCCCTCAACACCCCTCTCATCCATTCCACTCAAATTCCTGAGCTCAACACACCTCTAGGTTTTAGTCCATACACCACCTCAAATGGGCTTCTCCTAATGCCTCTATTGATAGAATCATTATAGGCATACTCAACTTGTGGAAGAACCAAGTCCCATTGTTGTACATGTTCCTTTGTGAGACACCAAATATGATTTCCATGTGACCTATTGACTACTTCAATCTTCCCATATATTTGTGGATGATAGGAAAAACTAAATGTCAAGTTGGTTCCCAATTTCTTCCAAAGAGTCCTCCAGAAGTGACCTAAACACTTGTTATCTATGTTAGACACAATTGTCAATGGAAGACCATGAATTATAACTATCTCTTTGTAAAATAACCCTACAATATAAGAAGCATCACTTATGCAATTGCATGGAATAAAATGAGCCATTTTACTAAATCTATCAATAATAACAAACACACTATCATAACCCATCTGATTTTTTTGCAAACCTAACAAAAAATCCATACTGAGAGACTCCCATGGTTTGTTAGGTACTAGTAAGGACTAGTATAGACCTACATTTGAAATAGAACCCTTGGCTCTTTGGTAAATTACACAACTTTCCACAAATTTTATGATATCCACTTGCATCTTTGGCCAATAGTACAATATCCTTACCTATTCCAATGTTTTATCCACCCCAAAATGACCTCCTAAGCTACCACAATGTTTTTCTTTTATCAAGTTAGTTCTCATGGAGCACTTTGGAACACATAATTCATCAACCTTGAACAATAATCCATCTTGTAATAGAAAATTAGAATATTCATCATGAAAAGAACCCTTAAACTGATCACAAATAACATATACCTCGTTAAAGTCCTCATCTCCTTCATACATACCTTTCAAGGAATCTATTCCCACACTTTGAAGTTGGATTTCTTGTACCAACATTGACCTTTTCCTCAAAGCATCCTCCACCTTGTTTGACTGTCCTTTTTTGTGCTTTATGCTAAAAGTATACCTTTGTAGGTACTCCACCCACTTCAAATGTCTATGGATCAACTTATCCTAGCTATTCAAGAAACTCAAGGTATGATTGTCAGTAAAAACAATAAATTACTTTGGAAGGAGATAGTGTCTCCACTTATTCATTTCTTGAACCATTGCATACAATTCTAGGTCATATGAGGAATACTTCATTTTGGCCTCATTAATATTTTCACTAAAAAATGCTACAATTCTACCCTCTTGACTCAAGACTGCTCCAATTGCAAACCCACTTGCATCACACTCTATTATGAGTACTTTGTTGAAATTAGGTAATGCAAGGATGGGTTGTTGTTCCACTCTATTTTTCAGATATTGAAAGCTTTTCTCTACCTCATCAGTCCATTGAAACCTTTTCCTTTTGTCCCCTTTGATGGTGTCAATAATTGGATAGCAGATATGATGGAATTTTTTTATAAATTTCCTATAGAAACTATTAAGACCATGACAAATTATTACCTCCCCTACCAATTTTCGAGTTGACCAACTGAGAATTACTTCTACTTTGGTGGGATCCATCTTCAATGAACCTTTAGAGAAGAAAAAACCAAAGTACACTAGTTACTCTTTCATGAATTCACATTTTTTGAGATTTATCATCAACTTTTCTTTATTTAACTTCTGCAAAACCATGTCCAGATGCTACAAGTGTTCTTCCTTGGTCTTTCTAAACACAAGTATTTCATCCAAATACACAACAAAAAAATTTCCTATGAAAGGATTCAAAACCTCATTCATTAACCCCATAAAAGTGCTTGGAGAATTTGACAATCCAAATGGCATTACCATCCATTCATATAGCCCCTCATTGGTTTTAAAGGAAGTTTTCCACTCACACCCTTCTGTTATCCTGATTTGATGATAGCCACTTTTGAGGTCAATTTTCTAAAAATAGAAAGCTCCTCCTAAACAATCCATCAAGTCCTCCATTCTAGGTATTGGAAACCTATACCTTATAGTGATTTTGTTTATTTCCCTTGAATCGGTGCACATCCTCCAATCCCCACCTTTTAAGGTGCCAACATTGTAGGAACAACACATGGACTTAAAATTTCCTTGATAAGACCCTTATCCAACAACTCTTGTATGTGTTTCCTTATTTCTTCATTTTGTTTAGGGATCATCTTGTATGAAGCCTTATTGGGTAAGTTTGCACCTTGTATAAAGTCTATGTGGTGGCTCACATCTCTGATGGGTGTCAAAGAACTAGGGAGTTCATCTACTATTATGTCTTGCTACTTATTCAACAAAGTTTGTACTTGGGCATATTTTCCATGGTTGCTGCATCAAAACAAATTTGGGTCTTATTATGATTGCATACCCCTGACCACCTTCCTCTTTCATGCTTTTCAAGAATTCTTTCTCCCAAACTAACATAACAATTGACCCAACTTGAGTATTTACATTTTCATCTTGCAAAGGAGTGAGGGTAAAGGACACACCATCTTTTTCAATCTCATATGTGTTTTTCTACCCATCATGTTTTTATTTTTTCATACTATTAGAGTCTTCCTAACATCAAGTGACAAACATCCATGGGGATGATGTCAGACAAGATATTGTCTTTATACCCCCCAATGTTAAACTCAACCAACGTTTTCTCATTGACCAAGACTTGTTGACCCTTATTTAGCCAAGAAACCTTATAAGGTGTGGGGTGCGGAATCCTTTTCATCTTTAGTTTGTCAACCATCTCCAAAGAAACTAAACTATTAGTTGAACTAGAATCTACAACAACCTTACATACCTTGTGACTTGCAAGTTGTTCTGAACAAAGACTTTCTTTGAGGAGGCTCCTTCACCATAGGAACCTTGAGGAGTGTTCTTCTCATCATCAAATTTTCTCCAACCTCTGGAGCAGCATGTTGAGAAGGAGAGATAACACTCTCACAATCTTTCTCTTGAACCAACTATGTTCTCCTTTTAACACCATGTGATGAAGAAGGTTGTTTCTCCAGGCACTTCCATATTGCTTGATGGAAAAATTGGTTACATTGGTAGCATCTCCCTGAAAAGGTGTTTGAACCTCTGCCTTGTTCTCCAAATCTGCCTCTACCATTAGGTCTTCTACCTTTGAATCCACCTCTTGACTCCAAGCATTGATCTTGATTTCCACTTGACCCTCCTTGTGATCTTTGTGTTTTTCCTCTTCCACCAAAGGATCCTCTACCCCTAAAGTTCTTTCCTCTACCTCTACTCTTTTTTCCCTACATTCTTTTCAATTTATCTTATACCTTAGTAGCCAACTAAAAGCACTCTTCCACCATTCTAGGGGTGGCAAGACTCAATTCATCAATAATGTTGAACCTTAGTCCATTCATATATCTTACTATCTTTTCAATTTCATCTTCAACATGACCCTCTCTAAGACTCAATTTATGGAACTCCTTTGTGTAGGCCATAACATCCATCTCCTTTTTCTTTAGGTTTTGCAAATTCCTAAAGGTTTGAATTGCATGGTCATTGAGCAAGAATTGTCTCTTAACCTTAGACACCATCCTATCCCATGATCTTTTTTTTCCCTTTTTCACTCTTTCTTCCTGTACATAGTTCCACCAAGTTAGGGAAGGGCCTTTCACCTTATTTTTTGCAAACTTTACCTTTTTTTCTTCTGCTACCTCCTTGTATTCAAAGTAATTGTCTAGTGCATCAATCGAATCCGACACTTATTCACTATCCATATTCCCACTATACATGGGAAATTCCATTTTAACTTCAGTAGTCTCTCCTTTGATAGCCTTCAACATCTTAACCATCCTTCTTTCATTAGGGTCCAAATCATCATCACCTTAGACTCCTCTTTGACGGTTTTCATTCTCACCCTCTTCATATTCCTTTCAGTCACTTTCCTCTTTAGTGGCCTTACCTCTTCTTTGGTTTATTTCCAATGCTACAAGTCTAGCTAACACAACTTCTTGAGACTCCTTCATCATCCTTAATTATCTAGCAATAACTACACTTCCTTTAGGAGGCATCTTGTCCTTCAAATTGCACTTTTCCTTCTTCAAACTTCAACCTCTTTCCTTCAAAAGATAAAAACCTATGCTATGATAGAAATTTGATGTAGATAAGGGGTGAAAATCTCTTACCAAGAACAATTCAATCAATTTTGAACAATCTTCCAACTTATAAAACCCCAACTTGGTGTCTAGCTTACAAATTCCTTAAATTCCCTTATAACACATCAAACAATGAAAATTCAACATATCTTTTAGATAATACCTCAAACCCATGAACCAATTACCATTCAAAATACCCTTTATGTACTTCTTAAACATATCATATTTGTGCTTAGGGTTGTTTCATAACATCACCTCCAAAATAGGACTGCCACACTTCCCTTAAGCCCAATTAGGCTTCTTTTACAAAGCAAATATATGGAAAACCTTCTCCCAATCATCAATATTCACTCCAAAATACTAAACAGGTTATAGGGGGTCTACAACAATATATTTTCTCACTTGAAACATCCACCAAATTATCTAACAATAAAACCCTACCTCTACCTATCAAAACTAGCCTAATACATTGAGATATTAGGCTAGGACTTGCACAAACAGGGTGCTAAATCCATACCCTACAACTACAATCCTAGTAAATGTAAGAAAACCCTATCTAGAGCCATTCCACTGATTTGTAACAATTTCCACCAGTGGAATGGTGATTTATTCGATTTTATTGCTTACAAACCCTCAAATTTAGGGTTTGTAACCCGTTTCCAAAAAAAATCTTACAAAATACTTCAAATCTTATGACAATAACTCAAATCAAAGCCAAAAGATGCTCAAAACATTTCTACACCAAATCCAATTAGATTCACATCATTACCAGGCTGTACAGGCCGTACAAACTTCTTGTAACAACAAATTTTAAAGAAAACACATAGAAAATTGAAGTTTCTTATTGTTTTTGCACCAAAAAATGACTTTAGAAGATTTCCTCAAAGTTTTTGGGGCATATTTAAACTTGTAAAACCCAACCTCAATGGTTCCTAACCAACTTTTGAATTGGTGACTATTCATCTTCCTTACATGACAAAATTTGCAAAGTTGCAAAGCAACTTTTGACAACATTTACAAAACATGACCAAAACTTGACAACCCTATCTAATACTAACCCCACATAACTTATTACTTTAAAAATGGTCTATTGTTACCTTATTACATCCAAGATGACTCAAAACAGCCAAAAATTTAACATGTGACCATATTGACAAAAGTTGACTAGGTGCCCCTGCATCAATACATCACTTTCTCACTTCTCTTTAGGTAACACCATAAAAAAACTAGTCACTTTCCATTGCTCTTATCCATGCACATTCTACACTACTCATTTTTCACTACTTGCTCTGCTACTTTATCTTTTCTGTTCATTCACCTTAAGGACACAAAATATGTGCCACTTGATTGCACTAATGAAAAAAGCTACTACCTAATCCCCCTAAGAGGTAGCCTTCATCATTAGTTGAGGACTAAGAATATATCTTGAATGCTCACCTAGATAAATTCACCAACTTATGCATCTATTTGAAAGGAGATTCCATAACCCCCAGCTTCTACTAGAGATACTCAAAAGTATCTTTAGGGAGAGCCTTTGTAAAAAGATCTACAACTTGATCCTTTGTAAGCACATACTCCAACTTCACCTCATTCTCTATAACTTTTTCTCTTAGAAAGTGATACTAGATAGAGGTATGTTTTGATCTTGAATGAATTAATGATTTCTTTGAAATATTTATAACACTTGTATTATCACACAAGATAGAAATAGGTTCATCATATGATACTTTGATATCCTTCTATTGTAGAACATGGCTTGGACATACTTATTTAGGTACTAAAACTCAAAGAACGACATCTTGTGAAGTGTTGTAAGACATTTCTACATTCTTCTTGACTCTATTAATTACAATTCACCTAAAAATCACCTTTTTATTCATCAACAAGTCCTATTTTGAAGTAAATTGTAAAGTCTTGTAACAAGATTTCATGCTTTTCTAGGTATATCTTCACTATTTATCCTTTTCTTATGCTTTATTTGGCCCCTTTATACTCTCATATGCTTAATTAAGTGTATTTTTGAGAATTATCCCGACAAATAACATTAAATACAACATATTTCCAAACACTCATTTTCAATTCCTAGGTGGAACCCATTCACCATGGGTGGTGAATGAGTCCCCCTTGGCCCCAAATTCAAAATATTTTAAATTTCCTTTTTAAATTTTATTCAAAAAAACTTGATGTTGGCTTGTGATGAGGTATAAACATGTAAATAAGGCACAAGTGTGTATAAATAAGTGATTTTTTCCTCATTTTACATCTCCTCATCCATTCAAGCATTCCATCTCACATTTCAAGCATTCAAGCATTTTACATCTTTTCAAGAACTATTCAAGCACATTGAAGTAGCCATTGACATTACCTTAGACCTGCATCGTCAAGGGTTTGGTAACTTAATAGCAATTGCATGTTGTTAGTTTATCATTTGCATTTCATTATTTTTTTAAGGGTTTGATTACCAAAAGTGGGGTTTGACCAAGGAAAACCACTATTCACTAGCCTTAAACCATTTTTCCCCTATTGCATGTTTGTTTTCAGCCTCTTGTATGCATATTTGACAATATTTTTGGTGTTGAAGAATGGTTTACAAGTCAAATAGGTGCTTCAAGTTAACATAAGTCTATTTCAAGCTTGGAGAAGGTTTTCTATCCATTTCATGTAGAATTGACTTCAGCATCCTGACAAGCAATGATTTCCAGATCTGGTGTCACAAAGTTCTCTCCTAATTTTTCAAAAATTTGGGAGAGGACTGATTCACCACCTATGGTGAATGAATCCCACCTTAGGACTAAAAATATGAATTTTTTCAGATTCTGGATCCCGACAGACAGAAACTTGCTTCTGACAATTTTTCACTAGGAGGAGGACTAATTCACCACCCTAGGTGAATGAGTCCCACTGTCAAAAATCAGTGATTTCAACTAGCATCCAAAACATTCTAGATTCATCAGATTTTACCTAGGTGCACTCATATTCATCTTGTTCCTTTATGTTATGCATATTTTCTTCATTTACTTCATTGTTTGCATATCACAATGTGTTTTCAAACATTGCTTAACTTTCACTTTTGCATTCATTTTCATTCATTTAAATCAGCCAATTGCATTTATTTAACTTCATTTAAGTTAGAAAACATCACACATTGCATAATTTGAATGAACCATTATCATGTTTGCTCCTATCTCTCTCCTTTTAGGTGAAAAACCATAGAATAATAAGAATTGTCCATATGAGCCAAAAATCAATGGTTCATTTTGGTGAACCCAACTTTTGAGCACTTTGCATTTCTAATTTCATCCTAGTTTACATTTGCATTAACATTCAATTAGGACATTTTTTTTTTGTATTTTAGGACATTTTCTCTTACATTAGTGAAAACTTCATTTAGATTTTATTTTTGCATTGCATCTCATTGAAAAAACTTAAAATTTGCATTCTTCATCTTTGACTACATTTCGTAGAACATTAAAATCATCTTAAAAATTCTAAAAAACACACAAAAACATCATACTGGGACTCATTTGCCACCCAGGGTGAATTAGTCCCTTTGCACTTGTTAAACAACATTTTTAGCATTTTTCATCTGCATTTCTGCTTTTTGTAGTTAGATCTCAGTTACAGTTTGCAACATTTCTATTATTTTCATTTCAGACTCTTAGATTAGTTTCCATTTGTATTCACCCCTCCTTTGTGGTACTTGTATGAATGTTTGGTGCCCAATTGATAATACTTTTGTGAGAAGAAGTTCTAGACTCATGGCCTCCCACGATAGCACTTTCATTTTGGACCTTGGGATCTCACGAGCTCCTACTCCTAGTATGGAAAATGGTGCATTAGGCCTTGCAATGAATGTTGACAACCAAAACAACTCCCTCCCGTAAGAAAAGGTCATTAATATTCATGAGGATTTTGCACATTTACAATAAGACTTGTCACTTGAAAACATTTCTACTACTGCCATACCCACCATTGACAATCTTCATCATTTGATTGAAAGTGATGATGACTTGCAAGTGATGAGAATTTATGAGATTTACAATAAACATGAATCTTCTAATATCCAATCTACTACCATCCATGTATGCCAAGGAGGACCTCAAGTTCCTCCCCCTTCAACCATAGCTTCCATACCAAGTTATACCAATCTACAAGTCCATACAACTAATGCATCGGGCTAATTATGTGGCTACCTCTTTTCTGATTTCCACTAGCATTCCTACTTCTCTTGTGGCATCACAAGTCCCTTCCACCACCTTCACACCCCATAGTATTCCTTTCACCTCCCCTCACATCACCTATAGTTCATCACCATTTTCCCTTCCACCTAAACCCACATACCCCATTCCCCTTCTTACACAACTCCTTACCAATGTTTCATCCATGCAACATCAACTTTCCACCATTAGTCAAGGTCAATCCACTCCACCTACATATCATGTCCATAGTAGCCCTTTATCATTAGAAATATTATGTACCCCGATGCTACAAGGGATAGAAATTCCTTGGTTTGAGAAATATGGAGGAAAAGGAGACCCTGTCAACCATGTTAATGCCTATACAACTTAGTGACTTTGTCCTTGATGATAAACTATTAGCCAAATTGTTTCCAAGGACCTTGAAAGACACTGCCTTTGAATGGTTTTACAACTTTCCTAATCATTCCATCATTTCATTCAATGAATTGGTGGATGCTTTCATAAGTCACTTTCAAGTTCACATGACACCTAAAAATACAATGGCTAACCTCATGTGATGTAGAGAAAGCATAGATGAAAATGTAACATATTTTATCTAACGATACCAATCCATGTATCCTCAAATTGATGTCAAGATTCCTGATGCACATCTGCAAAAGATGCTTATCAAAAACTTGCACACACACCTTTAGGATAAATTAACAATGATGAAATTCCCTTTGTTTATGCATTTATGCACAACCTTGTGTGAATACCATAATTTAGTTTCAAGTCATGATTCAAAATGCACTTCTAACCGAGCTAACAAACCTGAACACAAGAATCAAAACCAACATAACACACAAAACTTTTGGAAACCAAATAAAGGCTTTTTACAGTTTAATCTGCCTCCTCAACCTCAATTGTATCCAATCCAACCCATTCCAAATCAAGTGGTAGTTGTTAAAGCAGTGGTGCTTAATACCTATGGGGACCCGAAGAGACAATTTACTCCCCTACTCAATACCCTTCATAACACAATGAACCAATTAATTCAACAATACTTTATCACTTTTCCACCTATCTGACTGCTTGATCCAAACCAGCCTTTACCACCCACCTTCAAACCTAATGTTTATTGTCATTTTCATTGCCATAATGGACATGACACAGAACATTGCAAGTTTCTAAAACATTTAGTTCATGACCTCATTGATTCAAGCCATCTATCCATTATGGGTGTTAATGATCAAGGCAATAAGTCTATTGCACCCCCTAACCAGAATTTGCAAATTTTCACCAATCCCATTCCTAAACATACTACCTCATTTGTCAAGGCTAGTGAACCTTCAACCACTGATGTAATGATTGTTGATACAAATAATGAACAACATGATACACCTCCCCCTATTACTACAAACAGTCCTATGGATGAGCTAGTAGCTATGATAAACGTTATCCCTCATAAGGGAAAAACCACTAAATCTCTTGATATCACTTTTTCTACTAAAGAAACACTATAAAAGCTTCCTAATGGTCCTATCTACATAGCTGCAACAATATATGATAAGCCCACTAATGGGATATTAATATATCCCACTTGTGGTGAGAATGTGATCACATAGGAGTTTCTAGTACTACATGAGCTATATCAAGATGACTATAATAAACCAACTGCATGGATTAAGACACATACTAGTTTTGCATGCCCTATGATCAGATCGATCATGCTACCCTTATATATAGGACCTAAAACTTTGGAGGTAACATTTTCAATTATTCCACAATATGATCAATTTTTTTTGCAACTAGGCCACCCTTGGCTTCACTCAATGAAAGTGGTCTCATCAGTTGTTCACAAGTGTTTGAATTTTCCAAATGACAATGAGATAGTAACCATACACCATAGTGGCTTTAATTCTTTATCTTCCAAATGAAATTTTTCATTAGAATACTTTTGGCCTACACCTATGGAACCCATCACACCTCGAAAGGACGTCTTTTTCATAGCTTATCAAAAGTTTAAATCCAAAAATATTGCCAAATTATCTCTTCGTGACATGTTCCCATCCACTTTTGCACCTCTTATCATAGATGAAACCATGCTTCAACCTAAGTCTGACATTGAGAAAACCATACAACCTCCTAAACAACCACCCCCTGATACTTCCCCCCAATCATTTAAATGACCAAGGGAAAATGAAACCACTCCTATCATGCCTCGTTGCCTTAAACAAGTGTATAAAGCCAAAGAGAAAGTGGTTGATCCATCCACTTCAGTTTCTTATGTTCTTCCCTCTTCAGAAGCAGAAGAACCTATAATGAATCAATCCACTCTTACACCTCAACAACTCCAAAATAGAATTAAATGAACTCATGGTGCTAGGGAATAAAGGCATTGTCATCTCCTTGCTCGTCAATCTCGCATAGAAGAAGATAAAGAAAATCAACCTTTACCTTTGATCGAATTAATAGATGAACACCTTCCTTCTCCTAACCTGACACATGATAGTCTAGTGCAACCTTCACAACAAAATAAACCAATCCAACAACCACAAATTTTGCTCCATCCATCCTTAGAAATCACTCTTCATCCTCCAGTTGTCATTACTCTTGATGATGATGCGACGATAGAAAAGATAGATGAAGAAGTTCATAAAGATTTAAATTCTTTATTTTCATCCACAATGAGCTTAAAAGATACAACCTCTCCACCAAGAGAAGAACTTGGTACGACTCCTGGTTCGACACTTGCAATTCTTCCTTTGGACAGTCAATTTCCCTCACATTACACTGAACATGGTTGGGAGGTGGATGACTTGTTAGATGGTTGAATTGCATTCGCCTAACTAGCCATTTTTCTTTTCTCTTTTTAATTTTCCTTTTCATGTGTGTATTGTGTTCCCCCATATCGTGTGTTTGATGTTTTCTCTCTCTTTGTACACTTCTAATTGTATCTCTCTTCTTCTATATGTCGTACATTGTCTTTTTCACTTTTGTTTTTTGTTTTCCTTTTGGGGATGACACAAAGCGTAGAGATTCCCTATCTCTTCCATGTTGACCCAAAAGGTCCTTGTCTTTTTCAATTTTTTTTTGTGTTTTCCTTTTGGGGATGATGCAAAAGCATAGATGCCCTATGTATCTTCCATGTTGACCCAAAAGCCCTTTTATTTCTTTTGTTTTGTGTTTTCCTTTTGGGGATGACACAAAGCGTAGAGATGCCTTATGTCTCTTCCATGTTGACCCACAAGGACTTTGTCTTTCTCTCTTTTTTTTTTGTGTTCTCCTTTTGGGAATGATGCAAGGCATTGAGACTGGAATGCCTCCTTCATGTTGAACCATAAGCTTTTTCCTTTTATTTCACCTTTTTTTTTCACTTGTGTTTTCCTTTTGGGGATGATGCAAAGTGTCGAGACTGCAATGTCTCTTCCATGTTGACCCAAAATAGACTCTCTTTTTCCTTTGTTTTCACTCTCTTTGTGTCATTCCTCTAGTTTTATGTGCTTTGGAGAATGATGATAGTTCCATTCCCTTTCATAAACACATTGCAACAATGAACATACTAACCCCAAATCCATAGATCCCTTATGTATTTAGTGTGCTTTCTTTTCTGGGGGGAAACTCCCTTTCTTTATTTTTTATTTTTTCTTGATATGATGTAGCCTAACTTTGAAACATGTGACTTGGCAGAGGTATTTCTAGGTTGGATCTCATGTCTTGTTTTCTTTTTTCATTTTCTTTTCTTCTCTACTTTAAAGAATTTTTTCACAGAATGCTATGTAGCAATTCATTTAAACTGGGGGGCATACATTACCATAAATTCATTCTTGGTTCCTAGTGTAGCCTTGTCATTTATATGATGCATTTGTCACTTTGTGGATGCCATTGGCTATGATGTCCTTCATAAGTGTGATCTATCTTAGCATATTAAATTGCTCTTGGTGGCTTGATGTGACACATTGCATCCCCTAAGTTGTGAATATACTATTCTTTTATTGGTCCTCTCTTGGAGACATTAGACACAATGTTCCCTAAGTGACTGACCTTGCATAAATTGAACAAGACTCCTTTGAACATTACACTTTACAATTTTGTATTTTACATTTTTTACCTTTTTCCCACCTTGCATAACACAACTTGCATGACTATGGTACTTTTCCTTTTTTTCATAGCATTTTTCTTTGTGGTGCCTTGTTAAAGTTATCAATAGGTATAAATTTGATATGGTTGAGTAGGAATCCCACCTAGCGACATGACCTTTCCCCATAGCTAATTTTGTGTTTGTGAGTGCATACCAACTAGCATATGTATCTTACCTTTTTGGACCTTCTCACCTCGTAGATAGCCTAAAGTTTTGTGGCCCCAAAGTGAGTACACATTCTCTTTTTCAAACAATCAGCCTAGATCTAATCCATAACTAGTTGGATTGATGATTGAAGCTTCATCTGATTCATCTCAGCACTTGTGTGTTCCTTTTTTCTTATGCTTGGTTTGCCATGGATCTTCATCCTGGGGGCTTGATCATCCCTCTTGATCATTATCATTCCATCTTTCTAGCGTAAGTACATTTGAACCCTCCTCTAAATGTTCATGACTACTTTAGTGTGAATTTGAAGCAAGTTCATCCTCTCACTAAAGTGGGGGCTAAATGTGCTATAGAAAAATGGCTCCTTGTCATTTTCATGGCCTTTTAGGCCTTGTTTCATGGTGTTGTAACTATTTTCTTCTAATTTTATGTTGCAACATGGCTTGAACATGCTTATTTAGGTACTAAAACTCAAAAAATGATGTCACATGAAGGTGTTGTGAAGTGTTGTAAGACATTTCTACATTCTTCTAGACTCTATTAATTACAATTCACCTAAAAATCACCTTTTTATTCATCAAGTCTTATTTTGAAGTGTTGTAAAGTCTTGTAACAAGCTTTCATGCTTTTCTAGGAATATCTAAACACTATTTATCCTTTTCTTATGCTTTATTTGGCCCCTCTATGCTCTCATATGGTTAATTAAGTGTATTTTTGAGTATTATCTCGACAAACAACATTAAATACAACATATTTCCCAACACACATTTTCAAGTCCTAGGTGGGACCCATTCACCATGGGTGGCGAATGAGTCTCCCTTGGCCCCAAATTCAAAATATTTTAAATTTCCTTGTGGGATTTTATTCAAAAACACTTCATGTCAGCCTATGATGAGGTATGAACAAGTAACTAAGGCACAAGTGTGTATAAATAAGTGATTTTCACCTCATTTTACATCTCATCCTTTCAAGCATTCCATCTCACATTTCAAGCATTCAAGCATTTTACAACATGTTTTCAAGCACATTGAAGCAACCATTGACATTACTTCAGACTTGGATCATCAAGGGTTTGGTAAGTTAATAGCAATTGCATGTTGTTAGTTTATCATTCCTTTGCATTTCATTATTTTATTAAGGGTTTGATTACCAAAAGTGGGGTTTAACCAAGGCAAACACCTGTTCACTAACCTTAAACCATTTTTTCCCTATTATATGTTTGTTTGCAACCTCTTGTATGCATATTTGAAAAGATTTTTGGTGTTGAAAATTGGTTACAAGTCAACTAGGTGCTTCAAGTCAACTCAAGTCTATTTCAAGCTTGGAGAAGGTTTTCTATTCGTTTCTTGTAGAATTGACTTTGACAACCCAACAAGCAGTGATTTCCAGATCTGGTGTCACAGAGTTGTCTCTTGGTTTCTTAGAAATTTGGGAGAGGACTAATTCACCACCTGTGATGAATGAGTCCCACCTTAGGACTAAAAATATGAATTTTGTCATATTTTAGATCCCAACAGATAGAAACTTGCTTTCGATAGTTTTTCACTAGGAGGAGGACTAATTCGCCACCCTGGGCGAATGAGTCCCACTATGAAAAATTAGTGATTTCAACCAGCATCCACAACATTCCAAATTTATCAGATTTTACCCAGGTGCACTCAGATTCATCTTGTTCCTTTATGTTCTACATATTTTCTTCATTTACTTCATTGTTTGCATATCACAATGTGTTTTCAATCATAGCTTAAATTTCACTTTTGCATTCTTTTTCATTCATTTAAATTAGTCAATTGCATTTATTTAAGTTCATTTAGGCCAGACAACATCACACATTGCATAATTTGAATAAACCATTAGCATTTTTGTCCTATCTCTCCTTTAGGTGAAAAACTGTAGAAGAGCAAGAGTTGTCCATAGGAGCCAAAAATCAGCAGTTCACCTTCAAAATTTTCTTCATCGACAACACTTGTGTACAACATGAGGTTGCCGCAATATATTCTACTTTTGCAATAGATAATAACACTGAATCTTGCTTCTTTCTCAACCATGAAACTAATCTGCTTCCAAGAAAGAAAGCACCTCCACTTGTAGTTCTTGTATCATCTATACATCCTACCCAATCTACATCTATATATGCACTCAAGGAGAAATCAACATCCTTAGAATACCATAGACCAAAATCTAGAGTTCTCTTAAATTATCTAAATATTATTTTAACTATTGCAACATGTAATTTTCTATGATCTTCTTGAAACCTTTCCACAAGACATACTACATGTATGATATCTGGTCTAGTAGAAATTATATATAACAATCCACCAATCATTGATCTATACTTTCTCTAAGTTGTCTTAAGTGATTCATCATTTTTTCTCTATTAACAACTAGTAACCATCAGAGTACATACTAGTTTAGAACCCTCCATTCCAAAATTCTTCAACATTTCCTTAACATACTTTGACTATGAAATAAACATACCTTTCTTTGATTGACTAATTTGTAATCCAAGGAAGAAATTATTCTCCCCACACATTAACATCTCAAACTCTTTTTCATCTCCTTGACAAACCTATTGCACATACCCTCATTTCCTATGAAGATTATTCCATCAACATATACTACCACAATTAAGATTTTTTCTCCTTCAACCTTGAAGTAAATCTTGCTATCTACAGTACCCTTTTTGAATCCTTGTTGCAATAAGTACTTATCCAATCTTGTATACCAAGCTCTAGGAGGTTGTTTGAGTCCATAAAATGCTTTCTTCAACCTATAGACTATATCGACATCATCTGACAATTGAAAACCTTATGTTTGTTCATTGTACACTTCTTCTAACTCACCATTGAAGAATGTAGACTTGATATCCATCTGATACACCTTGAAGTCTTTATGTGCTACAAAAGCCAAAAACATTCTATTATCTTCTTCCCTTTTCACTAGAGAGAAATTTACCTCAAAATATATTCCTTCAACTTGTGAGTAGCCCTTACACACATGTCTAGCCTTATTTCTACTAAAGTTTCCATCCTAATTCAATTTTTTTTTGAAAACCCATTTAGTTCCTATCACATTCTTGTTTGCAAGTGTCAGGACCAATTCCTAAACTAACACTCTTTGTAGATTACATTGATAGGATTTGTAATCTTTGGAAGATATCTCACAACACCAGTAGAATTAATCTTCACTAGGCTATCAAAGTTAATGTGAGCCATTCTTCTATGCCATATCCAACTTTTGTTAATTTGAGACATAAATCACTTAGCACCACCACCTATGAGATGATAAACATTACCTTCCATCCTTATCCCTATAGCAACCAAAGTCTTGGACCTTCCTTTTCTGATTTCACAACCATCACCTTGAAACACAAAATTGTATCTTCTTGTACACATTTTTCCTACACTTATAAGATTATGTAGAAGACCCTTGACATAGATAGAATCATCTATTTTATGCTTTCCATCGTAACTAATTGAACATTTTCCACAAATATTAGTAGATATATCATCACCAAAATTAACAAGACCACCATCATACTTTTGATGTTTAAAAAAATTACTCTTATCACCTTTCATATGATTTGAGCATCCACTATCAATTATCCAGTAACTCCTCTCTTCTCTTGCATTAAAATCAATCACCATAGTTCTTTTGACCTTGTGACCTATTTCCAAAGAACTTTTCTCCACACATCTTTCAAAATTAGTAGAATTAGTTCCAACATTTAAAGCCATGAACAAGCATTCATCACTATCTTCATTAGGATAGTCACTCTTCTTGACATATTTTCCTTTATGATCCTTAGGTTTGTCATTTACAACTTTTATTGGACATTTAAAAGCATAATGACTTATATTTCCATAATTGAAAAATTTTAAGGGTAACTTACCTTTGTATTTTCAAGTACCCCTTTAATATCCTTACAAAATTTGCTTCCACCTCATCAAGATCATCTTGATTTGATTCATCATCCTTCTTTTCCTTTGTAAATTTAAACAAAACTTCTTTCTTTGTATACTCTTGACCAAACTTTCTCAATTCATAAGAAATTAAAGCACCAAACATCTAATCTCTAGAATATTGATCTAAATTTTGAGCTTCCTCAATAACAGACACTTTAGAACTATAAGTTTTAGGAAGATTTCTCAATACATTTTTCACAACTTCACTTTATTTCATCTTTCCACCAAGACCATTGATGACATTGACAACTTCATCCACTCTGAGCATGTATGTAGTAGTATCTTCATCTTCAGACATCCTTAGTGTTTCAAATTTGGCTTAAAGTAATTTTGCATCTTTTATTTCTTGACCTTATTATCTACTAAATATAAATTCTCTCCAACTTTGTCCAAACATTTTTATCATATTTCAAAATTATCACCTTCCTATGTTAAGAATTAGAGAGACTAGTCAAGATAGCATTTCTTTCTTTTTCATTGTTCTCATAATCCTTAATCTCATCATCACTTTATGGGCTGTTAATAGGAAAGTTATATCTCTTTTCAACTAACTCCCAAGCTCCAAATCCAAGAGAGACCAAAAAGGATTCCATCTTGACTTTCTAGAAAGCATAATTTGTTCCATAGAACATAGGAGCTTTGACATAGTTCCTGTGTGCCATATAGATCTACCTCAAGAAGTTAAGATTCTTTGAAAATTGATAGATGCATAGGAAAATTGAGGGTGGGTGAATCAATTGTACATTAAATATTCAATCCATCATTAACTTACAAAATCTTATCAAACTTTAAACCCTCATTAAGCTTTAGTAGAATGTAAACATATGAAACATCAATGCAAACACAACCATACATAAGAAAACACAAAATTTATGTGGAAAACATTAAGCAATAAAAAACCATGGTGAGGATTAGCTCACGTATATATAAATAGCAACACCGAATACAACTAGGCTCACTTCTAAGAAAAGAAAAAAGTCTGACTATTGGGTGGTTAAGTGCTAAGGGCTCACTACCCAGAAGAAAGAAGAAAGAATAATCTATTGTAGAGAGATTCACTATCTCAAGACAACAAGAGAAATCCACCACTGCAACTCTATGCCATCCACAACCTTTAGCTCACTACCTCCAACAACTTCAAGCACACTGAAAAATGTAGACACCTTCTGATCACTGCATCCAAAATCATAGGCATGAATCTCACACTTAGATCACCACACTTGATTGCACTCACATCTTTCACATATTACACCCTTTCCATACACATCTCTAATAATTCACCTTGGTTTTATACTATCCATGACCTAAACAATCTCAATTAGGTCAACCTCAATGAAATGTATGTACCTCAAACGTGCAACACCAAAATAGGTCGACACCAAAAACTTTCATAGTGGGAAGAAGTGAAGGCAGACCATACATAGGGTTAACTAGGACCCAAATCTACATCAAAACTCTTTACGACGTTTCCAAAAACAACAAAAAAAATTTGCAATTAGTGTTAGCACACTAGGTCAACCAAACCTACACTAACTATAATGCTCGATCTTCCACCCTTCAATTACCAATGCGAGCATTTTTTTTTTTGAAAGAAACATGTGATAACACCACTCTCTAAGAGCCCCATTCACACCCACACAAAAAATTCCACATGCATCAAGCAAGGTTGGACAAGGGACCTCGTGATTGATACATCACTCGAGGGTAGGGTGCATGCAACGAGAGTGTTTCAGGAGTGTGAAGTCTATCTCACGCATACTAAGCTGGGAGGTTGACCCTAATACTCTAGGTCTTTTAGGTAGCACTATTATTTAATTGTCACTTGGGACTTATCAATAGTAACTTTCTATATTAAATCACCCTTTTAGAAGACAAGATAACTTTATTTTTATATTAACAATTGCTTAGGGTGAAATGATGTTTAATTGAAACAATAGGGATGACCTTTCTATGAAATTGGGAAATATTGTAAATTCCTCATAAAGTTAGCTTTGGTTAAACTATTATTTTATCATTATACACTAGAGAAAAAATGATACTAAAAAATTCTTTTGTACCTATTATAGAATAAGTAGCCATACCTTAATGATAACATTGTTATTATCATTACAACTATAGTGATATCAAAACTTTTCTAGAATTAATATAATTTATTTTTTAATTCTATAGGTAAAATAATTATCTCTCCAAGATTAAACATTATTTTACTTGTTCGCCCTACCCTTTTTATGACACCATGACGATTTACAAGAACCCCACCTTTAACATTTCATTTCAAAAATCAAATGTGAGAGTGGGTAGAATGTTTATAATTTACATAGCTATTAAATAATTTATTTATTTAGTTATATTTTTAATTATTAATAATTTAATTATTTATCCACCATAATTCTATATACACATTTATTTACTCTAAATCTCAAAATTACAAGACTTGTAAATAACATATAAATAACATATATAATTAAATATGTATCAATGCATACAAGATTAATTTATTATTATTTTTAAAAAACAAATTTAATGAATACAAATAATATTAAACAAGTGACGCAAGCGTCGAGTTCCTGTCGAGAGGTAAAAGGCATGTAGCTATGAGTTAGAATTTTTTTTTAGATAGCATATAGGAATATAAATGTATTAAAAATAGCTAGAAAAGTTTGAAGTAATTTTTAGAAGTGTACTAATGCATGGAATTTTTAGGGTGCATGGGCAACGTGGTCCATAGGGACATGTGAACAGGTAACACGTGTGGATGGATGCAAGGGAAATTTTATTTATGGGTACCATGTATACGTGGACTTTTTTTATAGATATTCCAATGAATACTTGTTTTTTTGTGTGTGTATGTATACATTTGTGAGAAGGAAGATTCTTTATGATCTTAATTAGGAAGCAAGAATGCATTATTAATTTGTATTAATTAGTGAATGCAAACAATCAGAAACATTTGTAATAATGCTTGAGACATATATGCATACATGTATCCACGTGCACATAATGCATAGAAGAGTGAGATGCATAGTTGGCATGTGAACGAGTCTTAAAGCAGGAGGAGACTCAGCTCACATTTATAGTATTAAATGAAAGAAAACAGGAGAAATAAACTATTTATGACCAGTGCAATGTTTTTTAATTTATTTTTTTTAGAAAACCTTTTGATCAAAAAATTCATTAGTCATTTTAAATGGAACAAAGTTTTGATGTAGAGATATTTCTAAAGCATCAAATATCATTTGCAACTATTTACAAAAAACATGTGTGCGGGAAAAAAAGGAAAATGCATTCTTTACATGACACATATTTATATGCATGGTGAAACAAAGTTTACCATATTTCTTTTTTTTGCTTGTATGTCTATTTGTAAATAAAATTATGTTTAGTGTACTATTTTAAAACACATGCTATGTTAATTAATACAATTGAGTTATTTTAGTTTATCATATCACAATATGCAAGTGCTAATAGAAACAGTAGTGTTAGGTGGAAGATTGATAGGGGTAGCTCATTTGAGTATAAACTTTTGTAAGATTAATCAATGTTTTTTTTAATGTAGTATGAAGGTTAGTATTATATAAATCTATTGATTTTATTATAAATAAGATTTAAATCCTATCTATGTAATATGATAAGATATTTTTGTGTATAGAACAATGTAATTATAGTACAATAAATTGTTAGATGAATGACTAGAAAGCTATTGATTTTATTATAAATAAGATTTTAATATTGTTTATGTAATATGAATAAAAAATTGTGTTTATATAATAAACAATAAGTAATTTGCAAAAATCTAATAAAGAACCTTACTACCTAAGATTAAATTTGTGTATATATAAAATAAAATGTAATATTTTAACTTATTAAAATGTAATAAGTGGAATAAATATTACGATAAATTCTTAGATGAAACAGTACAAAGGTATTGATTTTATTATAAATTAGATTTGATTGTTGTTAATGTAATATGAATGAATATTTATTTGTGTATATATTTTAAACAAAAAATAATTTGAAAAGATATAAATAATCTTATTAGGTAAGATAAAATGTAGGTACTGTAAAATAATCTACATGTTTGTAGCACTTTGCATCCAAATTATTGAGAGAGAAACATTTGTAACAATGCTTGAACCATTTAAGTATACATGGATGCATGTATACATGTATTGACGTGCACATAATGCATAGAAGAGTGAAAAGCATCCTTGGCACCTGAGCAAGCCTGGAAGCGTGATGAGACTGAAGTTGCATTTGTAGTATTAAATGAAAGAAAACAAGAGAAATAAACTAGTTAGTATGAATGCATATATGAAAGGAAAGCATTAAAATATGGATCCATGTAAAGACATATGCATGCACGGATGTGTACATGTGTCCATGTAACTTGGTATGTTAAGAAGAATCTATATATGCCTGCATCCATAAAGTTAGAAATGTAAGAAACAATTTGCATCTTAAACAAGAACTAAAAAAACATTATTGACTAAAACAAAGTAGCAGTACATTAGTGTTTGTGGAACAAGTGTATAAAGTATATCTAATAATGCATTTGGATGCATGGATACATGTAAATATTTGTGAAATCTAAATATACATTATAGCCTTCAAGGAATTGTCATATGTGCTTTTAGGAATCTATAAGAAACATGATTTAGAAAAGATGTTTTGAAAAGAGCTCTTGAATACAACTGTATTTTAACAATGAGATTCAATTTACATTTGTAGTATTAAATGAAACAAAATAGGGAAAATTAACTATTTATTAGCAATGCATATATCGAAGGAATGCATAAATGTGTGGATGAAGGAAAACATTTATGCATCCATCTATGTGTACATGTGTCCATGTAAGTTGGTAAGTAAACAAGAATCTATATATGCCTATGTGCACAAAGCTAGAAAATGTCAGAAACAATTTGCATTTGAAAGATATAAAAAGAACATTTATGATCGAAACAAAAGAATAATACATTATTTTTTTTTGACCAAGTGTATTAAGGATATACAACGATGCATTTGAATGCATGGATACATGTAAATATTTATGAAATCTGATTATACATTTTAGCCTCCAAGAAGCTGTGATATGTGCTCTTAGTTATCTATAATAAACAGGATTTAGAAAAAAAGTTTTGAAAGGAAGTCTTGAATACAACTCTATGTTGTGATAGTTATTTTCAAAGCCCTCAGTGTTTAATTGCATAACCTTGGTATTTTCTTCATTTTTTCCTTTGGTATGGTGTGAATTTTGTTCTAATGGATGAAGGTATATTTGAGCTATAGATAGATAAAGATATGTAAAGGTGGTAAAGAAGAATGAGCGATGTAAGTGCAACAAAGAGAAGGAATTGAGAGAATGATGAGATGCAAGTAAGGTATATGAATGCCTTATGGAAAGTATTAGATATGGGAAGCAAGGATATGTGAAACTGGATGTGAGAATGAATGGAATGTAAATGTATGAATTTATCATTTTTGAGTTAAACGCTTAAAATTAAATGCAAGATATAAAAATTTGAATGAGTGAGCTGGATTGAGAGAAAAAAGGAATGCAAGAAATTGGTGTGATGCAAGAGAAGCATATAAATGGATTTTGAAATGTATTTGATTTGAGAAGAAACGATGTGCACGGGTGGAAATGGAAATGAGTGGATTCGATAGGGTATGAAGTGAACTTTTGTTCCAAGAAAGGGTGGAAGAATGTCTATTTTGTTATTGGTTATGCTTTTTAAAATCATCATAGGGCTGAGTGTCTCAATACAAATACAAAAGAAAGATTGATGTCCCATCTCTCACTCTCCTTTGGACTAAAAAAAGTTCCAAGATCCTTGAGCTTCCTCGAAATGTGACAAGAGAAGAATAGATATAAAAATATAATGATATTTAAGGATACAAGAGTCAAAAGAGAAACACCAATGAATACTAGTACCTTTACATGGGTGCATGTTTACATTTGTAGTAACAAATTTCCTTTATGATCTTATCTAGGAAGCAAAAATGTATTATTATTTTGTTTCAAGTATTGAATGCAAATAATCTTAAACATTTGTAACAATGCTTGAGGCATCTATGTATACATGCATGCATGTATACATGTATCCATGTGCACACAATGCAAAGAAGAGTGAAAAGCATACATGACATGTGAACGAGAAATTTGAATGGAAAACACTAAAATCAAGTAGAAATACAAATCTTTCAAAGCACATTGAGGCTCAAGTAGCATTTGCAGTAGTAAGCGAAAGGAAAATAGGGACAACAAACTATATATCAGCAATGCATATATCGAAGGAATGCATAAATATATGGATCCATGTAAACATTTATGCATGCATGGATGTATAGATTTGTCCATGTAATTTGGTACACAAAGAACAATCTATAAATGCATGTGTGCATAAAGTGAGAAATGTCAGGAACAATTTGCATTTGAAACATATACAATATTGTTTTTTGAACAACTGTATAAAGGATACCTAATGATGCATTTGAATGCATGGAAACATGTAACTATTTGTTAAATCTAATTACACATTATAGGCTTGAAGAAACTGTTATACGCGCTTTTAGGGATCTGTAATAAACAAGGTTTAGAAAAGAAATTATGAAAATAACTCTTGAATACAACTATATGTTATGAGTGTTATTTTCGAAGCCCTCAGTGTTTATTTGCATAACCTTGATATTTTCTTCATCTTTTTCTTTGTTTGGTATAGTGTGAATTTTTTTGTGATGGATGAAGGTATATTTGAGGTGTAGATAGATAAAGATATGTGAGTGTTAAAAAGAAGAATGAGTTATGCAAGTGGAACAAAGAGAGCGAATTGAGAGAATGGTGAGATGCAAATAAGGTGTATGAATAAGTTATGAAAAGTATTTGACATGGGAGGCAAGGATATGGGATGGTGGATATGAGAATGAATGGGAATGTAAATGGTATGAATTTATCATTTGTAAGTTATATGCTTACAATTAAATGCAAGAAATGAAAATTTCAATGAGAGAGCTGGATTTAATGAAAAAAGGAACGCAACACATTGGTATGATGCAACACAAGCAAATAAATGGATTTTGAAATGTATTTGATTTGAGAAGAAAGGACGTGCAAGGGTGGAAATGGAAATGAATGGAATCAATAGGGTATGAAGTGATTATTTCTTGCAACAAGGGGTGGAAGAATGTCTAGTTTGGTATTGGTTATGCTTTTAAAAATCATCATAGGGCTGAGTCCGTCAATATAAACACAGAAAAAAGACCCATGTTGCATTTCTCACTCTCCTTCGTACTGAACAAGGTACTGAGATCCTTGAGCTTCCTTGAAATGCAACAATAGAAGAGTGGATATAAAAATATAATGATATTTATGGATAGAAGAGTCAAAACAGAAGACAAAGTGGAAGTTCTTATGCATATACTATGAAAAAAAAAATATGGAAGATCATAAAACTGAGAACATGTAAATGCTGATGCAGTGGAGAACATTAAATACATGGAGAGAGAAATACGTAGAGCTATCCATAGATATATGCATGGATGCATCAACAGACACATGTATACACAGAAAACAGAACTACATGGAGAGATGGAGATATGAACACATGTATACATGGATGTATGCATATTTGCATATAGGTACAAATGCATATGTTACATGGAAGGATGTATTCATATACACATGCAAATATGGATGAAGGCATATATGCATGTATGGACAATATGCATAAATGTATGTCAACATATAACTTTTAATTTTGTTATATTGGAAAACTAGCACTATTCTGATAAATCAATATTGGAAAATTAGCATTTAGCTATTTCTATTTATCAGAATAGCTTTATAAATTATTGTTGTTATTGAAAATTAGTGAAATGCGATCACATAGATTGATTAAATAAATTTAAGCAAAGGCATAGTTTATAAAACTGGCGAGTAGAGATACGTAATCCATGAGTGCAAATTAAATGCATTGAAATATCAGGAAAATGCGAACACATGGAGAGGTCAAAATAATTGAAGCAAATGCATTAAATGGCATGTGGCTGGTGGAGAAGGCACTGGAATTGCTTGACGGCCATGGCTGGCTAGGATACTTTGGCCATTAGGGGCCATTTGGCCAAAGACAAAGACAAATACATGGGTGCATGAGTCCATACATGCATATATACATGTATCCATGCAAAATATTGATAGATACATATATAGATGGATGTGTGTATGCAATTCATAGGTGCATGTATGCATAAATCAATGTATACATGCACCCATATATACAGTCATACATATATAGACAAATGCATGCAGAGATGGCAAGATATGCATAAATCGATATATGCATGGCTGCATCTATGGATACATAGATACATAATGAAATGGAGAAAAAGACACATTTATATATGCATTTATTTTGGGAGTTTGATTCTAAATCCATATGCATACTTTGATTAAAACTAGTGGCTAAAGGTACATAATTCATTCAGACAAAATTAATGCATTGAATGGCATCTGACTAAAGGGGAGACTGTTTGGATTGCTAATCAGTCTTTGAATATATAACAATTAAAAGAGATAAGTAATTATAAGTATCCTTGGCGACATTTCACATTATGAACTTTCAATCAAAGTCAATTAATAAAGTAGCAGTCAGACCTAAAGAAAGTTCAAGGACTATGCCGATAGAAAACCATAGTTTGGACAATGGCTAGACAATATGTTGAAATTGCTTTAGAAACTTTGAAGCAAATGCATTTTTGCTTCTGTTTACTTTCATTGTACATCTTGAATGGAAGCGGGTTTTGCATTGCTGCAATGTATTTGTATACTTTGATTATAAAATCATAGTTTAGATCATTTTAAGTGTTATCCATTCGAATCTTTCCTTGAAATACGAAGGATTCATCTGAGTCTTGGAGGCAATGCACAGCTGTCCTATAAAGAGAGCTTTGGAACCAATGAGCTGTCATATATACATGGGTGCATGAGTCCATAGATGCATATATACATGTATCCATGCAAGTTATCGATAGATGCATATATACATGGATGTGTGTATGCAATTCATAGGTGCATATATACATAAATCGAGGTATACATCTACCCATAGATATAGTCATACATATATAGACAAATGCATAAAGAGATGACAAGATATATGCACAAATCGATATATGCATGATTGCACGTATGGATACATAGATACATTATGAAACGAAGAAAAAGACACATTTATATATGCATTTATTTTGAGAGTTTGATTCTGAATCCATATGCATACTTTGATTAAAACTAGTGGCTGAAAGTACATAATTCATTGATACAAAATTAATGCATTGAATTGCATCTGACTAAAGGGGAGGTTGTTTGGATTGCTAATTAGTCTTTGAATATATAACAATTAAAAGAGATAAATAAGTATAATTATCCTTGGGAACATTTCACATTTTGACCTTTCAATCAAAATGAATTAACAAAGTAGCAGTCAGACCTAAAGAAGGTTCAAGGACTATGCTAATAGAAAACCATATTTTGGACAATGGCTAGACAATCTGTTGAAATTGCTTTAAAAACTTTGAAGCAAATGTATTTTTCGTTCTGTTTACTTTCATTGTACATGTTAAATGGAAGTTGGGTTTCGCATTGCTACAATGCATTTGGATACTTTGATTATAAAATCATAGTTTAGATCATTTTTAGTGTTATCCAATTGAATCTTTCCTTGAAATACCAAGGATTCATCTGAGTCTTGGAGGCAATGCACAATTGTGCTATAAAGAGAGCTTTGGAATGAATGAGCAAGTGAACCACAATTTTTTTTTGCTCACATTGCCAATTTCACTGTGTGCTTTAAACCTCTAAAGTAAGAGAAAACTAAGGAAAAAACTATTTATTGCCTCAAGTAACTCATTTTTGGTTCTGGATATTGTAATTATTGTCCTCATAGGCACACATGCAAAGTATGGAACCATATAGAAAGCAATTGGACTCTTTAATAATCCCATGAAACATAGTCTTTGTATGCATCCATGTATACAGGTTTGCATGTATATATGTGTACATGTAATTATGTATATATGTTAAACAGTATGTATTTGTGCATAGGTGCATAAGGATGGTATGTATCTTTAGATTTTAGATTACATAGGTAAC
The DNA here is from genome assembly GCA_007258455.2 of Sequoia sempervirens. NCBI lineage: Eukaryota > Viridiplantae > Streptophyta > Pinopsida > Cupressales > Cupressaceae > Sequoia > Sequoia sempervirens. The sequence goes on along the minus strand of VDFB02353493.1, from coordinate 99,335,224 downwards.
ATGTAGTTCATAGTCATCTAGTTAGAGTAATATGATCACTTTGTGCATATTGGTATTTAATTCTAGAAGTTGATGTTTTGAAAGTTGTTTTTTTTTAATTTGGAAAGTGGTATTTAGCTGTTTTCTTGATTGTGTTTCAAAGTGAATGCATTAAACAGAATATGGATTTATCATGTAATATAGATTTAAGTGACTAGAGATGCATTGTGATTACTTTGAGCATTTCATTTTTTGTTATTCTATAGATCTGTGTAGTCACTGGAGATGTTGTTGATGTAGAGTCAAGACCTGGAACCAAGCTACTTGATACATGTATCCATAGATACATGGATGTAGACATCTATCATGGTATCCATAGATGCGTAGATACATGTATCTATGGATAGATGTATTCATAGATATATTGACACATATATGGATAGATGCCTGTATACATTTGCACATAGAAACATAGATACATATATGTGTGGATGCATCTATAGGTAGAAGAATACATAGAAACATAGTTGCATGGATAGATAGATAGATGCATAGCTAGATACATAAATGCTTAAATATACATGTATGGAAATATCCATGGATTGCATATGAAGTTGCATAGATACATATATCCATGGCTGCATGTGTACATAGATGCATGTATATGTGTATCTCCGGGCAAGATGCATGGTTGCATTTGAGGCTTGTAAAGTTTGTATATTTTTTATTACCGTAAAGCAGTCTCATAAAGAGAGGTTTGGAATGAAAATTATGTCAACATGTGTGATAATGAGAGTTTTTTCCTTGAACCTTGTTATATATTCAAAGAGTAACTAGCAATGCAAATAGTGTTCCCTTTAGTCATATGCCATTCAATGCATTCAGTTTACATCAGTGGATTATGTACCTTCAGCCACTAGTTTGAATCAAAGTATGCATATGGATTCAAAATCAAAAGCTCTTTCCTGTGAACCCATTTTTAATTTTCCTATGCATTTGCCCGGAATGCTTTTAATCGGTAGCATTGGCCAATCACATTTCGCCATCGAACATATTACTTATTTTTTTGTACAGTTTGCATTTGGAGAGCTATTTTATATATTGGAAAATTAGCATATATCTATTTTTCTATTCGACTGAGTAGCTTTAAAAATCATTTTCGTTTTAAAAACTCAGGAAAATGCAAACCCATAAATTGATTAAATAAATTTAAGCAAAGGCATAGTTTGAAAGTTGGTGGCTAGAGGTACGTAATCCATGAATACAGATTAAATGCATTAAAATATCAAGAAAATGTGAGCGCAATGCATGCATGCAAATTAAATGCATTAAATGACATCTAGCTGGAGGTGAACGCGCTGGAGTGGCTTGGTGACCATGCATGGATAGGGTACTTTGGTCATTTAATATAGAGTTAAGCCACTTGCTATGCATCTTTATTACTTTGTGTGTGTTTTTTTTGTGTTCTATAAGCCTGTGTTCTCAAAACCTAGATTCTGCAATTGCTTTGAGCTTTTTCGCTATGATGAAAGCATATAGGATAAAGGAATTTTGTGAACTATTATAGTTAACGTGATCATAGGCACATATGCAAAATATGGAAACATATAGAAGGGAAACGAATTGTTCAAAAAAACTCCTCAAAGAAATGTGGTCCCATGGAATGCAATAAGTGTTCACATTGGACACTTTGGTTTTTGCATGTTAACTTTGTCAGATAATGCAATTTGGCATGAACAATGTTGAAGCCATGACATGAACAATAGAACTAATCAACACTGAACTCTATGCTTGTAATAATTATTGGAAAAGCTGTAAATGCCATAGATGAAATAATATGAATAAAATTCTAGTTTCTGGTTTTCTTGAAATGCAATGAAAAAACTGCTATAAAGGCATAAGACAAGGTTGTGTAACATATTTCCATTCCTGTATCTAATTTCTTTGGACACGAATGCTTTACACATTTGATTGCAATAGTAACATGTCTATGAAAATGGGACAATAGAGATCATAATTCAGTAGTTTTTAGTGTGAGTATATATGTATCCTGATACATATAAGCTCGATCTGGCATTTATGAAAACAACTGTTATGTACAGTGAAAGAGCTAATTAGTGTTACTATATACGATATCCATATAACATAATAAATTGGTACAAGGCTAGAGTGGCACATCCATAAATACATGGACACATGTATATGTAGTTGCATACAGGGATATGTAGAAGCTTAGATGAATACATGCATACATGAATATGTGCATATGTGCATATGGACATAGAGGCATATATACATGTAAATATGCATATATGTAGCGAAAGCAACATATGGATTTGTGTATACAGAAGTGTACTCTATACATTAGAATGCATGATGGAAAAGTGACTATAAAGTACAATGCATAAAAGTAGGGGCGAGACTTGGTTGCATTAACAACATAAAATGAAAAAAGCCAAAGGAAAATAACCATTTATTGTCTCAAGTAACTTGTTAATGGGTCTAGAGTGTGCAACCATAACAACTTCTACTTGGTCACCATAAACTCTTGAAAACGTAAGAATCATAAAGCAAATATTGGAAAAGCTAGGAAGGACATAATGCAAAAGGAAACATTTAAACTATATAGTTTGAATGGCATTATGCATGGACGGGTAATAATTGTTGAACATATATGTCAGACGTACATAGAGAACCATTGTCTTCATAAGTGCAAAAACAAAATTAGAGTTTCAGATGTCCATATTCGAGAAGATTTTAACATAGTAACCTATAGAAGTGTCTAAATTTATAATAGCAATAGAGTATTTTAAAACCAAAGATGTCTTTAACATGTGAAAACTAGTGAAATGTCTTGGAGCATGGAAAGGTGAAAAAGTAAAAGTCTGAACAATGTAAATCTGTGCTCCTGTATTCCTAGTTTCCTGTAAAGCCAACAAAATGCTATGTATTAGAAACATAGTTTGTATGGATAGTGATTTGAGGTGCTGGTTCAGAAGAGAAAAAGTTTACATATGAATGACTTTATTACCTTATGGTGATGTTTCCTGTCTATTTGTCAATGCAAATGGCTTCAACAATGGAATTGTTTTGGTCAAGGCTAAAATGTCCTTCAACACTAAAGTCCTGTAGGATGAATATCACTGCTGACTTGTCCTTGATATAGTCTTCATAGCTGAGCCTTTGCAGTGTGGGAAATAGACGGTGCATGGTGACCTGGTCAATTGAAGACTGAATTGTTTGATTGTCATAAGTTGTTATGGTAGTTTTAAGTTGTAAACTGATTGTATAATTGACTTGTTGGTTGCACTGTTTATAGTGAGCAGTTTTTTCTTGGAGTGTGCCATAAGTAGCGAATTTGAATTTGCATTTTGGAAAACATGCATGAAATGGATTAGAAAATGCATTTGCTACTTTTAGAGTACTAGAAACCTATAGAATATGGTTCAAAATTGTTAGAGGAGACAAAGATACAAGTTTGGATGCACTAGTTTTTAAAAAAAGGAATGTTGTTACCTTGAAAGTTGAATGTAGTATGCTATTGAGTTTTTCCAAGCTTCTTTTGTCATTCAAGGTATAGATGAATGTTGATCGACATGTGTAAAATGTGTTCTTTTGATCTTTTTTTCTTACAACATTCTTGAAAAGCATTGCAGGTTTTTTATTTGTATGCAACTAGTCTTTGAGTGCAAAGTATTGTTGCTCATATGTTGACTGTAATAGCAGCTGCAATTCAATGAGAGAATTATATTTTGTTACAAAAATTGTTATAGAGACCACTGTAGAACATTAAAAGGTTGAAACTGAAAGAAGAGGTGAAAGTTCTGTAGACCGAAATACCTATGCTCTGTCTATGTCAGTGTGGCCATCTTTGATGTCAACTGCAAATTGGGTACCCATTTTCCTGGCACCAACTACCAGCGCAGCTATTGTGCCAGCTGGGTACTCATTTACAGTTGTTAGCAATTGGCTGATAGTCATACTTGGAATGAATTTGTACTCTTGACAGAGGCAGGGGATGTTTTCAATGGTGCTTATGTCTATTAAAATCAAAATGCAATCACAGTCACCTCTGTCATAATCTGTCCTAGGTGCAACTTGGAAATCTAAGATTGAAATAGCTGACCCCGAGACTATTTTAGGCTCATGTTGATACACAAGGTTTCCACTAACATTTAACGTGATTGTCATTTTTTCTTTATGATCTGTCAGATCAGCACGTAGCATTTCCCATGTTTTATTGGCCTTATCCAATGTTGCTTTGTAGACAACAAGGACATCACCTTGGAAGGTGTCTCCAGCTCTTTTTGCATTTAGTTGTTCGATTGAAACAATCTTAGGTTTCTTGACTCTTGTCCTACAAGGAACAAGGATAATGTCAATTGAATGCTAATTTAATATTAGCAAGCTGGGCAAATGGTGGTACAATGAAGAACCAAGTACTTTACCATTGTGATGACTCTTCCTGTGCAATTTGCACCTATTTTTCTTGTCTTTTTGATACATCTTTTGGTGTCCTGCAAAGAATTGGAACAATGTTATTTGAATATTTGTGATTTGGGTGAATGAGTATAAAGGAATAATACTATGAGCAATTTACCATTGTGCTGATTCTTCTTGTGTGATTTGTATTTGCTTTGACTGTCTTTTAGTTTCATCCATAGATCTCCTGCAAATAATGGATATAGCATTGGAAAAGACATTGCAATGCATAAAGGTGATATAAGGCTATAAGTTCTATAAAGTTGAATTTGTCTATTGGGTAACATGCAATTTTAGGAAAATTGGATTGTGATTAGTCCAATATGCTTCTGATATATAGATAGAGCATATATTTGTAATCATGTTGGACCAAATGTGATCAATGACTGAGTTGCCCATGTTGTGTTGTTGGTTCAACATAAATTGTATATTGTTATGTTGCATATAACTGTGAAGCATTTTTTTGCTTTTGCTTTCTGAAGACATGTCGACATTAAAATCACCTAAAATGTACATGTTTTCTGAATTTGTGGATCCAATAATTATTTGCAAGATTGTGATTACTTCATCTATGGCAGTTGCAGGTCTTGCATAAATATTACAAACATTGAGTTCATTGTTAGATAGCATTATTGTTGATGTGATGGCTTCAATATTTGAGGTTTCATGTTGTGTTGTTTTTGACAGGAGTAAATGTTTCCTAGTTAAAGTTGCTATGCCATGTATGTTATGTACAGAGAAGCTATCAAAATACTGCAGCAAGGTATTTAGCTCAGAGGGATGCATATGTGTTTCTTGGAGACACAAGATATTAGATTGCATTATGCCATAGTCATTGACAATGTCTTCTGCATGTGCTTTCAAGCTACAAGTGTTCAATGTACATAGGAGCATATGTGATTTGTTTTTTGAACATGTGTTTAGATTATCAAGTTTCCATTGTGCACGTGTCTGAAGATGAGACATATCTAGTTGTATTTTGTCTTTAACTTTGAAGTTTTTTGTAGTTAAAGGTTGTAATAGAAATAATGATTCTACTAATTTTGTTCGTGACAGAGCTGTATAGGTTAGTCCATGCTGTCTAATGCCTATGGGATCAAAATCCAAGGCCTCCATTGTTAATCCTTGGGATCGATGTATGGTTCATGCACATGCTACTTGTTCTGGGAATTGTTTTCTAGTTGTAATTTTCTTGTTTATTGATATTTTTTGGATTGGCCTAGCAATGTGTTGTATAGGCACCCAGTCTTTGTCAATGATAGTATAATAGCAGTGTGCTAGTTTTGTGCACTGGTGATGTCCAATTGATGGGTCATTAAATTTAATCTAGACAATATCAATATTGTTTTGTGATGTATATGCTTTAAAAACTCCATCTAAACTATTGACAAGGCCATCTTGAACATTGTAATTGCCTGCATAAAGCTCAACAAGAATGTTTGGTTTCAAGCATATTTGTGAAGGGAGTGTCGTTGTGTGACTATACACTCATATTGCATTAAGGTCCTCGTGAACTTCATCTATTGCATCTAGCACAATCATTTGGGTTGGAATGATTGATATCATTTTGTTGTTATGTGCTTGAACATCTATTCTCCTATAGAAAAGGTGCAGAAGCAATGGATCTAATGGTACAGGATGAAAGCAAATTTTGTTGATATAGTCTATGTCATGAGTTGTCTGAATGCCTACTCGTAGTCTATTAAGGATTGAAATAAATATTTCATCTTTTTGTCTCATGGTAGTCACCAATGAATAGAATTTTATGTGGTCTTTCTAGAAACTATAAGGCATTAATTCAATTGGAGTAGGCCTATTTTCGAAAACCACAGAGTCAAGGATAGGTTGTGCCTGGTAAAGGTCACCACAAAATATGGTATCAAGGTTTCCAAAGTATGTTGTAGGCATTTACATTATGTCTCGTAGTCTTCTATCAATATACCATAGAAATGTTGAGCCAACTAATGATATCTCGTCTATAAGAAGTATGTGCAATTGATCATAGTGCTTTGACATAGTGTCAAGTACTTCAATGTTCAGTGGTAGGAATTCTGATGTATTAAAAGGTATGTGAAATGCTGAATGTAATGTGAATCCCCCTATGTTATATGTTGCTTTACCTGTATATGTAGTTAATAAGCCCTTGGGTTTGTTTGGATTATTGTCAACAAAATTGCTATACATGCGAATGAGAGCTTGGTAGATGGATTTTGCTATAAAAGTCTTTCCTGTTCCAGCTCCCCCACTCAAAAACAAGTGCAATGGCTTTTGTGGATTTTTCATCTTTTTTATGAGAACATCCTTAACAATTACTTGTTGTTCTTTATTTAACATTCATCTTAACTTGTAGTATTCATTGTTATCTATAATCTATGGTTGCTTTGTAATTTCAAATCCATTGGAGTACATGGTATTTGGGTTAGAATGACCTATGTTTGGAAGGTCTGTTTGAATGTCATATAGTTCTTTCTAGGAAAGCTTTCCTTGCATTGGAGGGTCAATGAGCTTTTCATCTTCAAGAGACTGAAGATCATTTATAGCTTTGTCAATGTCACCCCATGCGGAGTTTGTGTTGTTGATGAACTTTGCACTATTTGTTTGAATGGTTTGTCCATGGTACATGTATGCATGTTCCCAAGAGTCAAAGTTTTGTTTGAGTGTATGCTCATTAATGGTAAATGGAACATAGAGAACCAATTGCTCTCTACAATGATTCTCTATATCAAATTGTTTGTTGAAATTGATAAACCATACCACATTGGGTTTGGCCTTTGGTTCAATTGTAGCACCGTATTTTTTGTATCTTGAAACAAATTCTGCAAGACATATGTCCACCATTGTTTCAGGGCATTTTAAATAGTAGTCTATAATAGATTTTGCAAGAATGTTTTCTGATTCATCTGGCTCATTGCTCAATTGTTTAACAGATTTGAGTATAAATGTGTGATCATTGTCAGATCATGTATCAATGAATATACATTTTCTTGAACTGTAATTTAATGGCAATAACGAACAATATGTGCAGCTTGTTGTGATGACATTTGTTGCAATTTAAGCATGGAATTTCCAAGTTTACTTACCATTCATATTGCATCATTATTGTCTTGCTTGTGGTATGTACATATTCTTTTGAATGCATATGTCATTGACTTGTCTACTTTTGCAATATATGAGCTATAGTACATAGCAGCAACATATGCATTCAGGACAAATTGTGCATCTATATTAGCCTTCCAAAGATCTAGAATTTTCCTTGAAAAACTATTGTTCCATATTTGTGATGGTTTTCTTTGTAAGAAAAGCGTAGGCCTGTTTAATGTTGAGCTCAAAGCTTCAATGTATTAATTGTCAGTTAAGATTAATTCTTTTAAGAACATTTGAAAAGTGAATGTTTCATCATAGTTTTCTTTTTGGAGTTTTGAAAAGATGTCAGTGGCATTTGCAGTTATCGCTTTAGTCTTTTGGAGTATTGGTAAAAGTATAGTTGACTTTTGCATTGGTGGGAAAGGAAAATTATACCTACAAAGTTGTTTTCTTGATCTCTTGCATTTCTTTGTATGATGGTGTTTGTGTAGCATTGCCAAAGGAAGTTCCAAATTTTTAGTGTTGCAAGTAATATACTTATCAAAAAAAGCTATGATGTCAGTGTTGTTATTTTCTGTGTAGATTGGTGCATTTTTAACCCATATGAGGAAATAATCATGTTCATTTCCTCAATTTTGGAACTCAGTGACTGAGAAGTAATCAATGACATTTCCAAAGAAAGAGTCATCTGTAAGTATCAATTTTTTTATTGCATTGATTCTATGTTTATAGTAACATGCACAAGTGATAGGATCTTTCTTGATTAGTTCAAATTTGTCAACATGTGTTGGGTGATTAGATTCTTGATGGTTTTGTGCTGATTAGTGTAGATTGTGCAGCTCTTGTAATGTTTGAATTAGTGGATCCCAATTTTGCTCAGCACTAGAGAAAGTGATGAAAAATGTCGGTGGTCCTAGTTGTCGAATCATAGCAAATACATTTTTCTTAAGTTGTTGTGAATAGTCTGGAGAGATTCTTATTCTTTTGAAATCAACATATCCAATATCTGATTTAAGAATTTTTTCTAGGTTTGGTTTGTGTTTAACATCTTTCGCAAATAGATTTCGCCCTTTTAACTGGCCCTTGCATATTCTTATTGTCATTATAGATAGTAGTTGTTGTATTAGTACCTTTATAGCTTTGAAAAAAATGTTTGTTGTATGATATGCAAATTGTCTTTGTGACTGTAAGAGCTCCCAATGTACTATTTTCTGATACGTAAATTTTTTTACAATGTCATTATCACATGGTTTTCCAAAGAATAAAGTTGGGAAATTCATTTCTTCAGCATAGATATCATTAAATATTCCAATTGGATACTTGTGCTCTACAGGTGCAATTTCAATAATCTTGTCTTCCATGTTATGGATACTTCTAGACTCAGTGAATCCATGTATCAATGTTTCTGATGGGTTTTCATTTTCCATTTCACTGTCTGATTCTATTTCACTTGTATTTTGTGGACTATTGTCTTCATTTTCTTCGGTGCATTGGAGAACTTCTTGCCAATCTTGGTTTATGTGGACTTCGTGCATTTTGTATAATGGTGTCCTTGTTAATTGAGTCAAAGCTTGCATGATGACATTTTGGCGCACCATGCCTTTTTGAAATGTATTTTTGTATTTTAAGCATCTTTTCAATGAAACAACAATTGTTTGTGTGTTGTTAATTGATTGTGGTAATGCTCTTTGTACAATGTTCATGTCAACAGGGACATTTATAATAGAACCTATTAGGCCTATTTGAGACCTTTTGAACCCTAGTTCCCAAATCTGTGTAAATGCAATTCTAAGTGAGACAAGTCATTCGTTTAGATGAGTTAAATTTTGCACATAGCACAATGGTCTATTAGTTCTTATTTTCTGTGGCGTAGCATACTTTCGAATAGTGGACTGTTTCAATGCAAAGTAGCATACATTGCATATGAAATCTGTGAATGGTAAGGAATTTGAGTGTAGTAGCTTATAGTATAGTTGTTTTTGTTTTTCTTTGAATATCTTGATGTCCTTGTTCAAACAGAGCACTTGGAAAATTGCACATGGGTATTTTGGTGTATCTTGTATTGTTGTTTTATAAATTTCTATTGGTGTCAATGTTTTTTTTTTCTTTGGGCTGCTAGGTACACTTTCTTTTTGTTTTTCTTTTCTAATCAAGTTCTTCAGGTGATTAAGTCTTATTGTTGATTTATGTTTAAAATTGTTTGCTATGAAAAATGGTATCAAATTTTCCTTGTTTTTAGGCAAAGGATGTGGCTTGGTCAAGTAAGTATTTTTGTATTGTGGATGATTTCTGATCAAATTTTTTAGTTGGAGTAAGCTTGTTGAGCATTGGTGAGTTAGATTTTGCACTTTGATTCTTAGAAGCGGCTCAAAATTTCCAACTAGAGGGTTTGTATCATGGAACAGTATAGAGATTGATTTTGTATATCCAGAATCATTGAAATATAAGTACTTTCTTGATGTTGTCAATGACTAGAGGCTTATTTGTATTTTTAACCATTTGGATATTCAGTGAATGCAAAACAAGTCACCCCACAATCCACATTCACTATGGGCTATGCATGGGCTTGCAGACAACTACATCTTGCGGAAGTATGTTTCTTGATCATGTACTTTGTGCAATGTATATAGAGTACTAGGATTTAGTTCATTGTTATATGATTTAATTGCTTCTTTGCCCTTTTTTTGAAAGCAAGCTAGGAAATAATCTATAGCTCCATTGCGTAATTGAGTTGAGGTGTACTGGTTGTTAAGTAGTACTTGAAGCGAATCAAACAAACAATCACCAACATTGTATGCAAATGTGCTTAATCTACAAAGGCCTTCAGCTCTAAGGACATTGTCAATGTTTGACATTCGAGGATACTTTGTGCACTATTTTTTTATTTCATGTGAACCTATGGGCTGTTTTGAAGTTACGTTTTGTGTTTCAATTTTTAACAATGGTTCAAAGTGTCCACTTAAATAATTCATGTCATGAAATAATATAGAGACTGATTCTATATAATTAGAACTACTGAACTGTAAGTACCTTCTTGCTGTTGTTCTTGACCAAAGGGATATTTGTATATTCAACCATTTGGATATCCAGTGAATGTAAAATAGGTCACCCTACAATCCACTTTCTATGCAATCTGCTTGTGGCTTTGCAGATAATCACATTCTATGGAAATATGTTTGTAGATCATGTACTTTGTGCAATGTATATAGAGTATTAAGGTCTAGTTCATAGCTGTATGATTTTATTGCTTCTTTGTCCTTGTTTTGAAGGAAATTCAAGAAGTAATCTATAGCTCCATTTCATAGTTGAATTGATGTGTAACGATTGTTAAGCAATAGTTGTAATGAGTCAAACAAACAATCACCAACATTGTATGCAAAAGCACTCAATCTGCAAAGTCCCTCGCCCTTAAGCACGTAGTCAATGTTTGATATTTGGGGGCGCTTTGTTAATTCATAGGTGTTAATGTCTATCATTTTCTTTTTTTATCGTGTATCCTAATGTGTTTGAGAATAGAAAATGTTGTGTATGAATAGCATCTAACGCTAGTATCTAGATTACAAAATCTATAATTGTTTACATCGTCGCCTATGTGCTTTTACTCAATAGCATTCCATAGTATTAATCATGTTGTCGAGGATCTTGGAAGTTAATAATCTCTATATATGTTGGAAAATGGATCTTGAGTAGTAGCAGAAGCCTACGTAACATACCACACAACAAACAATTTAATAGAAGCACAAGGGGAAAATAGTATTAATTCTTCAACCTGACCTTGTTATCCATTGTCCCCCAGCAGGATTGTATGTACTTATTCCTGTTACATTGACAAAGTGGATAAATGAGTACAATGCATGATGTATACTTTCAGTCCCACAAACACAAAACAATATTTTCAGGTAGCTTTGTTTACATGCAACAAATGGTCGACAAGAATCTTTTTTGCTCACATTGTCAATCTCAGTCTATGGTATTTAAGTGTTTTGTGTAACTGGATTCCTTTGTTTCTATGTACTTCTAAGCGACTGATTTTTTTCAAAGAACAAATGATTTTAAAAGGTATTTAGATAAACATGAATTAAGTGGCATGTAGAGAATAGTTTCACAAATCATTTATGTTTAAAGAAAATAAGGGAAATGCAAAAGCATTGTTTGATCAAAGAAGATCTTTGGCTTTTCTTATTTGTGGGAATAGCTTTTAAAATCATTTGTGTTTTGAAAATTTAAGGAAAATGCAAAGGCATAGGTCCATTAAGCAAAAGTGAAGGCATAGATTGATTAAATAATTAAAAAAAGAGATTGAAATTTAGAGGTGTAGGTGCACAGTGCATACATGCAAAGCAAATGCATTAAATAGCATGTGGGTGGATGAGAAACTGCTGGAATGGCTTGGTGGACATGTATAGCCAGGTTGCTTTGTTCATTTGTTATAGACTTAAGTCAGCTATTAAGCATGACTATTACTTTGCACAAATTGTTTTTCTATTCTACAAGTCTTTGTTCTGGAAGAGTTTATAGCGATTGAGTAGACTTTGTTATAGTTACAGTATCCAGAACCAAAAATGAGTTACTTGAGGCAATAAATAGTTTCTTTCCTCAGTTTTCTCTTACTTTAGAGGTTTAAAAAGCACGCAGTGAAATTGGCAATGTGAGCAAAAAAAAATTGTGGTTAATGTCATTTTGCATGTAAGCAAGACCATGGAAAAATATTGCGTCATGTATATGAGTGACATAGTACATCATTCATTGTACTCATGTGCCATGTCAGCTTTTGAAATTAACTTTGTAGGCTTTTATTTGCAATACAGGAAGATTAAACATGCATTAACTTGCACACTCCACAACAACTTGCCACAGATATAAGCAGTCCTATGAAAAAAATTGCCTTAAATGCATACAGGTAAAAACCAGTTGACATAAAAAAAAGACTTATGACTCTATAGGCTATTTAAAACTGCAAACAGGGTTTAAAAATTGCATGCTAGCAGTTCATTCTATTCTATGGATATTGTATAGAGGAAGTATAACTTATTAACACATAAGCAAAACCTGTTCTATTGCCTGAAGACAAATTACTATTGCAATTGTGGAAAATGCATTTTCCTGTTTGTATATGTGGAAGCAGCCTTCTAAATCATTTATGTTCAAAGAAATGAGGAATACAAGATGACAAAATGAATACATGGAAAAGAACTTTATGCAATTATTATATTGAAGAATTTCAATTGCATTTCAAGAAAAGGAAAAAGACAATTTGGAAAACTGACCTTGCAATCTACTATCGAACGATCAAGTATACTTGTAGGAATGTTGATGCAGGAGCATCCAGTGGTGTAAGGGCAATCTTGCATCACCCAAAAATAGTTAAATTTTAAGTTTATCATTTTTTAGATGTTTTTACATTTTTGGATACCCTTTTCATCATAATGAAATTCCCAATTTATGGTTTTTATTTTCTATTCCTGGGATGAAAGATATTGCAGTTTTAGTTTCCCATATTTGCACCTAAAAATCTTCTGAGTTGGATTTGAGGCACTTAGAGCTTTTGTAATGGCCCTAAAACTTGCCAAAATCAGTATAGAAAATTTTGAGCGCATTCTTGACTTCGAGATCTTTCCAACGGTTCAAACGGTTCGTGAATCGGAGCCCTGGATCAAAAGTTATGGCCCCGGGAAGTTGGTGCACTTTCTAGAAGATACCATTGCGAATGCTCTTTTGAAATTTGAACTTCATGTTGTAAATTTTCGGCACCAAACTGCCTAAAGTCAATTTGAAATGTTGTTTTGGCTCCAAACTAATGAGGAGCTCTATTTATGGGTGGGTTTTCTAATTTTTGGGTAACTTTTTGGGGACAAACTCGCATATTGCGAAAGGGTGATTCTGTAGCTTTCTGTAACTTGCATGTGTTGTAAAACTTGGGGATTTGAGATCCTCTACATGTAAGAAGTTCCATTTTCTAAATAATAAAATTATTCTCTTGTTGGTGGGTTATTTTCGGTGTCTCGGGTTGTGCCCTCATCAAGTGGTATTAGAGCGGGTTTTTCTTGAGCGTGTGGACAGATCGCCGATTGTGAGGCAGTTCGCACCAGGATCGTGGTTGTGGGTCAAGGTCAAAAAGGATTCCTCCAAGAGTGATGCCTGGTAGGCGTGGTGG
>VDFB02353493.1:99303824-99321425 GCA_007258455.2 Sequoia sempervirens | reverse complement strand
TTGATTATATTTTAATTTAATTTTTAAAATCTACATAAAATATTTCAAAGTAATTTTATATTTATAATAGACTTATTGATTTTGCTAAATCAATGTAACAAAAATAATTTAATCAATTATTATGATATGCACTTATTAACCAATTATATTTTATAAATTTTCTGGTCATTTTTTCCAAAAGTGAACATCCAAACCAATAATATTTATTGGAAAACCTATTAGCCAAAACAATTTACCCCTTGTTGTACCATTCATATTTCTATGGTAATTAATAATAAAATTTGAACAATTTTGACCTATTAGTGTACTAAAATTTAGATTTCAAATATGAGAATGAATTATGAGTAGCATCTTGGACCAACTATACATACTATTTTTTCCATTCTTTTCAATTCTTCATGATTTATTAAGTATTATCATTTCTCTACAATAAATTAGAATTCATATCAATAATGACATCATTCCAAAAAATTCCTCATCCTCACACAATGTAATTACAAGTCACTATACTTTATAATGTGAGCATGCATGATGAATACATTTTATAAGATCCATATCAATTCACTTGTCTTGCATATGCTTACATTTTGTATGAACATCTATCATGCTAGCGACAACAACATTTTAAAAAAATTAACTACCATTTGCACTTACACAATTAAAATTCTAGAGGCATTTGGATACTAGAGGTTGTTATACAGAATCCTTAAGGTATTATAATTGTCCTTTAGAATAGTAAATAATCAATCTATGAATATAATGTACTCAATAATAACTATAATGATCAAGTAATCAACACCATTGGTCAATTATTAGTTGAACTACACTAATGATAATCTAATGCTTTTTGAATAAATGTCAATCAATAAATACATTATAAATTGGAAACCATCATAAATTGAACACATTAAAAATATTATTTCATAACAAGTATATAATTTTATTAATGTACTTTTAAAAAATCTAAAAGATTTTTTTTTCATATTATAATTATTATCAATATATACAAATAAATTATACAATATAATAATATTATTTAAAAAACTTAAAATATATAGAAAATATCTTACGAGTGAAAGAATATTATTTTATAAATTAAAATAATATGTATATTAAGATCATTCTATAATAAGAACAAAACTTTAAAATATGTATAAAACACAACTAACATATATTTTAGAAATTTAAAATTATATAAATATTTCTTAATTAAATGTAAAATATTTTAGTTAAATAAAATGAAAAATAACTCTTAAATAAACAAAATAGTTCAAAATTTCAAAATATTTAAAAAGATAAATATATTTAAGGTATTTGTACTAATAATGTAAAAGATAGGAATTCTCAATAGTATTCATGTGCTATTCCAAATGATGTGAATGTTGAGATTTTGACTTAAAACTTTATGTTATTTTAACATAGACATTTTGGATCAAACTCCATGATCCATCATGATCCATCCTAATAATACTCAAAAAAATATCCTTGATAATACTCACGTCTGATCAAAAATCAAGTCCGGACTTTAATGAAATCAAATCTGACTTCTTAATTTACCACCCTCGGACAAACATCGTTAAGATTGGAAGTTTGTGCTTTTGGATCTGATTTTCTGTTTGTCTTGTAGTTTCCATAGATTAAAATCAAAGCACGCCACCTGCGACGTTGGACTTTAAAGATCAAGCGGCATTTTCTTAGAAAGCGTGTTTTTCCCTCATAATGTGCATAAATTTTTTATGGTTTATCTCACTCAAGTTTCCTTCTGAAATGAAAGGACGGAGCTCACCATCATTCATCTCAGACGTGCCCTTTTATTTACATGTCTATTCTCTAACATTGACTAATCGAATGGCTGTCTATTCCCGTCCGAACACCTTTCTTTTCACAGAAGTTATCCAATTTTTCTTTTCCACAAAATTTTTATTCTCCATATATATGAATATTCTTTTTAACTTTGATTCTAGAAATTTCATGTAAATTTTCATTCATATAAAAACTCTTATCCTCACGTACACAGCTGACTAGTTGTAAGGACTCTCTATTTTGATGTAACCTTTCATACAAAACTATATCTTCATGTACACGTCTAATTTCCATCTTTTTCTAATCACATAGCTCACTATTCTAATGCAATGTTTTCTTCCATCAAACTCTCATTTTAAGAGAGTTAGTGGTATACCTACTTGTGTAGAGGATGCAAATCGCTTGTATGCATCTTTTAAGTCAAACCTAAACTATGGTAAACTCTAAACTATAGTAAACTCTAGGTTTTAGATGTAATTTTTCATTTTCTTATTTTTCTATTGATCACAAATGAAAATGAATATTTTGTCATGTTTAAAGAAATTTAGCAATAATGTCTGTAAAGTCTTACAGGTTTAAAATTTAAACTGTTGTTTTCTTATTTTTCTATTGATTAGAAATGAAAATGAATGTTTTTGTCATGTTGAAAAAAGTTTAACAATATTGTCGTAAAAGTTTATATTTCCTAAAAAGTGGAAAAAATTATGAATTATAATTAGATGGAGAATAGTGACCCTTCACTTCTAACTTCCTTTTCTAAAAGAAAGAAAGTTCATCGTGTGACAATTTGCTTAAACATCATAAAGATCAAAGGTCAAATAATTAACAACAATTTTTACACCTCATCCATATTAAAATGTAGTAAATATTTGTCCAATTTTTGTTGCTCATTTTGATAGTTAAATAGGATACTACTAAAAATAGACATTGTCTAACACACTCCATATTTGTATCTTAACTACTTTATGTTAATTTTCCACACAATAGGTGGGTATTTTACAACATTCAAATGTATACATTTAAATTGACTAATTACATATTCAATTTTAATTCATTTCTTATATAGAAACTATATCCTAATTTGCATCCATAAAAAACCATATCCTTTGATTTAATGCCATAGTATAGAAGAGGGAAACTATGTGTAAAATTCATAGAAGCACAATACCAAACTCTCTTCAACTTATTTCCTATTATGATCCTAATATAATATATTCCTCAATAAACATTATATATTTAGAGATATTTATTATTTATTCTTCATTTTAATAAGGATAAACACTTGTGACATGCTCAACCCTAACATAAATAATAATTAATGCACTAATAACTCTTAAATAGGATGAAGGAGTATGTCCTTGCATAGTTTAGCCTATAAATATGGAAGATAACTCTGTCTCATACCATCATGCCATCAACTATTAAATTCATATAGTATTATCCGATTATGGGAGGTAATCTCCTTGAAGTGCTCTACTATATTTATGATTTTTACACTTATATACAAGAACTATCATAACAAGTGGTACCAAAGCTATGATTTGGGCCAACATTTTTGTTTCCACCATAACTTCCAAACTGGAGAAATTTTGGATCCGATTTATTTTAGGTTTTGAGTTGTGTATTAGATAAATTGTCAAAACAAAATTCAGATTTAAAAGGTATGTTTTCTAAATTTTGTTGATATTTTATGGTTTTTCATTAATTTTGTTTATAGGCCACAATTTTCCTCATCAAAATATTTTTCAAGAAGTAAATTGTCCTCAATTGAAGAATATTAAGTACACAATGATGAAGAATAAGTGGAAGGATGGTCCATCTCTATGAAGAACTCAAAAAATTGAATATCAAGATGAAAACAAACCTCTTTTGTGTGAGGATCAAACAATCTATATGCCTTCACATCCTCAAAATAGCAAAAATAAATGAATCATTGACTCTTCTTCTCCATTGATTTACATTGACGATCCAAAATGAATTCCTTAGCATCACTGTTGAATACTCTAAATATGGATATACTATGCTTCTTATGAGACCAAGTCTCTTTAGGAATCATATGCCACATTACCTTGTGAGGCATATGGTTCTAAATACAGTTGGCACAATTGATATCCTTGGCAACAAAAAGCTAGAGCTATGGATTGATAGTAAATCATAAAATTGGTCATCTCTTGAAAATTATTGTTGTTCCTCTTATTCATGTCATATTTTTGAGGAGTGTAAGGAACTCTATCCTAATGAAGAATACCATAGCTCATTAAAAAAATGCAAAAAATATTGATTGATATAATCTGCCTCGTTATCTATATGCATATATTGATGAGAAAAACTTGATTACTTCACAGATTCTTTCAAGGTCTAGAAGTTGGTAAGAACCTCTCTTTTACTTGAAAAAATAGACCCATGTGCATCATAAAAATATCAATAAAATTGACCACTTTCTTAGCGCCTTAAAAATTAGTTGGAAAGGACATGTGATTGCTATGAACTAACTCATTATGTGGTCGCGCTAGCTTGAACCTTACAAAAATAATATTGACATTGTTTTCCAAGAGCAAAACCTCAAAATTTTGATTTTTGCAAGAGATCTTTGGAATACTAACAATTAAGTTATTTTTGTTCATCTACTAAAGATTAAATGCCCAAACCTTTCATGCCAAAGTTTTCTCATTGAATCAACATGAGAAATAAAGGAAAAACCAGATGAAGACTCAAACACATTAAATTGAAATAAATGGTCCTCATGATCAATTGTGCTTGTACAAATATGCTTCTCAAGATCCCAATGCTCTCAAATAGTCACATTATATGGAATAAACTCAATGAACTTTCCATCTCCAAAATGAAAAATTTTATATATGGAAAGTAGATTCAATAAAATATTAGGAACAAGAATAATGTCCTCAATGCAACCATCTAGTATATGAATGGAGCCTATTTCCAAAATTGTAATTTATGAAGAGTTCCCAGATGCATCATGAGAAGTAGAAGTATGAGAAATGGAATCAAGGAGATCACATGAATTGCTTGTGTGATGTGAAGCACTTGAATCAAGAATCCAACTATTAGTAGATGAATGCAAGGTATGTGTTGAAAGATCTTAACCTTTCCCAATGAAAGAAAACTTAGGTATTCAAATATTATGTCTACTCGTAACTTCCTCCAAAGCCTATAGTCTCTTGAAATGATGAGACCCATCATTCCCATTTTTTCCACAAAAGAACAAGTTTCTCCTTTCTTTTTCTTAAACATGGAAGAATAATCTCCATAGTTAGAAAAAGGAGGTGGTGGACTAGCATTCAAAGTATTATTTTGTTATGATTTTATTTAGACTACACCAAGGAAATTCTATCTTAGGCTTCTTCTTATTCTTTCCTTTACCTTTGGAAGATTGAGCTATTAGAGCTTGGTTATTATTTATTTGACAATTAGGGCATAAGTGGATGCTTTAGTTGTGTTCAATCATAGATAAAGGAATGATGATACCTACTCTAGATGGATTAGAATAATGGGTTTTTTCTTAGACTGGGTTGATATTTTTATTCTTATGTGGATTATCTTGGTTAGCATTGGATATTGATTAGGTTATGGATTTTAGTTCATTAATAATAGTTGTGGCTACATTATGATTATCAAATTATTTTATTATGTAGTATGAAATTGTATGTGTATTAAGATAATATTGAAAAATTATAATATTCATTTATAATGGTTTATAAAGTTATACAATTTCAAGGTGATTTCATAAATAACTATATAGTAGACAAGGATTTTGGAAATGAGATATTTGATTTGAAATGTTATTGTTGTTATAATTGCTTTGGCTATTATCATATCTTATGATATACTAACATAAATTTTTGAGTGAGAAGGAAAATTTTCATTTGAATTTGGGGGTCACATATCAGGTTCCATGTATATTTTCCCCTTAACAACTGATCTTAACTCATACAGAGGAATTAAGATCATGTATTATGTGCATGTTGTAGTGTTGTGAATATTCTTTTTTTAGTCTAATGTGTTTTTTTATGTTATTTATATTTTAGGAAGTTTAATTTGTAGGTGTTGAGAAAATACAACTTCATAGGAACCCAATGATCTCTACAAGCTAAGAATACCTATTACAGGGAGAAGCAAAGAGAAGCAACACAGAAAACAATAAAAATGCTCAAAGATGTGGAGCTCTGTATTTACCAATGTGTAAAAGAATAATAATACAAAAGAAAAGTTTCAACCACATATAGGTCAAAAAAACCTAAAAAGGAAAAACCCTAGGCTTGCACATTAATAATTAATAAAATAATTAATTATTATGCACCTAATGTTAGCTTAAGTGTAAAAGAGATAAAAGGGAACTTTAATTAATTAAACAAATATTGTTTAATTAATCAAGTAAATAACCAATTACTCTAACACCCCCCCTTAAGCTAGACTTAGGGAGAAGCTAAAACCTAGAAGCAGCTACTGAAAGCAAAAAACAATGGGTCCCAACAACAAGGCTAGATCAGGTACCCAAGTACAAGGAAATCTCTATGAAACGGAGAAAAGGAGAAAACCTAGTGGGAAAAAACTCCTCTCCAAAAAGAGATAGAAGAACATGCTGAAAGAAACATGAAGGAAGGAAGGCCTCATAAAGACCCCCCAAGGACAACTTCCTTCACCCCAAGCATAGAGCGCAACTGAAGATAGCGCAGCAATGCAAAAGGCTTCATGAAGATGTCCGCAACCTGTTTGACAATGGGAATATGCTCCAAGATGAGAGAACCATCCTGAATCAACTATCTGATGAAATGCATATGAAGCTCAATGTGCTTCGTTCGCTGATGCTCCAACGGGTTGCGAGAAATGTGTATAGCGCTCTGATTGTCACACCAAAGAATAGTGGGACTATCAGGAGGAAAACCAAACTCAGTCATCAACTATCGAAGCCATAAGATCTCCTGACTAGCGAGCACAACAGCTCGGTACTCAACCTCTATAGATGATAATGCATGAGCAGTCTGCTTCTTGCAAGACCATGTGATAGAACCATAGCCAAGACAGAAAACAAAGCCAGAAGTAGACTTCCGATCATTGACATCACCAGCCCAATCTGAGTCAGTGTAGCCAACAATGTGAGGATCCCCTGATGTGTAGTGAATGCCATAAGAAAGGGTGCCCTGAATGTACCTCAAAATATGTTTGGCAGCTTGCCAGTGACTCTCATGAGGATCATGGGAGAATCGAGAGACAAGGCCAACCGCAAAGGAAAGATCAGGATGAGTGTGTGTCAGGTACAACAAACTGCCAACCAACTGCCTGTAAAGTGTAGAATCTACTAAAGGAGTGGGGCAAGTAGTAGTCAAAACAACCCCTGACTGAAAAGGTGTGGGGGCAGGCTTGCAATCAAGCATGCCAAAGCGTTGAAGCATATCAAGAGCATACTTCTGCTAGTGAATGGAGATCCCATCAGAAGACTGAATCACCTGAAGACCAAGAAAATAGTGCAGAAGACCGAGATCTGTCATCTCAAACTGCTCCATCAAAGCTCACTGAGCATGCTGAATCATAGAGGATGAGCTACCTGTGATGAGGAGATCATCAACATATAGCACAAGAATCATGATCTCATCCTCAAGATTCTGAATATATATTGTGGGATCAAAATGACAGCATGTGAAACTAGTGGAGAGCAAAAAAGAATCCATCTTCTCATACCAAGCCCATGGGGCCTGTTTGAGACCATATAATGAATGCCAAAGTCTACAAACCAAAGAAGCATCCTGAAAAAATCCCTGAGGCTGCTCCATATAGATCTCCTCCTGTAGGTCACCATGCAAGAATGCACTCTTCACATCCATCTGATAAATGGACCAGACCCTAGAAGCTGCAAGTGATAGTACAAAGCGAATAGAATTCATCTTGGCGATAGGGGAAAATGTCTCAGAGTAATCAATACCCTCAACCTACAAGAAACCCTTCGCAACAAGACATGCTTTGTACTTATCAATAGAACCACCAGCAACATACTTGGTGCGATACAACCATCTGCACCGAACCATCTTTCTGCCCTTAGGAAGAGGACAGAGATCCCAAGTACTATTCCTCATCAAAGAAGAATACTCCTCCTCCATAGCACTATCCCACTCAGGGTGACCTGTCACCTCAGAAAACTTCTGAGGATCCTCTGAAAGAGCATGACTCAAAAGACTAGAACCCGCAATATGAGAATGGGTGCGACGAGTGTCTGAAGGATCACTTGCCATAGATCCTGTTGCCTCAACAGTAAAGCGAGCCCATTTGGGCATTTGAGGTGGAGCAAGTGGAGGTGGAGATGGGGGATCATCAACATCCTCATCAGAATCATCCTCAACATAATCCTGAAGAGCTACAGTGTGAGGAGTAGGTAGTGAAGTAGACACTGGAGACAGGGTATCCACTGTGGGAAGGCGCTCATCAAACTGGACATCCCATCAAAATAGGACCTCTCTGGAATCAGGATCAAACAACCTGTACGCCTTAACATCCTCACAGTAGCTGACAAAAATGAGGGGTCGACTCTTCGCTCCATGGCTCTCCTCTAAGCATCAGGAATAAAGGCCCATGCCTCACTACCAAATACTCGAAATGATGAAACATCAGGCTTGTCATGAGACCAAGCCTCCCCAGGAGTCATATGTCAAATCGCCTTGTGAGGCATCCGATTCTGAATATAATTGGCACAATTAACTGCCTCAGCCCAAAAAGATGGATCCATGGACCTGGACTGAATCATACAATTTGCCATCTCCCGTAAAGTCCTGTTCTTTCTCTCAGCGACACCATTCTGCTGAGGGGTGTAGGGAACAGTAAATTGATGCTGCAAACCATGCTCAGTGCAAAAATCTCTGAAAGCCTGATTCACATACTCCCCCCCATTATCTGTACGTATTCACCGAATACAAAGGCCAGACTGCTTCTCTACAAATGTCTTGAAGATTCGAAAGGAATCAAAGACATCAGACTTGTACTTAAGAAAGTACACCCATGTGCGTCTGGAGAAGTCATCAATGAATGTGAGTACATACTTGGCCCCAGAAAAAGGAGTGGGAAATGACATGAGGTCACTATGAATCAACTCCAAGGGTGCCAAAGCACGAGTGGCGCTTCCCTTCGGAAAGGGATCCCTTTGATGCTTGCCAAGCACACAACCATGACAAACACCGTCTATGCAGAAATCTGTGGAAGACCAAGAACAAGTGCCTGTGTACTCATCTGCTGAAGATATTGTAATTGACATGGCCCAAAGCTCATGCCAAAGCTTACTCACTGAATCTGCATGTGCTATAAGAGATGAACCTGTACCCTCAGAAGGCTCAAATCCATCAAATCTGTAAAGACGAGATGCAGTATCAACATACCCAGTAGCCACAACCAAATCAGAGTCATGGAGGTCCCAAATAACCACATGATGTGGTGAGAACTCAACTGTCTTACCAGAGCCAGAATGGAAAATCTGATAAATGGATAGGAGGTTCGTCGAGATGTCAGGAACAACTAGAACATCCTGTAGAGTACCCCCATCCAAAGAGACAGAACCTGAACCCAAGACTGAAAGCTGTGTAGAGTCACCCACTACAATCTGTGAAGTACCACAAGAGGCAAGAGAAGTGACCAACTGCTGAGTGTGAGTCATATGGTGAGAAGCACCAGAATCTAAAATCCAAGTGGACCCATAGGTCGATGCTCGAGCAGTGAGAGCATGGCCTTTCCCTGTGGAAGGAGAAGATGACTGAGGTGAGGAGATATGATGTTGTTGCATGGCTTCCTCTAAAGCCTCTAATTGTTTCCAACACCTGGAAACTGGATGTCCTTCCTTGCCATAGAAGCTGCAAGTGTCTCCTGATTTCTTCTTAGTCTTGGAGGAAGACTCACCAGACTTCGAAGATTTCCCCTGTTTCGGATTAAGTGGTGGTTTGGAATCAGACTTAGGAGGTGGTTTGGAGGAATGCTCACTGCCTACAGAATCTTTCTTGGGATTCAGTTTCTGCTTCTATTTCTCCTTAGATGACTGAGCAACCAATGCTTTGTTCTTTGATCCTAAGAGCATATCTATCTGAGAAAGGTGTGACTGCTCATGAGACAAACACTCACAAAACACATCAAAGGTAGGCATGGTAAAACGAGCACCCAGACCATCCATGGTGGAATAGAATGAAGAAGCAAATATTTGAAATGGACCACGAAGCTTCGAAAGGATCAAGTAAATGCACTATGTGTCTGACTTATTCTTGCCACAACCCTGTAAAATAGTGCGGATAGTTTTGAACTTGGTCAAAAAATCCTCAATAGTGGGAAATGATTCAGGTAACAGTGAAGTTAGCTCTGCCTCAATTTGTAATGCTCGGAACTCATTAATGGTCCCAAAAAGTGTCTCAAACTTCAACCAAATGGCTCGAGGAGTGAGCAAAGCATCAAGGTGAAATAGAAGACTATCTGAAACGTGCAGGGATAGCAAACCCATAGCTTCATCCATCTTGTTCTTGTGCTGAAGAATCTCAAAAAGATGCTAAAACTGAGGCTGAACCTCATCTAGACAAGACTACAACCCTCGTGACCTGAGAAGCCTCGTCATGTGAGACTTCCAGGTGTGATAGTTGTGTGATGTGAGTAACTCAATTGAGCAGTCTGCCATGAAACCCTGCACCTGTACCTGCTTGTGTTTTTTATTATTATGTGATCTTTTAGAATAGACAGAAGATGCATAAGGGTTTGATTGTTTTGAGAGTTTTGGTGTTCTGGTTTTCTGATATAAATGACAGAAAGCGAGAAAAAACACCCCCCCACAAAAGATAAACCCAAACCCTAGTACAAACTGAGAAAGAGGAAGCAATGCATAAGCAAAAAAGCTTCAAAACAAAGTTTCGTGTACTTGAAGAAAATTTTGAGAAAAAAAATCACATATCTGAATAGAGCATGCTGAGAGCTTTCTAGCGCCTGTTCGTTTTTGAAAAAACGGAGTTCGTTTGCACCTTTTATTGCTCCGAAAGTGCAGAAAGAAGACCCCACTTTGACTGGAAAAAAATACAGTCAAATAGAAAATATGGAAAAAATTATCAGTACCATGACATCTGGCACGAAATTAGCTTTCCAATGGTATCTCGTTTGAAAAAAAGGAGACTGTATGTCGATTGTAGACCCGATTTCGTGAAGTCTCCTGAAAAAGCACAATTCTGCCTCCTTTAAGCACTGGGGGCTAAAAAAAAAAAGCCCTTGGTCCGCTGAGCGACCAGGGGGCTGGCGACAGGTGGAGGGCCGAAGCCCTTGGTCACCAATGTGACCGGCACGTTGGAAGCGCAGGCTAGTTGGGAGCTCGGTGAGCTCGGCGAGCCGAGAGCTGAGAGCGGTGGCAACGGCGGCGAGCTCGGTGGGCCAAGAGCTCGGCGAGCCAGGAGCTGAGGGCATCGGAGAAACCCAGCGGCGGCGGCGGCGGCGGGACCGGTAGCAGAGGGCACCAGAGAAACCTAGCGACGGTGAACGGATCCTGGTGGGGGTCGTGGACGGCGCTGGTAGTACTGTTGACTGCAGTACCTGCAGGGCCGGCGGTACCCTGTGTACCGTGGGTGCAAACCCACAAAATAAAAAGAAATTCAAATTTTTTTTAAAGAGCCCTTTTTTAATTCGCCTGGTTTTTTAAAAACCCCAGCTTCTAATGCAAAAATCTCAAAACAAAAACAGGGGAGCTGCAGACCTCAAACTCCGATACCATGAAGGAGCTCAAAGATCTCTGCAAGCTGAAAACCCCTGTTACAGGGAGAAGCAATGAGAAGCAACAAATAAAAAATGCTCAAAGATGTGGAGCTCAATATTTCCAATGTGTAAAAGAATTAATTTACAAAAGAAAAGTTTACAACCTCATATAGGTCAAAAAAGCTAAAAAGGAAAACCCTAGATTTGCACAATAATAATTAATAAAATAATTAATTATTATGCACCTAAAATTAGCTTAGGTGTAAAAGAGATAAAAGGGAACTTAATTAATTAACCAAATATTATTTAATTAATCAAGTAAAAATAACCAATTACTCTAACAAATAAGAATTACATTTATTATAATAAAATAAACGCAATTTGAAATTTAAAAATTGAAAATAAGTAAAGAAATAAAATAAAACTTAACTGCAATCATGAACTTTGAAAATAAATACACCATAAATTCAGCACTACTCAGCACTACCCAGTCCACGTAAACCATAAGGATCCTATTTCACCTACTCCATTATACAACACCTTTCCACCGCACGATCTATCAACGGACAAGAATCTGTCTTCAGACAACCTTGATTTCCCCGCTGTTTAATATGGATTCTCCACTCGTTCAAGGGTCAATCATTCAAATAAAAAACCAACATCTCATTCATTACAGTCGCCCTCTGAAAAGAAAATAAAAAATCTTAGCACTTGGTTTGGATGTGATAAAACCCACTAATGGATTCTTCTCAGCTTCTATATAATCTTAGACAACCACTGATATATGCAAGAATAGGTCCTCTGAGCTCTAAGAATACATTAAGCATGGCAATTGCAGTGGATGGCAGTTACAAATGGAAATCAGTTTTCTTCCTGGTGGCTCTAATTGGCGTGGTGGTTGTGGGGCTGAGCGGCAAGGCGGATGGCGCAGTATCATGCTCCACGGTGGTGTCTGATTTAATCCCCTGCCTTTCCTACGTTTCAGGAAGCACCGCTCAGCCCAGCAAGGGATGCTGTAATGGCATTAAAACTCTCAACACCGCCGCCAAAACTACAGCCGATAGGCAAGCCGTATGCAACTGCATTAAGTCTGCAGCGTCGTCGTACAGCAGTTAC
Source organism: Sequoia sempervirens (assembly GCA_007258455.2). Taxonomy (NCBI): domain Eukaryota; kingdom Viridiplantae; phylum Streptophyta; class Pinopsida; order Cupressales; family Cupressaceae; genus Sequoia; species Sequoia sempervirens. The sequence continues at coordinate 99,308,798 of VDFB02353493.1, read as the reverse complement.
TATGATAAGGCCAGCAAATTGCCCGGTCTCTGTGGTGTTAATCTCGGCTTTGACATGACACCCTCGCTTAACTGCAGCACGTAATTTCTTGACCCGTTCTTTTATATCTTCTTGCTTGGCGAACTTTATGTTCATTCTGACTAACCGGTTTTTTATTTACAGGATCCGCTGAGATCTGTGCATGGAGGGGCTGTCAGCTTTGTAATCCAGTATAATAATACTACCTATGCTGAAGTTGTAGGAGACCTCAAGGAACACTGGGGATAGTATTTAATGTAGATATAGCGCTTCATCGGCGATGGGTAATAAAGAATACCATTGCTTAGTCTTATGTATATGCGCACATAATGTTATATGGATGGTGTAGACTCCTTCCAATTCATTGTAATGAATCTACACCTTTAAGTTATTTTCTCCAAATTGTGTTTGTGATAGATTGATGATGATTTTAGACCAAATTAGTAGTGAGATGGATGCAAAGAAATAATAAAGAGGAAGCAACATAGCGCAGCAATTTGGCCATAAGTTGACATTAATAATCAAATTTCGCTTTGACTCGGAGATCATCTCATTCCTATTCGGTAATCCTTCCCTCACGACTTCATCCCCTGCGACAGCCCGAATATTTGAAAATTAGCTTTCCCAAATGGGAGAATCGCCTTTCATTTGTTGTTGGAGTGTTCTATCAATTAAACTACTACTCCTCTTTGGCCAGTCCATCGTAGGTCTGGATGTGGCTTATTTCCAACACCCTCCATTAAGCCGCACTGTTGGTGCTTGGGGCTCCTGACCTAGCTCTGATATTACTTGTTGAGTTGCTGCTCATTTGGACCAGCTAGGACCTAGAACCTTCCATTTGCTGCTGCAGTGCTCTACCAGCTGAACTACTAGCCCCTCTTTGGCCAGCCTATCGTCACCCTGGATGTAGCTTATTTCTTACGAGAACTACATATTCACTTCTCTATTTCATGTTTCAAGAACTTAGTACTCGATTTGCAGCTCCCTCACTATTATTTCCATCTTCTCAAATAACAAAGAATTCACCAAGCAGACTCTTTTTATTACATCCACAAGCATTTTACAATAGCAAATAGTGCAAGGAGTTTTATGTGCTCACGTTTTTACATAAAATAGATTTTACATATTTTTTAATAAACAAACCTAAAGGTTACAACTCGTGGTTTTTTCTTAACACGTCTTTGCTGACTCAAGGTATGTTGGCCCAAATCTGTTGGGTGTGGAACCTTAAGGCTGGGACTTTTCAATAGACAAGTTCGATTGATTGGGAGAATGGATATATCAAACACATCTTCTACTTCTTTCATATTTATGACAGATACCTAGCTAGCTAGAGTTCACTATTGCGAATATGAGGTCACAATCTCATATCTCTTCCAAGCCATCATGGTGCTCAAGGCCAAGCTCCTTTGTAAAAAATAAATTAGGAATAATCATTCAACTAGAGGTGCCCCAAATTAAAAGCTTAGTTGTATTAGCTAAATGTGGGAGATAATGCTTCTAAAGAGTTCTTTGTGCTCATCACACCTCTAAAAGTATCAAACAAATTAAAGATGGTAGTAGTCACTCAAAGAGCTTCTCGATAGCCCTCAAGCCTTTGTAGCATTATGAGCAAGATAATTCTCTTGAATTAGAGCATACTTTGAATGGTTCTTTAAGGTTATTTCTTGTTGTCTTTCTTCTTCTTAATGAGTTTGTTGTATCCAATTGCTCTCCTTCGCTAGTTTATAAAAATTCTTTATTATAGTCAATGATAAAGCCCTATATTTTGATGGCTCCCCTTGTGAATTTTACAAGACGCTTTGTGATTGTGTTGTTGAGATAAATTTATCTTGAAGTGTTTCATTCAAATTGCTTGGAAAATCCTAACAAAAAGGATTAAATTCATACTCAAAAATGATGTTCTTGAAGATATCTATAATTGAAGGTTGATTGTGTTGCTTCATGTTTCATACAAGATCATATACAAATCCCTTATGTTTAACATGTTCCATCTACTTCTTTAGATTATGTGACATGAGAAAAATAACTTTATTAAATCTAAATATATCCTAGATAGTATCATTATATTCTAGGAAGATATGAAATGGGCCTAATAATATCATTGGAAGGGTAACTATAGAAAGATCAGTGACCAAAAATTGGCCACAACCACTTTTTGGCCCATCTAGAACATAATACAAGAACGCACTTGCATCTTGTCTAACATAAAAAAAACTATGTAGAGCTCAAGCTCATTTGAACTTGGCCTCTCAACCACCCATAGAAAACTACTAGCCAAGGAAAGCATTTGTGCATTTTGCATTTGATTAAACTGTTGCCAAAATACTACCATGTCATCTGCGAGGTCGAGGAGGTAGGTAGTGCATAATCTTAATGTTAAAAATTTTGATTGAATAGAAATAGAGAAATTATTTTGATTCATTTTTTTTTAATATTTGGGAATTGAAAACCCCCCACCAATTCATGAAAACCTTGGTGAAGAACAATAATAGAAAACTCCTCCAAAAATGCCTCAACATTATCTCAAGATGCAACAAAGTATTCTAAGAAAAATAGAAAACAACAAGAAATAACTTCAAACATCAATTGAAAAGTTAAGAAATCTAAGTGGAATAGCCTACCATCAATCTATCCTTACCACTCCATTGGAATCTAACATATCTAGCATAGATTTCATGAGTAGCCAAATTAACACCTGGTCAAACAAGAAGGAAGAAACAAGATAATTTATGCTAAAAAGGTATCCAACAAACAAGTAAAAAAAAATATTGAAACCTAATTTGTGTGCATTGTTCATTTATTCACAAACTAATTCACCTCTACATAGTAGTTGCAAGATGTTCCCTATCCATTGGTGTTAACATCAAGGGATAAATAATATTTTTTGGGATAGATAGTGAACCACTTTTAGAATCCTCTATGCAACAAAATTGAGGTCCCATATTAAGTTTTTAGGAAACTCTATTGTTATTTTTTGCTTAGTGAAATCCAAAACTACTTTAGCATACAAGAGTTCCAAGATAGTGATGAGGACTCTGCACGAGATAGGGAGGAGACACTTCGTCATGATCCCTATCATTGTGAAGGAAAGTGTTGATTTCAAGACCCCATAGTCCATCAAATTGCTCACTTAGACCCTTCTATAACACACTAGACTAGCAGAATAGGGTGATACTTAGAAAGGACTTCCGAGGACCAAGACGTTCACCTCAAAAAAATTGAAACTATGGGTGTCTATGATATTGATTTTCTTGGGATTAAGGTGTCTCAACCTTAGTGAGTCCCATGATTAAATAATTAATTATTTTCCCATAAGTTGTTGATTTTATTTATTAATGTAATGTAGAAAAATGTATCCCTTTACATTTTCACACTTTTTTTGGCCTTTTGTGATAAAATTTGGCTTCTATATGCCTTATTTGGTCCTATTTTGCATCCACAAGCCTTTTTTAATGCATTTTTCTAAGGATAATCCTGATATTTAGCAAATAATAAATCATAACTTAATATTTGAGGTTATGTGTTCAAGATCTAGTGATATGGGACTCATATGCCTCTTTGGGCATATGGGTTCCACCTAGGTCTCAGAACCTAATTTTAAATGTTGCATTGGACTTAACACTTCTTGGAGTTTGTCCCATGTTTTAGCCATTGGAACTCATACGCCCAACCCAACATATGAGTCCCGCTTTAACCTAGACCTATTTTAAATCAAATTCTTGGCGATATTTTATTATCCTAGATTTGATGTTAGCTTGTAGTGTTATAATTTTAAAAAAATTGGCATAAACAAGTTGAAATGATGAAAAAGTGGGATGGCTACTATCATATGGTTTTACGACATAGAGCACACCCACTTTCCAATTTCATTCAAGGATGACCTAGAGATCTCAACCTAAGAGTGGAATAAAGGTAAGAGATTTGCTAAGCGAATGTTTGAGGGTATGTTTAGACATTAATGAGGGGTTCACCACAAATTTTAAACTTGGAAAAGACAATGACATGCAAGATGAAATGCAAAACCCTAATATGATGCAAACTTGAACTAATTGACTTAAAATGCATATAAAGTAGAATAACAAGCTATGAAATGAAATATGTGCACCTGGGAGTCTAAAGATGACTTGAAGGAGCTATGAAACGCTGGAAATTCTGACTTTTTGACCTAGTGGGACTCATTCGCCATTCTAGTTGAATCAGTCCTAGTTTTGGATTTTTGCATAGGAGAAGGTTTCAAACAAAAGGGTAGTTGAATCTACAAAAAAATATTAAAAACACCTACAGTAGGATTCATTTTTCACTTGTGGCGAATAAGTCTAGTCTGGAGCTTTTGGAACTTCAAGGTTTGAATTTGGCCTACACTTTCTGCTCTTTTTATTCCCCTTTGTTTCCATATTCGAACCCCTGATTTTCAGGACTGTAAGTGGTGTTTTGTGAAGATAGAAACCTTGTGACAACTTGATTAATTTCTCCACCTTTGCAACCTAATCTTCAATGATCCTTCAAGCTCCAAGACACCGAGATCTACAATCACACATGTAAAGAGGAGAAAAAACTTGTTGATTGTTAGTGAATAGGGGTTTTCCTTGGTCAAACCCCTTTCAGGTAATTAAACCAAATGATGAAACAATGAAACAAGGAAATGAAACATAAAACATAGGATATGAAACATGAACAATGATGTCTTGTAAATCTATAACTCAACATGAAATGGCCATGATGGATGCAGATCTTGATCTTGACAATAGGTGTAGAACAATGTTTGATCTTAGATCTTTAATGCTACATCACAAGAGTAGCTAAATAACATGCTTGGTATGCTTGACATGATGATGAATATTGATTTTTTTCAAAAATAGATGAAGAATTCTACTCTTGAATGCCTTAAAAATGATCTTGAATGTTGTCTAGATGATCTTGTGAAGCCTTGGAATGATTAGCTCTTGTATTCGA
>VDFB02353493.1:99007642-99303724 GCA_007258455.2 Sequoia sempervirens | reverse complement strand
GCTAAACTCGATTTATCTCCATTGCTCTTCTCCACCTGCATGAGAATGCGAGATTTTGAAGGGTTGATAATGAAGGAATGTTGGATGTTCATTCCTGCAGCATAACGACTTGACAATGAAAATGACAAATGGAGAATGATAGAGATAGATGGAAGACTCAAGAATGATTTTGACAGAGTGAGGATACTTAAGAATCAACCCCCTAAATGGATTGTGAGAGGCCATATTTATAGAGCCTTGATGTGGATAAAGATAAGATTTGACAAGATTCAATAAGGATTTGATTTTTTCCAAAAGAGGAAATATAACGAGATGAGATAAGATTTTAAAAAGATAGAAGGATTTTGATTTATTGTTTTAAAGGAAATAAATCCTAAAAAGATGGGAAGGATAATGAAATGATAAAATTATTAAATAATGATAAAGCATTATCTAATAAAGGATAGGGATGATGTGGAAAGATAATTAAATAATGTAAAATCATTATTTAATTATAGACTACGGTGAAAAGGATAATTAAATAAATACAAATTTATTTAATTATAGGAGAATGGATAAATGACTAATTAAACAATTAAAATAATTATTTAATTAGAGAGGATAAATGGTCATGAATAATTAAATAAATAAATATTTATTTAATTATAAAAGTATAGATTAATGACTAATTAAACAATTAAAATAATTATTTAATTAGAGAGGATAAATGGTCATGAATAATTAAATAAATAAATATTTATTTAATTATAAAAGTATAGATTAATGACTAATTAAACAATTAAAATAATTATTTAATTAGAGAGGATAAATGGTCATGAATAATTAATAAATAAATATTTAATTAATTATAGAAAAAGGGATTATGGATAAATAGGGAATAAATGAAATTAGTCAAATAACTAAGATTTATTTAACTAATTAGATGATGACATGGGTACCTAGGGCAAAAGATGCTACAAGATGACTAAATGATGTAATGTCGGGACAAGGTATTGTAAGAGGACATTTTTAGGTGTCTACAACATGTAAATAAAGAAACATTACTAATAAGTTAGAATTGGTCTTAAATGTATGCATGTACCCTCAAGACTCGAATGGAGAGGGAAGAAACTGATTTTTGAAGTTTTTGTGAGTGAAAAGCAAGCTTTTTCTATATTTTTTTCAACGTTGCAGCAAGTTATGTTACTTGGTATGAATTGTACGGACTAAATGAGAGTCTGAAATTGATTGGGATGTGTTGGAACATAAATCTAATTTATTTTTATTTTTGTAGCATCAATTTTCATTAAGTATTTTAAAAGTTATGGCCATTTTGGTGAAGGTTTCCCTGTTCTAACAACGTTTTCCAGAATTTGCAGCCTAAGAAATTCGTGGTATGACATGGTATGGTATATTACATCCTTTATGGTGAATTAGTAAGTTATAGGAGAGATTTAACTTTCAAATTCACTTGGTTTGGTAGATTTTCATCACGTTTTGTGCAAGTTATTGCTATTTTGGTGACTACAATTCAAAACCCTATCTAGGGTTTCCATTGACATAGAAAATTCAATATCTTTGTTTTCCTCCATTAAAAAGTTATAAAAATTTATGGAGAGGTCTATTTTGGGAATATCTAAAAACCCTTTAAAGGATAGTTCATAGTTTTAAAATTTGACAGAGTTCTTAATGACAATTTTCTTGCATTTGTTTGAAAAACAGTCAAAAACCCCAGTTCAATGAAGGCTTGATGAAATCTATGCACTATGTGATGAAAGTTGGATGGGAAATCATGGTGGTATGTTGTTAGAGGTAGGAAGAAGTCAATATTCTCATATTTCATGTTGTACCATTGTTTTTTTCCTTGGTGGTGTGCCATTAGGCTTATGAGTAAGTTGCCAAACATGAACAAAATAATACTTTTTCCTTAGTTGCATTGAAGCCCTCTTTGAAATGTGTCAAGTTAGTTTTGTTTGAGTCCTTTCTCTACATAATTTTGGTATCAAAGCCCAAATATTTGGGAAATGGAAATTTTGGGATTTTGTATGTTGTTGTTGACAGGTTGAAGTGAAGAACCTGGATGCCAAAAGACTAGGTAGTGAGGAAAAGGGAAGAAAACCTAGGTGAGGTATCACAAGAAGAATCCAAGAAAAGAGAAGAGATAGAAAGATGCAATATCAAGATAAGAAAGAAGGCCTCAAAAAGAAGGACAAGATGAAAGAAAATAGGGTCCTAGTTGCAGAGATTGATAAAAGAATGGACGAGTTTGAAAAATTTGTTGAGCTTGTATTACAAGTGTCTTGAGAAAGCTTATCAAGAAAATGATTGGCATTGGCCAATGAGAAAGAAGGTGAAGTGGCCTCTTAATAAAATGATGGAAAAGAGAAGGAAGTAGTAGGAAGTTAAAAAATTGAGAAGGTGGCTGAAAGTACTTGACAAGCCATCCAAGGAAAGAGATGTGGGGGCAAGTAAATATCATTGTTTTGAAATTAATGAAAGCTTTGAGTGTGTAAATGTAGGCATAATAGTAAATGAAGAATAAATCCTACATGAAGAAGATGGAATACTATGTCATCCCGATGAAGTTGCAGCAGAACAAGATGAAGATGGAAAAGAGTATAAATAAGAAGGAGAAGCTAATGCAGTGTATGAAGATTGTTATACAAATGTAGCACAATATTGTGAAGAAGATGTTGCAAAAACAACAGAGGTACTGGTTGTATTTTCTAGATTTTATGGATGATGAATATGTTGAAAAAATTGTATTCAAATGATGAAGATGAAGACATGGATTGTGGTAATGTGGCATATGAACAAGAACTAGAGTTTTGGAACCTTGAAGCTGAGAAGATGCTAATTAAGAGATGGTGCAAGAAGAAGAAGAAATATCCAAAGAAATTTAGGAATGTAAAACATGCAACGGGGTGTAGGGAGCATCAACTTTTGGAAATGAATTCCTAGTTGAATGACAAGTGGAAAAGAAGTGAAAGACCTAATGTAAAAATGAAACATGCATTTGAATGTTTGAAAGCAGAGAAATATTCCACATATCATATTTGTAGGTTCAAGAAGTCCATGATTGAAGACATTGACAAATTTGCAGATCACATCTTAGATGGAACTGAGATTTTTTCTTCCCCTTGGGTGTATGGTGCAGGGGCATCCGGGCCTCATAAGCACTTCTTTTTGTCATTTTTGGTTTTAGGTTATTTTTTATGTTTTTTAATTTTCCTAAGGTCTTTTATGACCATTTAGAATCATATGGGTTCATTTAGGAGTGTTTAGAGGGTTTTTGATTAAAAATGTAAAAATTGCCAAATGTTGTTAAAAATTGTCATGCAACTTTGTCCAAGTGGCAAAAAAGTAAGAAAATGTTACATGAAAAGAAATAAATGTTACTAATGAGTTAGAATTGGTCTTAAATGTATTCATGTACCCTCAAGAGTCGAATGGAGAGGGAAGAAATTGATTTTTGAAATTTTGTGAGTGAAAAGCAAGCTTTTTCTGTATTTTTTTCATCGTTGCAGAAAGTTCTATTACTTGGTACGTCCTGTACGGACTAAATGAGAGTCTAAAATTGATTGGGATGTGTTGCAACATGAATCTTATTTATTTTTTAATTTTTTGTCATCAATTTTCATTAAGTATTTTAAAAGTTATGGCCATTTTGGTGAAGGTTGCCCTGTTCTAACAACGTTTTCTAGAATTTGCAGCCTGAGAAACTCATGGTATGGCTTGGTACAGTCTATTACATCCTTTATAGTGAATTAGGAAATTAGAGGAGAGAGTTTTTTTGCAAATTCACTTGGTTTGGTATAATTTCATCACGTTTTGTGCAAGTTATTGCTATTTTGGTGACTGCAGGTCAAAACCCTGCCTAGGGTTTCCATTGACATAGAAAATTCAATATCTTTGTTTTCTTCCATTAAAAAGTTATGAAATTTTCTGGAGAGGTCTATTTTGGGCATATCTAAAAACCCATTAAAGGATAGTTCGTAGTTTTTAAATTTTTTGGAGTTCTTAATGATAATTTGCTTGCATTTGTTTGAAAAATAGTCAAAAACCCCAGTTCAATGAAGGCTTGATGAAATCTATGCACTGTGTGATGAAGGTTGGATGGGAAATCATGATGGTATGTTGTTAGAGTTCTGCACAAGTCAATAATCTCATATTTCATTCCATCCCATTGTTTTTTTCCTTGTGGTGTTCCATTAGGCTTATGAGTAAGTTGCCAAACATGAACAAAATAACACTTTTGCCTTAGTTGCATTGAAGCCCTATTTGAAATGTGTCAAGTTAGTCTTTTTTGAGTCCTTTCTCTGAATCAATGCCAAAATGGAGTTTAAAGAGTATAGGTTTTCTTTACCATAACCTATAGTTTGTTGTTATTGCATCACATTTATTATACTTGGCCAAGCAATTTAGTCATTTTGTATGTATGAACTCTGTGATATCACTCTTTGCCATTCCTAGCATAGATCTTACAATTTATTTTCTAATTTGTAGATGGAAAATTTTATGTTGATGTATGGCCACACACCAGATTCCACCTTGTAGATTGTTCTCTTACTAAACTTTTCATGCAGGATCAGGCATTCTTCAAGTTGGAAGAATTATGGGGAAGCATAAGCTTCGTGGTTGGGCGGTAAAGCACTTGAACCATGTTCTATTCCACCAGTGGAGGCGAGCGTCAAGGAATAACCTTAGTTTTTCAAAATACTATTAAAGTCTAAGATGTAACTTGATGTAATACATTCATGAATTTGATGTAAAGTGTACAATGAAATGATTGTGGCCTTAAGAGCCAAGTCAAACTTGATATTATAATTTGACTTTTGAAGTGAATATATGAATCGTTGACTCATTTTAAATGGAAATTTGTAGCTATGATTGACTTTAGCCACTAGTTATGTCTTTTTAATTTTGAATATATTCATGTGTCATTTACAATAATGATAATTAAGTAATAATTTAGAATGGGTTATTACATCCTAACATAGACATATCAAACTCATTCTACATAGCCTTCTAAAAGTTTTTGCACATTTCATCATTGCTTCCTCCAAAGTCATCAACATAGACCACAACTATCAACATTTGTTCTTTTGTTTTTATGTAGATATTGCTATAAAAATAGCCTCTTTAGAATCCCTGCTATTGCAAGTATCCATCCAACCTTCTATACCAATCTCTAAGGAGCTTATTTGATTCCATACAAAGCCTTCTTCAATTTGCAAATGTAATTCATATTGCTAGTACATTGAAATCCTTCTAATTGCTCAATGTAAATTTTTTCTTCAAGTTGTTCATTAAATAATGCCAACTTCACATCCATCTAATACACATTGAAATTATTGAATTCTAAAAGAGCCAAAAACATCCCAATTTCCTCCAGTCTAGCCAACAGAGCAAATGTCTCCTCAAAATCTATACCTTCAACTTGAGCATAAAATTTACACACAAGTCTTGCTTCATTTTATCACTTCACCTTCTTCATTCAACTTGTTTGTGAATTCCCACTTGGTTCCAATCACATTTTTTTCCTTAGGCCTCTGGACAAATTCCCAAGTTCCATTCTTCATGATCTAATTTAATTCTTCTTCCATAACATCAATCCAACCTTTTCATTACTTGCTTCTTTGAATGTCTTAGGTTCTATCTTTGACATTAAATAAAAATGTACTTGTTCTTTTGATCTTTATAGCATGTTTTAGGTTAGAACCACACTATCTTTTTCACCAATAGTATGAACTACAGAGTGATTTTCTGAACATACTTATCTAGATGTTTTAAAACAACCTCCTTTGTTTCTTCAATTTTACTATTTTAGATTGTTGCAGCATTGTCATTGACGCCAACAAGAATATTGTGGCACTAGGTTGTCATTAGTGTTGTCATTAATGTCAACCTCTAGTTGGGGTCGATAATGTGTTATAGATGGGAAGATTTTTGTAATCTCTAGTGTGGTGTTGACGAGAAGGTGTTTGTGGTGTTGCTAATGTAGTTGGTTTGCTTGGTTTCCAAGTGCTTTTCAGAAAAATTGAATAGAAAGTGTACAAGGTGATAGAGTTGTGTTTTGCAGTGTGCTACGCATTTCTTCATGGTTGAAGATGGTTTGGATGAGATGATTAGAGGTGTTCAAAGGTGTTATATCCATAGTTTTAGGTTAGAGATCACCCGATAGTAGAAGATGTGTCTAATAATAAGTTGTCTGTGAAGAAGGCTGTCTGGGAGAAATAGAATTACTTTGCATTTCTCCACATTGAGGTTATTTTTCTTGTAGATTTGGGAACATGCTAATATTGTTTGTACCTACCTTCCCTTTGAGTGTTGTGTGTTTAGGTGTTTCGCAAGGTTGGTTAGTGAGTTGTATGCCTATGGAAATGTGGTTGGTTATGTAGGATGATGGTGTTATCAATTTCAAGTGGTTGTGATAGTTTTGTTGAATATTATGATGGTGTTGGAATATTTTGGGATATTGTGTGATGTTTTTTTGTGGTCTATAGGATTTTTTGATACTTGGTAAAGAGGGAATTTATTTTTTAGTAGCATTAATGCAGGTTTGGTTAACATGGCATGTTAGCATCACTTTTTGATGTGCTTCGTGGTTTGTGGAAGTGTGGTGTAGCATCGTGTAGATTTGGGTCCTAGTTAATCCTTAGTGTGGTTTTCCTTCACTTCTTTCCACTATAGAAGTGTTTGGTACTGACCTATTTTGTTCTTACATGTTTGAGGTGCATAAATTTTATTAAGGCTGACCTAAACAAGTTTGTTTGAGGTGATCAAGGATGTATAAGAAGTTCAATTATTAGAGATGTTGCAGATGTGAAGTGAGATGTGAATGTGATCAAGTGTGGTGATTTGAGTGTGAGATTAAATTCCTAAGGATATTGAATGGAGCGAGAAAAATGTGTCTATATTTTTAATGTACTTGAAGTTGCTAGAGGTAGTGAGCTGATGGTTGCAGATGGTGTAGAGTCGTTGTGGTGGATCTTATTATTGCTTTGAGGTAGTGAAACTCCTTGTAATAGTTTTATTCTATTCTCTTCTATTTTGAATAGTGGGTCCTTTGGGAAGTGATCCATTCTTTTCTTTTGGGTAGTGAGCCCTTCTAGAAATGAGCCTTTTTTAATTAGTGTTGTTATTCATATATGTATGCAAATTAATCCTCACTGTGATTTTTCCCTAATTAGGTTTTTCCACTTAAATCTAGTGTTCTATTGTGTATGGTTGTTGATGTGTTAATGTTTCATTGTTAACATTCATGTTGATGCATAATAAGGGTTTGAAGGTTAATGAGGGTTTGAATGTTTTAATGTAAAACTGATTCACCACCTCTTAGTTGTCCTATGTGTCTAACAATTGGTATCAAAGTTGTGGTTCCTTGGAAGAAGCTTAACCACTTGAGGTAGATCCAATGGCACATAAAAATGGTGTCAAGGTTCCTTTATTTGATGGATCAAACTATGCTTTCTAGACATCTAGGATGGAAGCCTTTCTTGTCTCATTAGGATTTGGTGTTTGGAAGTTAGTTGAAACTAGATACACTATTCCTATTACTCCTCCAAAAAGTGATGATGAGATCAGGGATTATGAGAATAATGGAAAATTAAGGAATTCTATCTTGAGTAGGCTTTTTGTTTTAGAACATGTGAAGGTGATAAGCCTCAAAACTACTAAAGAGATCTGGACAAAGTTATAGATAATTTATGAAGGAGATGCTAAGGTCAAGCAAGAAAAGATTTAGAATTTCAAAACCAAATTTGAAACTTTAAAGATGTCAAAAGATGAAGATAATGCAGGCTACATGCTCTGGGTGGATGAAATTATTAATGCCATCAATGGTCTTGGTGGAAAAATGGAGGAAAGTGAACTTGTGAAAAAAGTATTGAGAACTCTTCCTAAATCTTATATTGCTAAAGTTTCTACTATGGAGAAAGCTTAGAATTTGGATCAATATTCTAGAGATCAATTTTTTGGTGCTTTAACTACTTTTTAATTAAGAGAGTTTGATTGAGATGCTTCAAAGAAAGAAACTACTTTTAGAGTCAGCAAGAAAGAGAATGATGAATCTAATCTAGATGATCTTGATGAGGTGGAAGAAAACTTTGTAAGAAGATTAAAAAAGGGAACTGGAAAATACAAAGGTAAGTTACCCTTTTAAATGTTTCAGTTATAGAAAGATAGGTCATTTTGCTTCTATATGTCCAATCAAATTTGCAAATGAAAAACATAAAGATCATAAAGGTAAATATGTCAAGAAGAGTTATTATGTTAAAGAAGATAGTGGTTTGTTTGGTGATAAAGAATCAAAATTTCTGGATGATGGAAGTGATGAATTCTTGTTCATGGATTTAAATGTTAGAACTAATTCTACTAATTCTAAAATATGTATGAAGAAAATTACTTCAAAAATAGGTCATAATATTGAAGGAACTATGTTAGCTTCTTTTCATGCAAGAGAGGAGAAAAACTACTAGATAATCGAAAACAAATGCTCAAATCATATGATAGATGATAAGAGTAAGTTTGTGAAGCTTGAATAGTATGATGACGGTCTTCTCAAGTTTTTTGATGATACATCTGCTATGATATATGGAAAAGGTTCAATTAGTTTTGATGGAAAGCATAAAAAAGATGATGTTCTTTATGTCAAGGGTCTTTATCATAACCTTCTGACTAAAGGAAAAATGTGTAGTAGAGGATACAATCTGGTATTTCAGGATGATGGCTGTGAAATCAAAAAAGGAAGCTCCAGAACATTGGTTGTAGTTGGAACAAGGACAAAAGGAAATGTTTAGCAGCTCAAAGGTGGTGGTGTTAAGTGTTTTATGTCTTAAATCAATGAAAGATGTCTATGACACAGGAGAATGGGTCACATCAATTTTAATAGACTAGTGAAGATCAACTCTACTCAAGCTATGAGAGATCTGCCAAGAATTACAAAGCCTATCAATGCACTTTGTAAGGAGTGCCAGTTTGGAAAGAAGACAAAGAAGAGGTTCAGAACTAAGGAATTTTCTACTACAGGACCTCTAGAGTTGGTGTATACATACCTATGTGGACCTACCAAAACAAGAAGCTCTCATGGTGATAGGTATTTTTTGTTATTGTGTCATAACCCAATTTTATTGCATATTTATTTAAACATGGTAAATTGAATTAATGGAGAAACTCAAAATGTATTAAATGGAAATTTTGGAATTTTTGAAAATAGATTTGGAGGAAGTTGACTGATGTTGACTATGCGAACTTTTGAAACTATCCTATATGTTATCAAGAATTGAGCGTTACTGATGAATTTTCAAGTGCAAGTGTGTACAGTTGCAGGGTGACAGGTTGAAGGATGAGAACACAATTGAAGTATGATTGTTTAGCCAAATCAAATGGTAAGCCAGTTGGAATTTGGGTGTAAACACCACAAATGGCATGATAACTTGCATTTTAACTATTATGCATATATAAAAGAACATAATTTCATGACTTGAAATATTTTTAGTGATTGAAAATGAATGGTTTGTAGATTAAATTGTCTATCTAAACCTTGTGTTTTTAAGAAAATGAAAGTATGTATTGCAAGGAATGATTAAAGGATATGAGTTTCATCATGTAAATTATACAAATGGATGTTGAAAACATGTATAAGAATATATATATATATATATATATATATACACACACATATATTATGTAAATATATATACGTATATAAACATATATATATATACATACAATCTTATGCTTTTTGAATTTAATTCAATAACTAATAATATCATATCAGATTATGTGGGAAATCAAGCTAAAATCTTGGAGGCGACCCACGAAGGACGTGGCCTGCCAAAACATTATGGAAATATTCAAAAATAGAGGCTAACAACTATAACAAAAAAACCATAACAGTAATGCCTGGTTGCATGCAATGAAAAAATTGTTTCCATTTTAGAATGGATAGTGGGAAGGAAAAAGAATAGCAAATTGGGGGAAAGAATCAACCAACAACAAGGAAAAAGCAAAGAAGAGGTCTTAGTGGTAGAAAAATCAGAGGCAAGCTTCATCCAAAAAGATTGATTATTGAGGTAAATTGGTTTCCTTAGAAACAAGTTCGATTTCCTTATAAATTTTTTTACATATTAAGCTAGTGGTAGTCACTGCATTTTGTTAAAAATATGATAGCTTAGTAAACATTCATTTTCTCTATCTGTGTGTTACAGTTTTGAGCCGAAGGAAGTGTCTTATCGACCACATTATGGGGGGTCGGAAGAGTTAAGTCCCCTGACTGCATGGTTGCCCAGTTTCAATTTGACAAGTATGTTGAATTAGTTTCATTATAATTCTTGCATAATTGCTCGTGAATTTTTAATATCATTTATGTTATCAAAATTTTGAACAATGTGAATTCTCTTAGCCTAATTTGTTAGAGGGGAATAAAATGGATTTTCTTTAAAATGATAGATGAGATAGTTGTAGACAATATTTTACTGGAAAACAACATTGTTCATTCTTTGTTCATTGAGAGAAAACCCTGTTCTATTTTAAATAGTGAATATTAATTTTTAATGTTATTATTCAACATCAAAACAACTTGAAACAACTTTGAGTAATTGCAAACAGTTTATGTTCTATTGGAAAATGACATTTTTTGTCATAAAATGTAACTATTTAGTCTGAAACAATATTTTATTGATGTAAACAGTGAATATTTTATTGCCAATATCATTGTTTTGTTGTAAGGTTATCTAGTAGCTTAAAATAGTCTTGTTTATTAAACTATTAAATTATACAACATTGAATGTTTGTAAATAGTGAACGTCCATTTTGAAATAACTTGTCCTATAATTGTTTAGTAGGAAACAATACATGTTTTGTTTAAACATTGAACATTCATATGTAAACAACAATGTTAGAGTGTCACAGTTTGTGAAAAAGAAAAAGAATCAATAGTATGTGTGAAGCTATTAATATAGACTTGTACTAGATTCATTATTTTGACAAAAGAAACATCAAATAGAATATTATTTATTGATTGTAATTTGATTTAATGATTTATTTCATAATGTATGCACAAATCAAAAACTTAAGTAGGCACATATATGTGTATGCACATAAACTTCATCTATGTACATACACATATTTGTGACATACCTTCTTTTGTTCTTTTACTTAATTCATTTTAAATGGATAATGCTTATGTTGAAAAGTAAGATTTAGTCATGAGATGGAAATGACTGATTGTTCAATTACTCTATTTGAATCATGTATTTGATTTTTGTTTAGAGAGTAAACAATAATTTGATTCTTATTTTTTTTACATATGTGAGAAGAAAATTCTAATACTAGAACAAAATAGTGATACCTTAGTAGACTAGAGAACCTCAAGGTATATGTTGCTAGAGGGTAGATAGATGTTATGAGAGGTTTTATTATAGAAAGTTACCTTCTGGGATGGGTGCCAAAATAGAGTTCAAAGAGTATAGGTTTGCTTTACTAGAACCTATTGTTTGTTGTTGTTGCAACACATTTATTGTGCTTGTCCAAGAAATTTAGTTCATTTTGTATGTATGAACTCTATGATATCACTCTCTGCCATTCCTAGCATATATCTTGCAATTTATTTTCTAATTTGTAGATAGAAAATTACATGTTGATGCATAGCCACACACCAAATTCCACCTTGTAGATTGTTCTCTTGCTAAACTTTTCGTGCAGGGTTAGGCATTCTTCAAGTCAGAAGAATTCCAAGGAAGCATAAGCTTCGTGGTTGGGTGGTAATGTGCTTCAATAATGTTCTCGTCCACCAGTGGAGGTGAGTGTCAAGGAAGAACCTTAGTTGTTCAAAAGACTGTTAAAGTCTAAGATGTAACTTGATGCAATAGATTCATGAATTTGAAGTAATTTGTATAATGAAATGACTTTGTGGCCTTAAGAGCCAAGTCAAACTTGATATTGTAATTTTACTTTTGAAGTGAATACATGAATTGTTGACTCATTTTAAATGGAAATGTGTAGCTATGATTGACTTTAGCCACTAGTTATGTCTTTTTAATTTGGAATATATTTATGTGTCATTTAAAATAATGATAAGTATTAATTTAGAATGGGTTATTACATATTGATAGATGATTACTCTAGAATTATTTGGGTAACATTTCTCAAATGAAAAATAAGAAGCTCTAGACAAGTTCAAAGAATTTAAATCTATGGTTGAGAATGAAATAGATTTGAAAATCAAATGTTTGAGATCTGAAAAAGGTGTGAATTCATCTCCAATGAGTTTAACATTTTTTGTGAAGATCATGGGATAAAGAGACACTTATCAACTCCTAGGACTCCACAATAGAATGGATTTGTGGAAAGGAAGAACAAGACATTTCAAGAAGCATCAAGAACCATGATGAAGGAAGAAAATCTACCAGAAATCTAATCGAAAGAAGCTATTCATATGGCAATGTACATTCTTAACAGAGGAAAAGCAAGAGTGAAAAATTTAAAGATCCCATATGAAATATCGTATGGAAAATCTCCTATTGTGAAATATTTCAAAGTATTTGGAAGCAAATGTTATATCAAGAGAGATGAAGAGAACTTGGGAAATTTTGACGCAATATCAGATGAAGGAATATTCCTTAGAGCAAGTTATATAGGTGCTACAATAAAAGGTTAAATAAGATAGTTGAAAGTGCAAGTGTCAAAGTGGATGGAGAATCACATCAAAATTTAGTGTTGATAGATGGATATGAATCTGATGAACTCCCTTGTAGAGAAGAAGAATAAGAGAAAGAGAAATATATGATAGTGGAAGAGGAAGAAGCTCTAAAAAGGAATCCTAAGACTCCTAAGTATGTGTAGAAGAACCATTCTGAAGATCAAATCATTGGAGATAAAAGAAAAGGTGTACTAACAAGGAGAAGAGCTACTATGGTAGAGGAACAAGTAAAATTTTTTTACTCTCAGAAGTAGAACCTAAAATAGTAACTGAATCATACAAGGATGAGAGTTGGATCAAATCTATGGAATAAGATTTAAGGCAGATTAAGAATCAGACATGGGAACTAGTCCCAAGACCATCAAACAATAATTTGATAGAAACTAAATGGGTGCTCAAGAACAAGGCTATACTTGTGTGTAAGGGCTACTCACAAGTGGAAGGAATATATTTTGAATTAAATTTTCCTCCAATGGAAAGAATGGAAGCCATTAGGATGTTTCTAGCTTTTGCAACACATAAATACTTCAAGGTGTATTAGATGGATGTCAAGTCTACATTCTTGAATGGTGAGTTAGAAGAGGAGGTATACATTGAACAACCAAAAGTTTTTTAGTTATTAGAAGATTCTGACATGGTATGCAGGTTGAAGAAAGCTTTATATGGACTCAAACAAGCTTTGATTGGATAAGTACTTATTGCAATTGGGATTCAAAAAGGGTACCACAGATAGTAATCTTTACTTCAAAATTGAGAGAGATCAAATTTTGATTGTGGTTGTGTATGTTGATGACATAATCAAAGCAAGTACATATCCATGATTAGTGGATTGATATATCTAACTACTACTAGACCGAATAACATGCATGCAATTTTTCTTGTGGCAATATTGAAGAAGATCCTAGAGAATCACATGTCGAAGCAGTGAAAAGGATATATAGATATTTGAAATGCATTTCAAACTTTGGTTTATGGTATCCTAGGGGTACCAATTTCTCTTTGAGTGCTTATATAGATGTAGATTTAGTAGGTTGCATAGATGAAAAAACAAGTACAAGTGGAGGTTCTTTCTTTCTTGTAAGTAGATTGGTTTCTTGGTTGAGTAAGACACAAGATTCAATATCATTATCTACTATAGAGGCATAATATATTACAACAACATCTTGCCACACACAAGTGTTGTGGATGAAGCAGACATTGAACGATATCAAAGTGTCATATAATGAACCTATTTCTATCTTGTGTGATAATACAAGTGCTATCAACATTTCAAAAAATCTAGTAATACATTCAAGGACAAATCATACCTCCATCTAGTATCACTTTCTAAGAGAGAAATTTGCAAAGAATAAAGTGAAGTTGAAGTATGTGCCTACAAAGGATCAAATAGTAGACATTTTCACAAAGACTCTTGTAAAAGATACATTTGAGTATCTCAAGTAGAAGCTAGGGGTTATTGCCTCTCCTTTCAACTAGATGTATGAGTTGGTGCATATTTCTAGGTGAGCTATCAAGATACATGCTTGGTTCTAGACTGATCAAGGCTACCTCTCAGGGGGAGTAGGTAGTGGTTTCTTTGGTCAGTATAGTCACAGGGAGCATATATTGTGCCCCTAAGAGGGAGATAGTAGTAGAGAGTAGTGGATAGAGAGCATCAAAGAGAGAGTTGCTTGTAGGTGTTGCTTGAAGTGGTGTATGTAGGTATTGCCCTTTGGCAGTGATGTCAAAGGGGGAGAGAGTCTAGTTTGCAAAACATGGAGATTGAAGTTTGAAAAACATGAAGAGTGAAGTCTGAAAAATATAAGGAAATAACTGATGTCAAAGGGGGAGAGAAGCCTAAAGTTGTAAGAAGAATGAAATGTAAGAAATGTCCAAGGGGGAGTGTTTCTTGATTCAGGGTTGCTTTCATGAGCTAGTGTTGCCATCATAGGGTTACTTTTTTTGTTGATGGTTTTAGAGCTAGTGTTTCCATCATTGATAGGGGGGAGATTATTGGATATTGTTACAGTATTGTCATTAATTTCAACAGGAAGATTGTGGTACTATGTTGTCATTATTGTTTTCATTGATGTCAACCTATGCCAACCTCTACTGTGGTGTTGAGTAGGAATTATATATGGGGAGATTATTGGTTTTGCAGATGGGGAGATTTTTGCAATCTCTATTGTGGTGTTGATGAGAAGGTGTTTGTGGTGTTGCTGATGCAATTAGTTCACTTGGTTTCCAAGTGCTTTTGAGAAAATTTGAATAAAGAGTGTACAATGTGGTAGAGTTATGTTCTGCACTATGCTCCACATTTCTTCATGGTTGAAGATGTGCCAGTGTGGTTTGGATGATATGATCAGAGGCGTTCAAAGGTGTTATATCAATATTTTTAGGTTCTAGATTGTACAACGATAAAAGATGTGTCTGATAGTGTGTTGCGTGTGAAGAAGGTTGTCTAGGAGAAATGGAATTGCTTTGCATTTCTCTGCATTGAGGTCTATTTTCGTGTAGATTTGGGAACATGATAATATTTTATGTACCTACCTTCCCTTGGGGTGTTGTGTGTTTAGGTGTTCCACAAGGTTGGTTAGTGAGTTGTATGCCTGTGGCAATGTGGTTAGTTTCACAAGATGATGGTGTTCTCAGTTTCAAGTGGTTGTGGTAGTGTTGTTGAATATTTTGATGGTGTTGGAATATTTTGGGATATTGTGTGATGTTTCTTTATGGTCCAAAATATTTTTCTAGAGTTGGTGAAGAGTGAATTGATTTTTTGGTAGCATTAATGTAGGTTTTTCTGACCTAACATGTTAGCATTACTTGTAGATGTGCTTTGTGGCTTGTGAAAGCATGGTATAGCATGTCAATGTAGGTTTGGGTCTTGGTTAACCCTTAGTGTGGTCCACCTTCACTTATTTCCACCATGGAAGTGTTTGGTGCTAACCTATTTGGTGGTTGCACATTTGAGGTGCATATGTTTCATTGAGGCTGACCTAGACAAGATTGTTTGAGATCATTGAGGATATATAAGCAAGTTCAATTATTGGAGATGTTGTAGATGTGAAGTGAGATTTGAATGTGATCAAGTGTGATGACTTGAGTGTGAGATTAAACACCTAAGGCTACCATATGTGATGAGAAAAAGGTGTCTACATTTTTAGTGTACCCGAAGTTACTAGAGGTAGTGAGCCGAAGGTTGTGGATGGTGTAGAGTTGTTGTGGTGGATCTTCCTATTGCTATGAAGTAGTGAACCTCCTTGTAATAGTATTCTTCTATTCTCTTCTATTTTGGACAATGAACTTCCTTTGGGTAGTGAGCCCTTGGCAGTGAGCCATTCTTTTCTTCTAAGCAGTGAGCCCTCTCATCAGTGAGCCTTTTTTAATCGATGTTGTTCATATATATGTGAGTTAATCCTCTCAATGGTTTTTCCTTGATTAGGGTTTTCCATGTAAATATGGTGTTTTTTTGTGTATGGTTGTTGATGTGTTGATGTTTCATTGTTTACATTCATGTTGATGCATAATTATAGGCATGTAAAAATGGCTTAACACATATAACATATCCTAAATAGTATTTTTCCATTATTGACATCATTGTTAGTATCACTATTACATATCGCTTCATTAACATCATTAAATCCCATTTTTAAGACCATTTGCATCATTAACCCTATTTTCCTCTATTAATTAAATAATCTCAAATTGTTTAATTGATTCACTATGTCGTCACTTAATTTAACATTATTCTTCCTGATTAATTAAATAAACACTAAATATTCAATTATGTCACTAGTATACCTTATTCATCTAAATTAATTAAATTTTTATCATTAGTAATTTAATTAAACCAATTTCCCTTCTCTAAAGTTGAATAATTTAATCAATTATTCAAATTTCTCCAAAATCACTCAACATGGTCAACAAATAAATATATCTTTATTTGTTAAAGTCAAATACAACTTGCACATTCCTCTCAAAGATTAATTAATTAATAAATTAATTAATACATCCTCACATATCTTGATTGAATAAATCATGACCACTGACTTCTCTATTCCCTAATTCCACCAATTATGCTAATCCCACTAAACACTCAACCTGACTTCTTCAATCCCACTAAACACTCAATCTAATTTCTTCAATCCCACAAATCATTTAGTCTAATCTTTGTCCAATTAAATGCTTAATTGGACCAATCAAAGGATTTAATTGATCAATCTATTTCCTCTCAACAGTTATCAACCGTTGATCACGATCTTTCATTGTTGAATCATGATCGTTCATCGAAAAATCATAAATCTATAAAACAACCTTCATCCTTCTCATAAAAATATTGAATAATCTAGAAAATTTATGGAGAGGTCATGTCAAATTGGCTATTGAAGCACATTTAGCATATTCTTGCATTCGAGATCACCATTACTACTACTTTTGAAGCTTTTGCACATGGAGGCTTCATATTGATTAAGCATGTATCCAATATCCGTTATCAATACGAATACACTCTGACATGGGATACTAAAATTTTGGCATTTGAATTCATTTATGTTCACATTTATGCTAAAATTCCTTGTTGATTCATTACTTTACAATCGTATTTTATGAGTAGGTTGGGATTTATCTTGTTTTGATTTCATTCATTTGATTTCATTGTTGTATTCCATTGATCTATTTCCCTCTTACACAATAATAAGGTTTTGAATTTTTTAATGTACAAAAGATTAACCCCCATCTCAGTTCTCTTGTGTGTCTAAAAATTACTATGAATGGATTCCTCCTCTTCTTCAACTTCCAAAATAGTAGTACTTTCAATAGTTTCATCAACCTTTATATTTTCACTTTCAATTATCCTCTTCAATATTTTGTTATAGCATATGTAAGATTTTCTTCTTAAAGAGTAACCAAGAAAAAAACCTTCATCAAACTTACCCAATTTCTCCTCATCTCTCTTGATGAATCATTTGCTTCCAAAATTTTTGAGGTGCCTTACTAATGTTGACCTTCCTTTTCATAACTCATATGGAGTCTTGTCTATCTTGTCCCTAATCTCAACTTTGTTTAGAATGTACACAATTGTCTGTATAGCTTCTCAATAGTACATATCCGAAAAAATTTCCTAACATAACATAGTTCTTGCCATTTCCTATATAGTTTGGTTCCTCCTTTCAGCAAATCCATTTTCCATGGTGTTCTAGGGATACAAAATTGCCTCCAAATTCCATGCTCTTCAAAGAATCTCTCATACTTCTCAGCTGTAAATTCTCCACCTCTATCTGATCTTAGGACTTTGATTCTTCTTTCGGTTTCATTCTCCACCATAACATTAAATTCTTTGAACTTCTAAAAATCTTTCAAATTCTCTTTTAAATTTGTAATCCAAGTCATCCTAGTATAATCATCAATCAACATCATGAAATACCTATCACCTTGTGGACTTCTAGTCCTCATTGGTGTGCAAAAATTTGTATGTACCAAATCCAATGGATTTGATGTGGAATACTCCTTAGATGGATATTTTTTCTTTGTCTGCTTCCCTTCATTACATGGCTTCCAACTAATTGACTAAGGTTTCTTGATTCTTGGCATATTTGAAACCAACCCTTTTGAACTAACCTTGACAATATCATCAAAATTCATGTGTCGTAACCTTTTGTGTCAAAGCCAACTTTCATCCTTCTACACACTGAGACATCTCTTTCCATTCAACTCACTGAGGTGATAAATATAATTGTTTGTTCCACTTCCTTCCACAATCAATTCACCAAAACTAGATTTTATTATTTCACAACCATCATCACTAAAGGATAATTGATATACCTTATCACACATCTGAATGACACTCAACAAATTATGTTTTAAACCTTCAACATACAAACCATCATGTGTCTTTGTCTTACCACCATCAAGACTTAAAGTACTCTTACCAAATATTTTAGCAATAGAATTGTTTCCAAGGGTGATAGAACCACCTTAAAATTCTTTGAAATTCATAAACTTACTTTTATCTCTAGTCATATGACTAGAGCAACCATTTCCAATTATCCACAAGTTCTTCCTCTCCTTCTAAGCATGTAATGTTGTTTGAGCAATCAAATACTTCTTAGACTTCTTCTCTTCTAGAACCTTCTTCCAATATTTCTCTAGAACATCACTCTTTCCTTTCTCCAATAGTGGGAAACTCACAAAATTACTTTTGCAATTCCTTGCAATATGTCCAAAATTGTTGCACTTGAAACATATGATAATAAAATTGAATAGAGGTGCAAATACATTATTACTGACAAAATTATTTCTTCTTACTGAAACTCTTCTACAAGCAACAACCTTATGTCCATAATCATTACAACTAAAACAATAAATATAAAAAGAAAAACTTATCTTGGTATTATATACTTGTCCACCAGATCTCCTCATATTATTCTACACTTAAGTAAATCCATCATTCTTAGTCATGCTTCCATTACTTGTCAATGTCCTCTCTGATTTTGAACTTCTAGAACCTATCACCTCTATACTTGCCTTAATACTCTTCTCTGATTGTTTTATCACCTTTTTCTTTTTATCATAAAAAATAGCTCTAATTTTGTAATGTGAAACTTTTTGACCTTCTAATATCTGATCTAGGGTTTGAGTACTTTTACTAAACTTCAATTACATCTGTTGATTTTCCTTCTCAAGCTCTTTTTTGGCTACAACAATCTCTTCCTCAATATTTTCAAATTCTTTGTCTCTTGCTAGTAACTTCTCTATTAGAAATTCTCCAACTCTCTTAGCTTCTTCTACTTGAGTCTTTAGATTAATAATGATCGTTTCAGCAATCTTCATATCTTTTTCTATTTTCTCTTTGGCTCTTACTTCTTCTGCAATTCTAATATTTAGCTTCTTGATCTCTCTTTCAACCCATAACAAATTCTTAATAAAATTTTCTTCTTCATCATCATTTTCTCTAAAAGCCATTTCAACATCACCATTAGTAGTTTCGAAAGCCATGACTACAACTTTCCCATTTTCATCACCAGATGCATCTTCATCTTCTTCTATACAATATTCTTCTTCTTCCTCATTAATATAAAAAAAATTATGCTTTCTTTATCCTTTGGATCTTATCCGAAAAGGCTTCTTTCGATTCTTTTGTTCAACATTGTTAGTATTCTTATGGGGACACTTAGCCATAAGATTTCCAACTTCTCCATAATTGAAACACTTGAAAGGTAATATACCTTTATACTTAGCAAAACCTCTTTGCAATTTTCTAACAAAATTTTCTTCTTCTGAATCTGATCCACAATCAAAATCTTGATCAACCTACTTTAGAGATACTCTGAAAGTAGCTTCTTTTCTTATAGAATGTTCACTTTCAAATCTCATCTCAAATGTAGTTAACGTTCCATGTAACTCAATCAAATTTAAAGTATTCACATCTTTAGCTTCTTCAATAGCAGAAATTTTAGTACCAAACCTTCTAGGTAAGGATCTGAGTACCTTCTTCACAACAATCTTCTCATCCAAGGTTTCACCAAGACCTCGAATATGATTCACAACTTCATCAACCTAGAGTATAAATGTAGCAATGTTCTCATCTTCTTTCATCCTTAGACTTTCAAAATGAGCTTTGTAAGTCTAGAACTTTGCTTCTTTGAATTTTTCATCACCTTCATAGATAGTTTCCAAATTTTCCCATATTTCCTTTGTTGTTATGTAATCCATCACTTTTGAAAACTCAATGTTAGTCAAACTACATAAAAGAGCATTCCTAGCCTTAGCATTGATTTCATAAGCCATTTTTCCAATCTAATCCCTAGGAGAGTTTTCAAGTATTTCATAACCTTCTACAAATAAATTCTAGATATCCATTCCTATATCCATCAAATATGACTCCATCCCAACTTTCTAAAAATAAAAGTTAGATTCGTCAAAATCTAAAACTTTGTTTCCAAAAGAACTATCTTGTGCCATCCTAGATCTACCTTAAGCTGTTAGACTCTTTCAAAGGAAATTATCTCTAATACCAATTGAAGGGAACACAATCTACTGAGAGGGGGGTGAATCAATAGATCTAAACAATTACAACAATTCTAGAAACCTTCACAACTCCTTTATAGATTTTCAACATGAAGAGCATTGAACCATACAAACTAGTAAGTAATGCAATTAAAGCACAACACATAACACCAAATTTTTACATCAAAACATAGAATGGGATAAACCATGGTGATAAGCTCTCACATGCAAGAATATAATAATGAAATACTACAATATGAATTAGGCACCAACCTACTAGAGACACCAATCCCCAAAAGATTTAGTAGGCACCAACCTATAGGAGACACCAATCCTGCCAAAATAGAAATAATGGTGGATTTGAGATATGACACCAGCAGACACTTTGATACTCGCACACTCTCTTTTCCTCATGCTTCTACTATGACACAATTATGCATCCCACTACTTTCAATGTAAACAATAATTACATTTGAACATATAGGGATGCACTTTGTTTCTTCAAGTTTCATTACAATGAATTTGAACATTTGAAATATATACATGACACTACATTAACACTCTTCTATGTCAGCTAGGGATCAACACCAACATAGACAACATGAGACAAACCTAAATTCAAATTACATGAAATGTGTAATGCACTGGTCCAAACTTTCTGTCAAAAGAACTTGACACCTTGCACCACCAAGGGAACCTTAAATAGGTCCAATCCTCACTCCATATGCTTGTAGCCATTACGGCACATGCCTCAAACTTAGAATATCTTGATGAGACTTTTGATACTTCAAACTCCTTACACACTAAGCTGCACCATTGAAAACTCAAGAAATTGGTAGAACTAGTATAGGTATACCCTCCTTCCAAACCACAAAGCTACAACACATTTTTGGAAGAAATTCCACCCATATTAATTAATCTCTCTACTCAAAAGATATCCTCTTGGACCACAACACTCAATACTAATTGTATACCTGACATGGTATAATAAATTTATTAATTATCTGAAGGCAATCACACCATAACTAACATGATACAAGATATGATAGATTAGAAAACCTACACAACATGCTTTAAGAAACTTAAGATTGTTGTCAATACTTGTACCCCTACAATCTTTCAACTTGAAAATCTTCTCATCTGACAACCTTCACACCCTTTGATAACCACTTATAGAAATAATGACCTACTGACATTAGTTTGATATCAATGACAACCTATGATCAACAGGTAACATTACTAAAATAAAATGAATGGGGAATTGAAAATAAAAAATATACTTAATTAAAGACAAAATCCACATCTTAACTAAAAACCTATATGAAATTTGTAAGGTAGTACTAAATCTATTACTTGCACTAAAGGCCTAAAAAGAGTCATATGAGATATTACTATAGACATTAATTATATTGGAGTCCTTTATTGAATTATCAAAGAGAGTACTAAAACCATTACTTGCACTAAAGACCTAAATGGAATTATATATTATAATGGTGATACTCCACATCTAATACATATTATTTTCTTTCCTATCACTCATTAGGTTTTTTGGTGTTTTTTCCAATTGAATCTTGAAAATCCTCTAAATGGTAGGCAATCCTTATGCTCAAGAACTTCAATATTAGTGGCCAACAAACGGGAGATGGATTCTACACTTTTCTCCCCTTCACTTTAGGCTTTGCTAAACCTAGGAGGGTAATCCCACACAATGTACTTATGAATTTATGGACCCAAATGACCATGTACATTGTAAATAACAGATGAATTCTCATATAAGTGCTCAATAAATGAAATATTTCAAAAGGATGACTAATACTTCACAACACTCAACATTCAGAGCATGAGAATACAAAAGTACTTTGCACTTCCAGAAACCAAACATAGAACAAAAGCATTTAAAATTTGTTTGAATTTAAAGATTGTTTTTGAGGATGGGGAAAGACAACTATACAAAACCATTTCTTGCCTTGGGCTACGAAATCACATATTATGCACATAATACCATAATACTATAACATAATCTTGATGACCTGCAAACTTCTACTGGACATTATGATAGAAAGGTCTACTCAAGCTTGTCATGAAATCATACTTAGTAATCCATCTGAAAATATAACACCTATGTTATCTATCTACAAGAATTTACACCACTCCTTGAATGGAACACAAACAAACAGATAACTCAAAAAAAAAAAATTCTGAGAAAACCTCAGTAACCTAGTTATTTCAATTCAAAAAGATATTACAATGCAAACATGGAGACAATTACATGATAGTGTATATTCATGTCTTTGCAATCAAGTTACAGGAGTATCACAATACATGAACTTACAACATATGGACCTTTACCCTTAGCATTCAACAATTATAGTACATAGCCTCTTTCATTGCCAAAACCTAAAGCTAAGAACCTTCCTAGAAATTAGAACCCCTTACAATGAAAACCAACTTCTCATTTTAAGAGAAATGAGAAGAAAAGCAAAAAATCCCTAAAATTAATCCATTGTTGACACATGGAACATTTGAGCTCCACTGATCAGCAACAAATTTGGATTTAGAGAATGCCTCTTTACTTCATTTTCCCTCTCTTCAGTCAACCTTCACTTGAATGTGCAAATCTTTACCTAGCTGTAATAATCCGCTTACCAGCTCTATTTTCACTTGAAAGTGAAAAATATTTACTTCTGGGTCAAAACCCATTTACCGAGCTGTTAAAAATGCTTTTCAAACTTGTATTTTAACCCTTTTTGTTCTATAGGTAAAATTTTCTTTTTTACCCATATGCTAGATTTAATTTTTGGGTCATGAGAAATGGTTGCCAAGCATTTTTCACTTCACAAGTAACCAAAAAATGTATAAAACTTTTCCAAAATTTCCTTCTAGGCAATAGAAATGGTTATGGCAACTTTCTAGAGCATGAAAGAGCACTTCCTAGCCTGTATAGGTGTTTGAAAATCAGCCTAAAGCCAAAAAACGTGAAAGAGTTTTATTTTCTGCTCCTTCCATTAACCATGGCCCCCAATGTGTGTTCCCAATTGTTTAGTTTCCCTTTCAATATGAACATTAATAAATTTTCCCAAAACTCATCGGCCATCACTATTTGTTTCCAATATTCTCCATGGAAGAAGAGATGGGCGATGGAGTTACAGTTTATAATAAATTTTATTTCAACTTCAAAAGTTTTTAATAAAAATTGCAAAGGCAAATGCAATCCATCA
Organism: Sequoia sempervirens; assembly: GCA_007258455.2. Taxonomy (NCBI): domain Eukaryota; kingdom Viridiplantae; phylum Streptophyta; class Pinopsida; order Cupressales; family Cupressaceae; genus Sequoia; species Sequoia sempervirens. The sequence continues at coordinate 99,279,841 of VDFB02353493.1, read as the reverse complement.
TAGCCCCTTAAGCCATCATTTTTTGCTTCCTTCATTTCCATTTCAATTTAGCATGAGAACTTGCTGTGAAGTTTCAAAGGTTTTCCCAGCTAATAGGAAACAAGAATTTTTCTTGTTTAATAAGAAACTTTTAAAATATTTTCCTATTTGCCCCAAATGTTTGCCTGAAACCATCACTTGAACTTGACCATCGTTGATTTGTGAAGGTTAAGAGAAACCATATTAGCGATGGGCGATGAAAAAGAGCCATCGCTCAAACTCAACCATCGTTGATTTATTTTTACTTTGCCACTTCAATTGGCGATGTGCGATGGTATTGTTGCTATCATGCAATGGAAATAAAATATTTAAACCTTCACATGACAATTTGGAGTACTATGTGGGCAAGCCTTGGGGAAAGTACAACAAATAATAATCCATTGCTCAAACTCAAGCATTGATGTTTTGAATTGCCTCTCCACTCTCATTTCAACAATGAGCAATGGAGTTTGTAAAGTGTGTTGGAAACCTTGGAAAATGTGTTAAAGCTTCCCTGTGCAAATGAATAAAAAATGAACCTACCAAATGAGAAGCCATTGCTAGAGAACAATGCATCGTTGATTTGTTTCTCCCTTTGCACTTCAAACTGGCAATGGGTGATGCTTCCCCATGCAGTCGTGTGCTATCGTGCTACTGTGCTTTTAACCAATCAGAAACAAGAATTAAACTTGTTCTGATAAAAAAACATTTGGAAATGCATTTCATTTTTCCCTATATACATTTTTTACCTTTCCATAATATTTAAAATATTCAAAAATATTTTAAACATTAGCATTTGAAAAATTAGAAAAAATGCAAATTTTAATTACGCCTATCGACCAAATGGAGAAAATTAATTGTGCACAAACAGAGACCCTTGGAGCTGAGATTTTTTGCATGCAACCATAATCAATTATTTAAAAAATGGGTTTTAAATCAAAAATTTCCCAACCATAAATCAAGTACCTCTATAAACTAGCCCTCAGGACGTGTTCGCCACACCTGAAATACATTACAATAATGTATCAAATGGCCTCGATTTTTTATGAAATTGGAACTAGAGATGTTCTAGGTCAAAACAAGAAATGGGTTGCCTTTAGAATTTTGAAATTTGAAATTTTCCAAAACACCAATTTTATCCCGGTCACTGCCAACAAAGCATTAATTAACCCATCAAAACTCATCCAGGAGGCACAAAACTAAATAGACACACTACCATATCTACCAAAAAGAACTCCACCAAAGGGATTTACAAAATAACCTCTAAGTCACAAAATATTAATCGACAAAGAGGGCCTCCAAGGCATATTTAGCAGGATGCAAACCTAGCCTCTATCATCAAACTGAAAGGGCATAGGCACTTCAAATTTGTAAAATTTGAAGGTTCCATCAGTGGCTAATGTGTGGGGACACATGCCCCTTGCGGGAATGGCGAGATTCCAGATCTCTATAGAGTAGACCAAGTGCCAAATCCACTGGGTGTCTAGAACTGCTCCTTAATTCAAAATTTTAAACCTCATTTGATGGCCCTAGGCCACCAAATGAAAAGAAGAACCAATGTTTGCCTCTGTCAAACATGTCATTCTCTGTTGTCTACACTAATCCAAGTTTTAAAACACTACCACTGTATATCTGAAAACAATTATCACCGTTGGCATGCTTAACCACATCACTATGCTTTCCAATGCCTCCATTAACTCTGTCAATCTAATATTGGTAGTCAAGCACTAACTGAAATCCATCAACATCTAAAAATAATATATCATACTCATCAAATAGAGAAAACTTACAATTGGTGTGATATCCTTCACTAACAAGATTGTTGTCATACACAATCACTTTCTTGTCAATTTGGACCGAAAAGTGGAAAAATTCATAGTGTGCTTGAAAAGGGCCACTATGAGACTTATCCTCATCATTTACTTCCACATCAAATTTGAAACCCTCATAATGATTAGGCTCAGTAAAAATGTCATGCCCCACATATGGTATGCAATCATTTTGTGTGGTAAACAAAGAATGTTCACATATATGTATCTCCTTCAGCTGAATTGCATCACAAGCAATTTTATCACCACCCAAAAAACATGGGTCAATCAAATTATTATATGCCTCAAGGTTCTGAAAACAAGATTTATCAACATCCATAATACCATCATCTTCATTCAAATCATGGCATTAAGAAGAAATGTTAGTGTCCCATACACAAACAATGTTTTCCATCTCAGGTTCAAAGACAAGGTTATCTGTATTCTTGATATTTTCACACAAGAGCGCTTCAAATGCAAGCTCAGATGACTCAAAATTTACCTTTGCAACAAATCCCTTGTGGTGAGTGTTCAAAACACATTCACTGCTGCAAGAAATATCACACTCGACATTACCTCCTGCTGCATCAACATGAATATTTGATTTTATACTACTCACGAGGAATACTATGAATTGCACACCCAGAAAAAAAGTCCTCATATGCATCCATGTGATGAACACAATCACATTCTTCATGTGTAAATTCATCATAAAGATCTTTATCAGCTGTACCATCATTTATCTTTGTACATTCACTTTCATGTACATCTACATCTATGTTTTTCTCATGTACACAATTAGTGATAGCTTCAAAACCAAAAAAAAGAATGGAAGAAGGTCAAATATCAAACAAGAAAGGAGTTCCATGTTCATCGTTCACATCACCCACATATGAATGCTCTACACAATTATCTTCTTGAACTGATTCATCTAATGAATCTCTTACACACATACCCTTTGTAATCAGGGTAAAATTATCAAGGTTAGGCAGCAAAGTATATAAATCAAACCCTAATAAACAATGAATCACAAATAAGCATAAAGACAAAACATAAAACAATATTACCAAATATTCTTCATGTCACCATTGATTCACCTTCATTGCACTTCTCCATTTTTCTTAGTATGAATAATTGCCCTCAAATTTGAGTATGCAAGTAGGCCTAATGACAATGACAAAACAAAATATTGAAAAATATGATTGACTAGAATGCACTTGACTTGCTAGCTAAGTTGACAAGATAGCAAGATGTCTCTAGATAGCTTGTGGATCAATAGACTAGATGTAGATATATTATGGATGGATTGACAATGGAAAAATAGACGTCTTTTATAGAAGGTCAAATTTTCATGAAGGGCTAAGATTAAAAGTTTAATTTGACCTAAAGATCAATGACCAAGAGTGAGAGATATACTATGCAATAGGGTTAGGGAAAAATTAGGGCAAATGATAAGGATGGACGGTTAGGATTAAATTATAAAATAATTTAATTAAGGGTGGAGGTTAATTGAGACATGGATAGATAATGATTGACATGGATAAAGAGGTGATAGGAGATTAAATAATAATAAAATTATTTAATCTAGGTGGCCAATGAATAATTAAACAATTAAAATAATTATTTAATTATAGAAGAATGTGACAAAGGAAATCTTTTGAATTAAATAATTTAATTCAAAATTTCAAGAGGGTGGACCAATTAAATAAATTAAAATTTATTTAATTTGTGACAGAAGAGGCTAATGAATAATTAAATAATTAAAATTATTTAATTAATAGAAGACACATGGCATTAGAAAATAATTAAATAATTAACCATTATTTAATTAATGACGAAAAAGTGAATAATGAAGAATTTAGAAGTTGCGGGCCTAGGACAATTTTTAGTGTTTACATTTTTCCCCTCTTTGATACAATGTAGTTTATTGTGTTGTGCCAAAAAAAAATTAGTCAAAACATGCTCCAATGTAGAAAGGGTAGATCTATGCCCCCTCAAATTTTTTTTGCAAATTTTCCAAAATTATCAAAAAAATTGAAAATTATTCTGAAAAGTCAAATTGATAGTCATGAATGCTATGGTGATCAAAGAATTAAGTTTCAGGACCTTTGAGGTAGCCAAAATAAAGTTTCAGACCTCTCACAGAGTGTAGTCAATACAAACCCTAGTCAAAACCCTAATTTTGAGGAGGTATAAATGGAAAATTGATAGCTCAAAGGGCTCATTTGTCCATTTTGAGTTTGAAAACCTAGGAGCTCTGAAAGAAGAAGCTACCAAGATGTCATTTGTTGTACACACCGAGCATCGAGGATACCACGTGTGTACCTTCAGACAACTAGATGACGCAGGAGAGCTGGTAAGTTCCTTTGAACCCACCTTGGCAATTTTTAATTTTACGCATTTCTAGGTCTTAGAAAAATTTAGCAGGCAATTGTGTCACTTCCGGTTCACCACAACAATTTTTAATTTTACGCATTTCTAGGTCTTAGAAAAATTTAACAAGAAATTGTCACTTTTGGTTTGCCAAAAATATAATCGTGAATGACACAATCGATTGCAAAACAACACAAGTGTCAGAATCACGCCTAGGTTAGGTTTAGGTTCAAAATATTGCAACACATTGATTTAGAATGATGCATGTGTGGTTCGCAAGTACGCAACTACCAATGTGTGATGCAAATGACTAGGGATTTGATGCAAGTGTTTTGATAAGCCGCAGTTGTTTGGGGATTCAACGCAATTGAATCCCTACGACGCATTTGTCAAGGCATGCAGTGTAAGTTTTTTAAAGAAATGCATATGAAGCTCATGCGACACAATTGAGATTGTGTAATGCAATTTCCTGACTATGCGATGCAATTGACTATTAAGAAATTTTCCCCAATTTAAAATAAAATTTCTTTTGCAACTTGTGTCTAATAGGTTTGACTAGGCTTTTTAATTGACGTAATTCTTGTACTTGTGACAACAAGAAAAACTTGATCTGATTTACACACGAGAGTTCCGACTTGCTACACATTAGTTACGAGACTAGTTGACCAATGCTAAGAAGTGCAAGTTGTGGCATCTTGGTTTATATCATGTGACCTTCATGCCCGTCATTAGGGTGAATAGGGGTATGTTGACTACACTCGTAGAGAGGTGGAATTCAAAGACATGCTCCTTCCATCTGCTGACAGGGGAGGTGACGGTTACCCTTGAGGACATCTATTAGATATTATGACTTTCTATTCAAGGGGAGTTAGGCAAATACGACCCAGAATGTGGATATCAAGAAATCCTAGAGTACTATATACATGAGGATTTTAGAGACCTAGGGATAGATCAATATGAGATCAGATGGGAGACTCTAGCCAAGAGGTATGAGCGATTTGACTGCATCATGTGCACTTTGATTGCGAGGGTCGTCATTGTAGATCACTAAGGACACAAATTCCTAGTTGGGTGGAGAGAGATGCTAGTAGAGATGATTGCCAGGGAGATAGTATGTGCATGGGGGCCTTGCTTGCTAGCGATGCTCTATTTTTAGCTGCATGATATAGCTTACTGAGATGGATAGTCTATGAGCTACAATGTTACACTTTTGATGGTGTGGGCTTGGGAGCACATTGCTATGTTTCAAACACTAGTAGGTCACTAGTTGGGGGCCAATATTCCATGTGTATATATAGAGAAACAATGATACAAACACATGTGGGCGATGTGGGATATTGGAAAGATGGTATTGACGCCCTGGTCAATATCATTTGGAGATCATATAGAGATAGTGTGCAGTGGCTAGACAAGGATCAACACCTTCAATGGTGCAGACAACAAAAATACTTGATTGGATGGACTATCTAATCACAACACATTATTGATATGTATCTTCTAGATCAGGTGTTGAGATTGTTTGGTGAGTAGCAGGGTGTACCACAAGGTTCAGTAGAGTTTTCCTGATCTTCGTGAGAGGGGACACCATGGGGGGCTGTTATACTAGTGACCACAATAGATCAGGGGATTGATGACCTATAGGTAGAATAGTGGGCATGGAGAGGGGATCCAGTGGATGTAGGGAATACGACCGGGTATGATGCATGGTGGGAAACATATAGGTTGGAGCCCTTAATAGATCTAGATCAACCAAAATTAGTGGTTTAGTGAGGTAGGGGCCCATGAGGCTAGAGAGGTGGAGGATGGGGCTGAGGAGACAGAGGCCAAGGAGGAGATGGAGGAAAGGGAAGTGGGAGGGGAGATGATAGGGGAGATGGGAGATGTAGAGGTAGAGGATAGAGGCAGAGGGTAGGGAGATGACGGGCACCACTCTCTCCTATCAGAGAGGGAGAGGAGGGGAGACAAGAGGAGGATATGGCTACCGAGGAGGTTCGACAGGAGGAGGAGATGGTTGTTGAGGAGGTTCGATAGGATGATGTACCACCATTGGAGGTGGGACAAGATGATGTAGTCATGGAGGATGCATCATTGGAGGAGCATGTAGAGGAGGAGAGGTAGGAGGAGGATGTGGTGGGAGAGGTAGAGTGCATCCTTTGAGAGAGGATTGTCTTGGGGGAGGAGGGCTTCAAGGACATCCCCATAAAAGATGGAGAGCAAGGTGTGGACCAGTCGATACAGGATCCTCAAGCCAGAGTTTGGGCCTTGGAGGCCAAGGTTAGGACACTTTAGGTAGAGAGAGATGAGCTCAAGATTGAGCAAGATGTAGTAGTGATCTAGGCACAGTAGGCAGAGCAGAGGAGTTTGGATTTCATCGCCACCTATAGCGGATCATCCTTGGATATGGTTAGAGAGGTTTCCAAGACCAACCAAAGAAAGTAGTATTACAAATGTCTTTCTGAGGCCGAGGAACCACTTGAGCATAGGGAACCTAGTGCATCTAAGACATTGAGTAGTGGATGGTCCCATAGCAGGCAATCCCATAACAAAGGAGAGAGCAGCGAGGGAGTTTCAGGACTGGCATGGATAGGTCCATATGACAGGCCACCATCAGAGCACATGCCACTAGGGTCACCATAGCAATCACCCTTTGGAGAGCATGGCAACTCAGGCTAGGCCATATTTTGACATGTGTATTATGACTCTTGTATTTTGACTACCGAGCCTATGAGCTCCATTTTTTAGATAGATTTTGACATTGTACTATGACACATTTGAGTGATATATATATATGATATATGATTTTGGTAGGGATTATATGATGTGCATTCTATTGCTATGAATTGATTATGTCATGGATGATTTATGTTTTTATGATGTTTATGCAACCTATATGATAATGTGATGGTTATATATGTTGATGCCTTATATATGTGGCTTCTAGATGGTAGATGTATGCATTTATTATTATGATGTTACAGATGTCATGTATATGCCATGTGATGTTTATGTTGCATAATGATTATGAGATGTGATGTCATTTTATGTTTGTATGATGTAAATTCAAATATGTATGCAATATAATGGATGGTTATGGATTATGATGATGGATGTGGATGCAACATGTATGTAATATGTTATGCAAATTTTTATGATAATGGATGTTTATATGGATGCCAATATGTTTATATGTCATGGATATTTTTGTATTTTCTGATGCAACATGTATGTATGATGATGCCTATGTGATGCTTTTAACATGGATATCTATGCAGGATCTTTGTTTTTGTGTCATAGGATGCCATCAAAATGCAGATGGAAGAAATGTTAGCACGGAAGACATGGATGTTAGTACGAAGAAAGAACTTCAATATTTTTCCAAATAAATAATAGGCCTTGCATTTAATCATTATTGGACAGTAAAAATATGAAAAATAAACAACAAACACCATGGTATGACATAGACCAAGGTGTGCAAGGTCATCCACTTGCAAAATAGACAATCACAGACAAGGAATGTCCTGACTCATACTAAAGGAAAAGTTGCCCCAATCTTTTTTCCAAAACAAACCACAAATAACAATCAAAGAAAAGAGTCATGAGACATCCTCGCCCCTCTAAATCCTTCATGGGACATCCTCAAGAGAGCTAGTAACATGACTCAAAGAAAAATAAAAAAAGATAAGACAAATAGCCCACAAAGTCAACAACCATTCAAAATGTTTGTTAAAATGTGATTGTTTGATGTTTAATTAACTAGGTGATTATTTTGACAAGCCCTAGTTTCAGGAGAAGAAACATGTCGTATAAGACATCAAGTATGGTTTCAATCATGTGACTACCTGTATAAGGTGAATGAAAAAGTTTGACTAATGACAATGTATGGTTTTAGGAAGGACACATCTTGTATAAGACATAATTTTGATTGGTTTGACATTTGACCATTTGACTATTTTGATAATTTGTTTGGTTTGATTGAATGAGTTTGTTGGCTTATTGTCTTGTTGATGTGTGACTTGTTTAATATTGATGACTAATTATGTCCAAGTTGGAAAATGTCTGATTTATTGTGACTAACATGACAAACCCTAAAGGACCGACCTAGGTGGCCTTGGGGGCTCATCGACAAATGGCCTTGCTTACGTAACAATGCGTAGAGACCTTGTAGTTCAACATGACTTGAATTTATTTTATTAACAAATGACTTAGTCATGATTTTTATTTTGACCAAACCTAAAAAGGATTGACCTAATGCCTCAGGGGCTCATCGAAAGATGGTCTTTCCTACGTTAAGTCGTAGAGGTTGTCTGCCCCCTACAATGATTCAACAACTAGGCCTTCACAACTGTGATTCAAAGATTGGACATCTAACCTGAATAACTATTTCAATCATCATGAAGGTGAATTTAACTTGTCAACCTAGGGATGTGAAATTTAAATGGGTCAGCATAGTATGTGCACTAGGAACCCAAAGTAGCCATTTTCATTCTATAGCTAAGAAAGACACAATGTTGAAAGTAAATTGCTTAGAAAGGAATAAAATGAATGCTAATCATCAATCAACAATTACACCAAGCTAAAATGCATGACATAAATGAAATTCTGAGTAACAAATAGGGCACTACTCTATCTGCTTTGGCTGCAGGAACAGTCATAGAATGAAATTCTAGTGGCTGCAGGAATAGTCGGTGCTAGATTTTTAACTAATTGCTAAACAACAAGTAATACTAAATTAATACTAAAGTAAAAGATGAATTACTCACCAAGTGGGCCCCATTGGATAAGTATCTTCTAAAAATAATGAGAACTTAGATGCTCGAACTCAGAACTTTATTTTATTCATTGTAAATCATGAGTACAAAAGAGTAATATATATGGATTACTGAAAACTTAAGAACACAATTACAATATCAAATCATGCAACCTTCAGAGAAGGAGCATCTGATCCTTATTTATACTATCAGCTAAACAAGGTGGTCAACTCCATGAACTAGGAGGACACCATTTAGGGAAAATAGAGAAAGTGGGGTGACGGTTGTGCATGCATGGAATCCGGTCAGGAATGCATGTCCAACCGCAGATTTAGTGCAACAGTAACGTTCCCGCACATTTTCTCAACATCAATAATGACCACTACAAGGAGGTTACATTTATTTGCATGAGGAATCTCCTATCATCATCCTCCTTTGACCTTTGAATGATTCCCTTGTTGGATGTTATGGTACATGCCCAGCTGGCAGTGTCTTCCTCAATTTAGCATCCTCAAATTAAATATGCATGGCAATGTTAGTACACACAATAATTGCATATCTGTAACCACCTTAAGGAACATTCATTAACCACATGCAAAAATAATAGTAACAGTCCATTTAACATGTCATTTATCATTAAAGATTTGCATAAATAAGATTAAGCCCAATGTCTATAGTTTGGGGAAAATATCATAAAAGTATCAACACCTAATGTCTCATAAACTAAACTCATCACTAAACTCAAAAATGAGACCATAAACTAGACTCATCACTCCCCCCAACCTAAGATCTTGTTAGTCCTCTAGCAGGGGAAGGGATGTTCTTTTGCTTGGTCAATGTTCTAAAATTTACAACTAACAACTGTCCCACATCAGAGTGTGTTGTGCATGAATCAGGATCCTAATAGAATCCTCTCAATCTATCCAATCAGCTCCATCTTTGTTTCTTTGCAGCAATATCATATTGGTAGAACTTGAAGTTTGATACAGGCCACATTAGGATCGGTGACTGAAAAGTTAGGGGAAACTAGAATCGCCCCTTTTTCCTTCCAATGAGAATATATCTATCAATCCTTTTAAGAGTTGATGCATATTTCTGGATGGAATGAGGTTTAACCTGCTTGAGATCATCAGTTATGTTGTTCCATCTTTGTGAGAGGTATCTCTTCATGGTTTCCTCTTTTGCTTTTTCCTTTGCCTCATATTCACTATAAAATGCTTCTATCCAAAGTATAATCCTATTACCATAGCTAGGCCTAAAAATCATTCTATGCCATTCCTTGAAAAATATCCCCTCGATTCTTTGATTCAGCCCTAATGGGAAGAGGGATGTTAGACTCCAATTGCTTATAAGCCCCATATTATTGTCCCCAACTAATCTCATTTTGTACCCAAGACATGAATTCCCTTAATTGGGCATCCCCAACATACAACAACGGATTCCAATCATGGTCTTGAGTTACAGCATAATTATGCAAATAAAACTCACACAACAAATTCTTCATTTTAGGGGAAGTAATTCGATAAGCATTGAAAAATTCAACATGGGTCTCAATAGAAGGGTTCAAACCTGAGACAATTCTTTCCATTCTAAAAGAGAGATATTTCTCCTTCAAATGCAGAGCATAGACCCTTAGAGGGGTCCTACATTCCAAAATTTTTTGTACCAAGGCTACCATATCATCCACCTTCTTCTTCAAGGTTGCAATTTATGCATCTTTATCTTCAATTTCTTCATCTCTCTTTTGAATTTCCCTCTTCAATCTGTGTTTTTCCTCCTTCCATTCCTCTTCTCTTCTATATATCTATTTCCATAAATGCATGGAAACCTTGTGCATTGAAAAATCAGGGGGGTTATGTATTCCTACCAGCATCTTCTCTGGCACTGATGCTAATTGCAAGGATTTAGGCTGTCCCGTCAATTTTGGCTTTAGGGGTATTGATTGTTCTCCCACTTCGGGTTGTTGTAGGGACTCTTGCTTCTGTTCTAGCTTTTTCTATAGGATCTCTTGCTGCAAGAAGTCCTAATTTTCCTCATACTCCTAATATTTGACTTGTTCTGTAATATTGGAAAGATCAGCCAACGTTATGTTTACTGCTACCTTAAATATATCTTCCTCCTCGACATTCTCCTGCCCCATTGGAGCTTCTATGTCCCCTTGTGATATTTCTCTAGACTTAGGGCTTTCCTGTGGAGGCATACCAAAGGATAGCCTAGCTGGTCTTGCTTTCCTATGAGGGCTCTCATGTTTTTCTTTGGCTACAGGATGAACAATGTCAGCCTTTCTCTTCTTAGAGCTTGGCACCTCTTTTTCTGCCGACTGTCTTTTGGCCTTTCATTTTCTCATTTCCACTTCCCTCTTCTATGCCCTAGTTTTCATTAGAATGCCAAATGGAACATCATCATCAGAGTCAGGGGAAGAACTTTCTTTTTATGAGTGCTTTGTCCCAGAAGAGCTAATTTCTATGGTTTCTTCTATTGCAGGAGGGTTTACACTAGGGCCTGCACCAGAGGTTGAAGCACCAAGAGTGGCTTTATCCATGCTCAATATCCTACTAGACCTACGAGGTTGAGATAAAACCTTAGGTTGCAAGTGCTCAGGTCTAATTTGATCAATTTTTATGAATTCTTCCCATGTCATTCCAGATACATCATGCAAAGACTTCTCAACTAGAAATTTAATCAGACAATGGTGGGAAATAGAATTGTCCCTACGTTTTTTGGGTCTCGGCTGCCATGATTGAGATAAAGTTGTATAACATGTTTGGCACATTCATCCTCCTTCCGTGCCTCATATGATTCAAAAGCTTGAAGTGCACAAAATGAAAATTCGACTGGAAACCTTCACAGGTGATGTATTTTATGACATAAATAGCTATATGCTTCCATGGATCGAGTAGAGACATTCTCTTCACACCCTGTTTATCTATGCTCAATGGAGGGTTGTTCGACTCTGTAAATTCGGCCCTAGTCGATCTAGCATCTCTAGAAGTAGGTTAATTTTCACCATCAGTAGGTAACCCTATAAACTTTGCAATTATTTCTTCAGTTGCTATGACCTCAAGCTCTTTTACCATGGCCTTGCCTTCAGAAAATGTCTGGGCGAATTCTAGTGCAATGTTGATCCCATTTTTCGCGAAATTGAAGTGTCTTTTCTCCAAAATCTGCACCATCAGAAAGAGCTCAACGTCCTAATTCCAACGCCTCGAACGGAGCGAAAAGGAGTCCTTGCGCAAGTTATGGCCAGTCAAACCTTTGGTCAAACTGGGATCAAAGGGCGCAGGAAGCAAAAAAATGATTGTTTCAAATCAACCGAAGCAGCGTCAAGTCGAAGAGCTCGTCGAGACGATTCCGACGACGTTCGTTTCGTCGAAATCGACATCGGAGGCTCAAGATACAGCTGGTCAAAGTTTCAGGTTTGACTCGTGGACTGAAGGTATAGTGATGACGTCATCATCCGTACAGCTGACGTCAGCACGTGGTACGGAATCTGATGTGGAAAAATCAGAGTGTGACATGTGGCATTTGTACGGACCAATCATAGAGTGACACGTGGCAGTCCGTACGCACAGTCAGCAGGTCCAGTCAGCATAGACGTGGTAGTCCAGTCAGCAGTTTGGCGAATCAGAATCCGACACATGGCGTGATGATTTGGCAGAAGGTACACAGTCAGCATCCACGTCATTATTGAGTCAGCTTTCACGTCGTGATGTGGGGCGAATCAGATTTTGCCACGTGGCACTTCCCCGGCGTGCCACGTGGCCTCACTGTCATCCTCCGGCGAGTTGTTATTTTGTTTGTTAAAAAATGTTTGTTGGGGGATTCGAACCCCCAACATACAATCTCTAGATTTAGCACCCTACCGTTCCACCAAATCCGTGGCTTTTACTATTGATAGCGGCGTATTGGTTTTGTTACAAAGCGGCCGGAAATTGGCTATTAAAAGCCAGCGGCCGGGGTTGAACCCCCGACCGCCGGCCTACTAAAATCTATAACCACCAATAAGCCATTTGCGGGCTTTAAAATATTATTGGCATCGGTCTTATTTAACAAAGGATCAAAACCGATTGCCTTTTAAATAAAACAGACTCCCCAAATTTGAATTTTAAACAAACCTATAATCCTTTTAAAGGATTAAATCAAAACTAATTAAATCTCCTAAGCCCGAATAATGTTAAATTGAAAGGCTTAAATGAATTTATGGAGATGTATATATAAATAAAGGGAGATTATAAAAGATTTTTATGTATTTTGGAGAGATAAGGTGGATTTGGAAAATATTGGTAAATCAATTGGTTAGTAACCAATTTGAGCAAATTTTATGTATTTAAATGTATTTAAAGGGTCTTGAGGTGAGAGTAAGGAAGTTTTTTTCAGGTGACGAAGTCTTGAAGCTGTGGTGACGAAAGAGAGGTCTTGTGGAGATTCTTTGAGTCATTCTTGCATGTCAGAGTTTGTTATGCTGCCAAAGTGCTTGGAGAAATTGTGGTGCTTTGTAATTGATTTTGGAGTTAATCGGATTGGTCTCTCTATTGGAGTGGACCCGGAGACGTAGTCCATTTGGATGAACTCCATTATCAATTGTTTGCACTTCTCTTCTTTTCTCTCACTTTCTTCTCAATCTTGTTATTACTTTCATTTTGTTATTTCCATAAGTTAATTTGATTTAATTAACTTGGAATAATCATTGTAAAAGCATTGTAAAAGTTAAGCATTTAAATACCAATCTAGTCTAGATCCTATACGTATCAATCTTCAAGCTCCAATTCACCTAGATATGCAAAACACACATCAAGAGGGAAAAATGTTGTTTTGTTAGGGAATAGGGGTTTTCCTTGGTCAAACCCTATTTTGGTAATTAAACCTTGAAATGAAATGAAATAACATGAAGGAATAATGAATGAACAAACACAATGTTACAACTCACCAAACCCTTGAAATAAAGATTGCAAACTTATGTGAAATGGCTACAATGGATGTGGATCTTGACTCTTGATCTTGATATGAGATATTGTATTTGAATGCTTGCTTGAAGCATGAAAACCTACATCACAAATGTTAGCTCACAAACACACATGATGCATGCAGACTTTGGCATGATGCTTGAATCTTGAATGTTGCTCCTAATCCTTGATGATTTTCTCTTGAATTCTCTCTTGATCATAAATTTTATAAAATGCTTGATCTCAAAATTGCTAGGATACTTGAATACTTGAATTTCTTGGAGAAATTCTATGAAATGACCTTGTATTTATACTTGTTTATGATTTTTTTTTCAAACTTAAAACACTAAAAGCTAACATCAGATCTAAGAATATAAAATCCCACCAAGAATTTGATTTAAAATAGGTCCAAGTTAAAGCAGGACTCATATGCTAGGTTGGGCATATGAGTCCTAGTGTCTGAAACTTGGAACACAAACTCCAAGAAATGTTAAGTTCAATGCAACATTTAAAATCAAGCCCCAAGACCTTGGTGGGACTCATACACCCAAGGTGGCATATGAGTTGCAGATCCCTAGATCTAGAACACATAACCTCAAATATTAAATTATGATTTTCCATTTGCTAAATGTTGGGGTTATCCTCAGAAAAATGCATTTAATAAGGCTTGTGGATGCAAAATAGGACCAATTAAAGCATAAATTTACCTAATTTAAATAGGGAGGGCCCAGAAAAGTGTGAAAATGTGAAGCAATACAATTTTCTACACTACAAAGGTAATTTTAACATTTGAATAGAGCTTGTATTTTCAAAAAAGTTGAATCAATAGTGGAAAAATATATGTGAATCATCATCTACCCTCTTCACTTACTCACATTTATGGAACCATATCGCCTAGTGACAATAATTAATTATAAATATTCTCAATCAATCTGTGATGTTCATTTTGGGTGGGAGTAGAATCTAGGTCATTTATTTTGAACTACAATAATGTGCAATGATTAGGGTTTCACAGTTTTGTTGTTATACACACAATTTTCATCATTTTGAGAGGATGTTGGTTCTTTAGGTAGTCATTAGAGGTGATGTAGGTGTAGTAACGGAAAAAGTAGCCTTTTCCTTGCTTGTTTGAATAATTAGCATTAAAGTTGAACTAGTGGTGTCTTGGAGTATTGTTGTTATGTGTTGTACACATTCACACTACATGCCTTAGTTGATCCTTTGCAAATGTGTTGTAAAGTGTTGTAACACACTTTCACGCTTTTCTAGGACTTATTTTCTTAATTAAGCCTAATGGGCCCCTTTCTAAATAAAAATATACATAATGTGTACCTTGTTTAAGTGTTTTAAGGAACTTTCACCTTATCTAGGTGGTCTTAATTAATTGTGGTTATCAACCATCTTTTTAGGCCTTAATTTTGACACCTCTCGAGGATCATTCCTGACAATCATAGTTTAAATAACTAATTATTTGAACATTGGGAAAAATTTGGTCATCGTAAGTTGAGCCAGGACCCATTCACCCTTGATGGCGAATGGGTCCTCCCTTAATAGGACCCCCTTTCTTAGTTGATCTGGAATGGGTTTTTGGCCTCTTTTTAGCTCCCCAAAGCTTGATCTTGGAAACTTAGCCAGGACCCATTCGCCATTGGTGGAGAATGGGTGTTCCCTTAATGATACCCCTATTTTTAAATTTCATTCTAGTAGGAATTTAATTATCCTTCTCTCCAAATCTGGTGTCGGCCTTAGTTCTTGAATTTTGGGGTTAATCTCCTAATTTAGTATAAGGGGTTAATTCACATTGTTTCTCCTAGAATTTTGTGTGACTTCATGAGATCAAAAGAAAGAGCATTAGAGCACTTCAAGAGCATTCATAAGGCATTTCAAGGAACATTTCAAGTATTTATTGCAACAATTGAAGATTATATCATCATTTCAAGGGTTTAATGCATGCATGTGTTTTGAGCTAAGAAGTTAATGTGGCATTGAGGATCCATTTACAAGCATTATATTACATCCAAGATCTGCATTCTTCATGGCCACTACATGACAGTATGCAGATTTGCTACACAAGACAACATCCAAGGTGACATCACTTACATTATTTCAAATTCATGCTTCATTTCATTCTTTTCATCATTTAGTTTAATTACCTACAAGGGGGTTGACTGAGGAAAACCCCCATTCACTAAAAAGTAATTTTTTCTTGCCCTTGAGTGTGTTATTGTATATTTACAGGTTGAAGATCAAGTGGGGCAAGATTTGGAGCAAATTTGTCAAAGTTGTAAAAGTTTCCTTCAAAGTGCAAGATCATGGAAAGAGCTCTACATAATTGAATATTTACATCTATAACTTGATAATAGGGATTTCAAGAGTGTGTACGTCGAGGTACAGGGTCCTAAAATTAGTTTTTTGAAACCCTAAAAGGACCCATTCACCACTGAAGTCAAATGAGTCCTACATAGCTCAAAAACAACTTTTTATGTTCTAAAATCATCCCCCATAGTTGCTATAACAGCTAGGTTGCATTTTTGGTTGTTATTAGCATCTTATTTTTCATAATTTGAGGTGTTTAGGGCCTTAGAAAAATTAGTGGTAGATCTTCTTGTTCATGCATTTGGGCCTACCCTATTTTTACCCTAATTAGTAGGCTCAAAGGATTATCTATGAACTTTCAACTCACACTTTTTCTAGTTGAAAAAGGTTATGAATTCATAGAGCATGTGAGGAGTAAAATTATTATACAATCAACAACTATCTCCATTGTTATTTTTATTACGAGAGGGGAATGTCTTTGACCATTGTAAAAAAATTATTCACCACATTTTTTGGTACTATTGTCACATGAAATCAAGGTGAATACAATAACATTCTAAAGATTTCAAGATTTTTTATTTTCCCTTTATATGTTTCAAATGGATGTACATGTAGTTTGGTTTTTTTACTATGTATGTTATTTGTATAATATTTATGATTTGATGGCATATATTCCTAATTGATTTCTTTTATGCTTCCTCCATGGTTTCTTTTCCTATTTTTCATGACACTATAGCCTAATGGATAGGAACTAGTCCCTAGTCCACCTTGCCAATCTCAAATTATTGAAAACCAACAAATAATTAATTAGTAGTTTAATTTAGGTGTGTTTTCCTAAGCACCCATGACTGTCAATACGATAAGGGAATCATTCTTAGGTTAATGTATATTCTATGTAGGTCATTCTTGAATAGTCATATAAGTTATGTAAGGGTTATATGTAGCCATCTGTTCTTAACCTAGTGACAATATATTTGGGGTTAAGATTATATTTTGGTTTGGTTACAATGATTTTGGTTGTCAATTTTGTTTGATTTTAATGTATACTAAAAAATACCCCTAGGGACACCCTCTTGATTCTAGGTTACGGTCAAAGTGTAGGAGAGATAACCCACTCTTTCAAAGTTTGAAATTAAACCTCCATTATTTTTTAATGAATTATTTTCACCCACATGATGAAAACCATGGAATTGTGAGTGATATTTGTTTTGAGGAAGTGGAGCAATGTTTTTTAGCCCCAACACCTTACATGAATAATACACTCAAATATGAGGCCTTAATTGAGGTTCTCAAAACTCCTATTTAATGAAATATCCAACATCTTCTAGACTATAAATATTCACAACTCATCATAAAATATGTAAAAAATGAGTATTAAACCAAGGATGACAAATTTGTTCCCTATAATTAGATGTTCCATTGTTTTAGAGTATATAATTTTAAAACCTTTTATTTTTAATAGATAACATAGTTAAATAATAGAGTATTATATGGCATGGTTACTATTAGATCTCTCATCTAGATACGCCACAAGATATTCATTAGTGTGAGTTCTTGGTGAAGAACCTTTTGATACCCACATATGATTCCCCAAAATAATGATTCTCTAAGAAAGTATTAGTCCTCATTCTCCCTAGTACCATTACATATGCACACTTACCTCCATGATCACGTCCTAACACAAAACCTATTTAAGACCTATATTTTTCTTATCTCTCATATTGTTTCACCTCTCTTGATGGAACCCTACACCAAAGGATATTTGAGGGTACCAATGTAAAATTAATTAAATTAGAAGAGGATTCTATTGAATTAAAGTGGGTACATGATACTATTTATAGGGCACACACTAGTAACGTTGTCCTCACCAAATATATCATAAGAAATAGTTACAAATAGCTTATAATGGAACATGATACATGTTGGAAGTTTAAGGATATCATCATTATATTGTCATTGATATGCTTGTTGGCAACATGAGCAAGAGATATATAGTGTGCAGTTATAGTGTTGTTATTGATGTCAACATTGTGATGTGATGTCAAGATTGATGTGCAGTTGACCCAGTGCATATAAGTGATTAAGGAGATGGTAATACTATATACAGATGTAGTTGTTTTGGTCTAGTGCATAATAGTTATGTTAAGATATCTGACTACATATAGAATAACAATTTTTTTTGTGCTTTGTGCATATGGTTTTTGGTTTACATTGATGCACCTTGAAGTATTTTGGTCTACAGTTCTAAGGAAATTTTATTGGATTTTAAAAGATTCTAAATGTTAAGTTTCATGTTGTTTTGACCTCTGATGGAAAAGTTATGGATGATAGTATGTTAGGTTTACTAGTGACAGTGTTTCCTGTACAGAGTACTTGTTTGGATTGGTTCACATTCCTTTGTGGAAGAATATTTGGTCTTGTAGATTTGTGGAAGTGTTTACAAGTGTCAGATTCATCTATGTTCCATGTGGTGTTTATTTTGGAGGTATGTGTGACTGTTTGAGGATAATCACTTGGTCTATTTTGGTATTGTTCACTAGCAGTGCTGACCTAACATGTTTGGGGTCATTTGGAGTTAACGGAAGCGTTGATCAGTTATATGGAGCTATTAAATAGTTCCATGCTGACCTATTTAATGTGCTACAAGTTTTGAAATAAGGTATGAAGCATGTATGTTTGATATTGAGCTGACAAGTTATTTTTTGTATGATACTTCTAACTAGGCCAACCTAATTGATGTTGTAGGTTCTTGTGAATGTAATGGGTATAAGTATAAGATCATTTTTGGTGTTGAAGAGTGATGATTAAGTTGTGTGTACAAATTCATAATAAAATAATGCAAATGTGATGTGAATGTAGAGCAAAGCAGAGTGTTAGAGTAGAGTAGTATGAACTGTGTTGATTTAGTGTTTTGAGATTTAACGAAACTATATTTTCTACATATTTTCAATGCATTTGTAGTAGTTTAGATCTTGGAAATGAGCCAACCCCTTTTTTATATCATTCTTTATTTTTATGGCTAGTGATTCCATTGGATAGTGAGTCCACCTAGCAGTGAGCCTTTATGTAACATCTTATAACTAGTTATAATATATTGTGAGCTAATCCTCACCGTGGTTTTCCCATTTTAGGGTTTTCCACGTAAAATTGTGGTGTTCATGTGTTATATGCTTTGATGGTTTTTTCATCATTTCTTTCCTTACTACAAATTGAATATGATATGTGGAATGAATGTTTAAATGTTTAAGTGGATTCAGAGGATATTGATTCACCCCCTCCTCACTCTTAGTATTTCAGGTGTTCAAAAATTGGTATCAGAGATTGGTTCCTTCATTTGGCTTGATCTTTGAGGTAGATCTTGGAGTTGAACACATGGCTACAAGGAAGTATCATATTCCTCCAGAAGAAATTCCTATGGAGAATTTACTGAGGAAGACTACATTGTTGATATTGAAGGAGAACTCACATCTACCCTAGATGATTTGGATAAAGTAGAACCTAAGAATAGAGATCTGAGAATGGATCTTAGTGATTTAGATGAATGCATTAATATATTGAGAGAGACACTCAAGAAATCCATAGATAGGAACAAAGAGGTCAAGCAATCAAATGAGATCATTCCTAGCCTAAAATTGTAGATTGAAGAAAGTAAAAAAGTGGAAGACTACCTAAATGCTAAATTGAAAGACAAATATGAAGAATGGCCAAATCTTGAACAAGAACTTGTAACCTTGAGATCATATCTAGAGAAAACAAAGATTCAAGAAGACAAATTCAAGAAGAGTACTACAATGCTTGAAGAGATGATTACAAATTATAAGGGGTCAAAAGAGAAAGAAGTATTAGGGTTTGAAAAAGGAGAAAGCTCAAAGATAAATTAAACTCCAAATAAAATTGAAAATAATATTGAGGACAAGAAGAGAAATGACAAGCAGGTCCAGAAGAAGAGGAAAGATTTCAAAAGACCACCAATCAATCAACCAAATGCACAAATGTACCTATCTTTTAATGTTTTTTATTATTCCTATAATGAATTTAGACATAAGGTTATGGAATGTAGAAGCAAAAGGAATCAAAATGTTTAATCATTTCTTGGTCTATGTTTTATATTTAAATATTGCATCATAAAGTGAATGCAAAAATAAAATGATGAACGACTATAACAATGGAATGATATTCAATCTTCAATGACTACTATTATACATGCAATGGATTTGGGCATAAAAAAAATCAATGCAAATCTGGAATGGGTGGAAGTAAGCTTGTTCAAAATTATGTCAAATGTCACAAATGCAATAAGTTAGGACACATTGTTAAGTTTTGCATAAGCAAGAATGTAAAGGTTGATCCGGTAAAGAAAAATGATCCAATGGAAAAGGTTGATCTAGTAGAGATGAAGAAAGAGATGAAAAAGATATGGAAAAGAAAGAGGAGAATGAAGTTAAGGATGAGTCTATTCCAGCTTTTGGTGCACATGTTTCCTTCAAAAACTGAGTTAAGAGCTTTTTCTCAGGGGGATTTTTAACAAACAATCATTAAACCCCTTCTAAAGATATGGTTTTGATTCCCTCATTACATGGATATGAGATGTAATTTGATATGCTTGACCTATTGGTGAAAACATTGATAGAAAATATCAAGATGCAAAGGAGCATTCAAAGGTGACTATGCATTACAATTAGGGTTTATCATTTTTTTGCGCCTAACTTCAAATTAGTGCATTTAATAAAAAATATTTTTTTCAAAAGGAATTTATATGTGATTTAACATATGCCTAAGTCATTTGTAAATGTTTGTTTAAAGAGAGAAGATCAGTGAAAGAGTAAAGAGAAGCATTTCAGAAGTCTTGTGCACAAAACCCTAACTAGTGGTGATTAAAAGGTATTTATAGTTTCTATTTTCCCTAAGTTTTGGAAGTACTTTCAATTTGCTGCAAAATGTATAGCCCATAATTTGTCAAGGTTGTGGATCAGCCCCATCTAAAATTGAAATGATACCCTAATAATTCAATGATGACTGAACTGAATAGTGCTTTCTCAAGCGTTTTGTATGGTGTGTTGCACATAGAAGATGTTAGGATATACATTCATGTTAAATTGGATGGCTATAATCATTACATAGGAGATGTGTGGTTTAAAGAACTCACCAGAGGTCAATTTGAACTAAAACTTGAGTTCAAGAGTTTGGAGGAGAAGAAGCTCAATAACTGGAATAATTTTGTGATGTTTTGCTATGTGGATGAGTGGCTCAGATACACCCAAAGAAAAATTCATGATAATTTAATGTGGCTAGATATTCCACATATAATCAACAAGGAGGAAATTAGGGTTGTAATGGGATTATGCTCAACTAAACTAGTTTTGGTGCTCAAGTCAGTGAAAAATATAATGGTGATGGAGTTAATAGGTGAAAGGTATGAAAAGAGAGCCTTGAGATTCAAATACATTAGAGACCATGTGGTGAAATATGTGACAATGGTGATAGGTTACAAGATATATTTCATAAACAAAGACAACTTTGTTTCTGCAACCGCTATCAACATTGCATATGAGATGGTAAAGAAAGGTGATAACTATGATTTGTGTTATTTGTTGAGGGAATACCTTCTAGAAAATTTGTAGAATACTAAGGAATCCCAGTGCCCCTTCAAGTTTGGTACCTTGATAAAAAAAATTTATTTTCTACTTTCTTAATGAGGTTCCTAGAACTAGAAACATAGTATGATTGAAGGAAAGACTAGTGGCACATCAAATTAGAGATAACTTATTAAGATTAGGAGATGAAGACACATAGAATAAAAGAATATGGGAATTATTTAAGACCTTCCAAGAGAATATGAAAGCTAGAGAAAGAATTTCAAAAAGTGTGGTGGAAAAATATAAAAAGTTACATCACTTTCATGGTGAGGAAGGACTGTTGTATAATGGAGGCTATTGAGCCTAGGACTGTGTGGATCCTAGAAATGGGATATGAAGTTGTAGAGGATGTAATTATTGGTTTGGTTGACCATGTGCTAAAAAAACCTAAAGACACCTCTGAGGGAAGATATGGTAGATATGAAGAGAAGTCTATGAAGGTGTATATACAATAGAGGGAGAAAAAATAAAGAAATTGGTTGAAAAGATGACCACATAGGTTGCAGAGATGATGGGCCTTTTAAAGAAATAGTTGGAGAAAGAAAAAGGAATTTCTATCTCTCCAGGAGGTGCATCTAGTACAAGAAGATCTAGTAGAACATCTACCCCCTCTTTGGTTGCTTTGAATTCCTCTAAGAATTTTCCCTCTATCGATGGAGCAAAGAGAAAGGAGTCAATTAGTACTGTGAAAGAGCAATAGAGTGTTCTAATGAAAGAAAATGCTCCTCTAGTGAAGCAACAAAGAAGAGTAAAGGCTAAGGCCGCAAGGGAAAATAATCTGAGTGTGGATGAAGAGGAAGAGGTAGAAGAACAACCTCTAATCAGAAAAAGGAAATCAGGTGTAGAAAAAGTAGAATAAAGTACAAAGAAGGTCAAAGTGGACATTGTAGATACTGATAGTGAAGCAGAGGTAGAGAAACAAAAACTAGAATTTAAAATATATATAAGGGAGAAGAAATATAAGTCTAGTAATGAAGAAAAATCTCCTCCAGAAGAAAAGAAGTATAAGAAGGATAAGTCTACCCATCCAGTAAGAACTCATATCCACATGAAATTATAAGCATTATTTAATGGTGTAGTTGAACATGAAATGTTGGAGCAAATTGCTACCTTGTATAACTTTGCGAATGACATGGATAAGTATAAAATAGAAGAGGCAATTTTTAGGAATATAATTACATTTGTTGTGAGCATGAAGGATTTTTAAGGCCAATTTCCCAATGATCTGAAGAATGCATTGTATGTAAGAAGAGAAGAGGCAATGAATGAAGATGAAAAATTGAGATTATTTTCCTTGGAGAAAGTTAGTGCTACCCTCTTAGACGAGAATAAAGCCAGATTAGCTCAAGTGTATATAAAATAATTTAGGACCAAACAAAGGGTCACTGCATTGATGAGCCAAGACAAAGATGACATTGAGAGGTTAAAGAATGAGATTGTTGAGAAAATTGCCAACTTGGAAAAGGATTTGGGTATGACCCTGGATGGTGAAGAGGAAATTCATGATGTTATGTCTATCCTAGGAGTTTTAACAAACCAGAAATTGCATGAAATGAAGATGCTAAACTTGAGCATGAGGTAGAGAAAGAAAATGTGTAATGTGATATCCCTCCTCTAGTAGAAGAAAAAGTTTACTGATGACACTCCTTCAGTAGGATAAAATATTGTTGAAGAAGAGAATGTTGAAGTATTATCAAAGGAGGATACTCAAACATGTAACATTCCCCTTATTGTGCCTATGGCACACATGCCCCATTCGAATCGACCACCCCCCTCTTTTCCTTCTTTCCCCTACCAGGTTGTTTTTGACTTTGCCTTGTTTTGTGTGCCCCTATTTCTAAATTTAAGTTGGTCACATGCAGTAAAGTCATCAAATTCCAATTGACCAAAATCACCTACCATTAATTTTCTTAGTCTTTCGCCTTTGCGGATTTGGACATGCAGGTTTCATTGTGTCTTTTGTCACTACATCCGCCAGGCCCCACAGGACCACATTTGTGGGTCTCCTCTTGCAAACCATCATCATCCTTCTGATGTTGTCTAGCATCCAAACCTCGACGTTTTCCTGCATGGCAGGATCTACAGTTGCTTCTACTAGGAGTATCTTCGAGGAACGTCCAACCTAGTGTAGGTTTCTGCAGATTCACCAACCCGCCTATCCTTCGTACTTGCAATTGAATGCGCACATTAATGATCAAAATTCCTATAAAAAGGGGATGCCCCACCTTTCATTTTCACCCCTACAATTTCAATTTTGAGGAGAAAAATAGGAGCTTCCTCCTGCGCAAGATCTTGCAGCAAATTCGATTATGATTTTCATTATATTTTTGCATTGTTCTAGGTTGGTTTATGATTAGATCTTTGAAATGTTCTTTCTATGGTTAGGGTTTCGTGAAATGTTAAAATCTTTGAAAAACCAAGCCCCACTCCACCACAAAAATCTGGTCGAACCCTCTTGAGTGTTCGGCTCAAGGCCTGCAAGTTGCTCCTAATGTTCAAAACCCCTTGTCCCCAGTGGAAATCGCATCCTCATGCCTATGCAGAATCTCGTTCCATCATGATCGTTCTATGCACGGTGAAGAATCCCCTGAGGCCTACACCATTTCCCTCACCATCCTTTTTAATGCTTGAAAATATTGGTGAAAATGATAAAGCCCATGACCACATGTGGGGACTCCTATGCGGGATTCCACCTATAGAAAACCCCCATCCCATTGTCATTTCATTAGCGGCCAAGCCCTAATGTCATCTCGTAGTGTGAGATCTACCTACATTTTCACCATGGATAAGTTGAACCCAACAATTGCTAAAACTCGCTAAGTCTTGACCACTCTGTGGTCCTCCTTATGCAGTTTGTCATTACCTAACCACTATTGTTTAACGGTGGAGTCACCATGTCCTCCCATAGTGTGGATTCTGCACACTTTATTTCCTTCCTGATTTCGAAGTCTACTGAGCAAAATACCAAGTCTACAAGTCCTTGCGGGTGAACCTATGCAGGCAGATGTCGTCAGAAATTTTTTCGCTAAAAGCTACTATCTTATGTCCAAGTCCTTGAGTCCTCCCGCACTGTGGACTCTACGGGATGGTTGGACCTTTTCCAAATTTCAAGGCTTTTCAACTAAGGACCTTGGCCCAAGTAGTCCCTACGGGTTTGCCTATATAGACCATCGGCTATGGACCTTCATCCCTCTATGGCCACCCCTTAATGGAAAGAACTTTGCGGTGGCCCAGTAATTCACTTTCGCACTTCCAAAATCAATGAAACTCCAAGACACGACTCATAGCTTCCAAGGCCCCTGCAGGTCCCACAATGCGGATTTCCACATCCAGGTTGTCATCTCCTAAGTTATGCTTCTTAATGGCCAAGTGTTAACATATTTCCACCCCATGACACCTGCATCCTCCAAACCCACAAGAGCATCAAAGCCTAATGTAATGACACTGAGTACCTTGTGATCTATTTTCACACATGCTTAATCATTTCATGGAGGATTTTCTTATCACACAAATCATGCAGAAATCTCCCTATGTGTGGCTTTCTATGGAACTCCATGGGCTCAGCACCGTCCTGCTCCAAGTTGCTCCTAATAGCTTCCATTTAGGGGAAACCCACACCTTTAAAACCACATTTTCCCAAATGATCTGAACAAGCTCCAAAAAGAGAGCAATGATGGATTTTATGACCCTTAAATATATATAAATGAATCTAACCTTGGATTTGTAGGATTTAACTCATGTTTTCCTCCTTTATATGTAAAAACACTTACTACATTTTGTATGTGTAGGATTTATGTAACCTGCTGCAAGGCCATCAGAGAAGCCTAGACAAAAGCTTCACCCTAAGGGAAAGAAGCCCGCTTGCACCCCTAGGGGAAAAGAAGAAAATGAACAAATGAAGTATGAGTTTCATGGAGTGGAGCACATGCCAAAGATCATCTCCAGCTAGGAGATGATCTCAGATACTGACCTCAGGCATGTCAATATAGATGAATTCAGGGAGAGGTTTATGCTTAACCCTAAAATAGACAGGGCCTTACGAATTACGAAGAGTGTCCTAGCCAAAGTAGTTGGTTTCCCTCCCACACTTATAGCTCCAGAATTGGTAATCGCCTGTCGGGAGTGCTACCACTCAATAGAAAAATAATTGATCATGATGGAAGAGTATTGGCAGACTTGTCTACCAAGTCTATTGGTAGGACCTTCGACATTCCAGTCTTTGATGAAATGGAGGAAGTAGAGAAGGATTTTTCTAACTAAGTATGGCAACAAGATCCTCTTAGATGCAAAAGAACAATCAACCAGAATTGGTTAAAGGAAAAAAGGGTGAGTGTAACAAAGGTCCCCCAGACATTATATAGGAGTGAATTCTTTGAAGAACATCATGATCCTTTTCACACTCCTGAGCTGAGTGATGGGCTTGTCTACCCCAACATTTTTTGAAAATTGGATGTTCTACTTTATGGAGGAGATCTTCGAGGGCAAGACCAAGTTCCACTAGGAAAATATGATAAGCGACAATATACACAACCAATTCATGGAGGTAAAGAAGACTTCTCATTTCTATATGACCTCATACTTCTTCTACCTCTTAGCGGTCAAGTTCCCATATAAAGGATTATTCTATGTGGGAGAACTAGGAACCAAAAAGGGATATTTGAAGGTCTAAGACTACTATCCGTAACTCCAATACAAAAACTTCAAAAGGGAGTACAGAAGGATAAATGATGCCTTCATTGGGAATATAATCAGACTCTTGGGAGGATATTTTTAAAGAAGAGTGTCGCATAGCACAGAGGAATTTGTAAAAGGTTTTGGATATATGTTCATCCAATTCCCAAAGTTTACTTACATCAGGGTCAAGGGATTCTTAGGAAGACCTTATAGATTACCGCGCTACCTTGATGACAGGATCATCTTGCTAGAGATAACTCGACAACTTGAAACTTCCCATACCTTGTTGAGCAACAAACACAAAGCTAGGGTCCCATATCACCTCACCCTTGGACAAGGAATGCATGCTTTCCCCATTGCTTCCTATGTGGAATACATAGAAAAGGAGTTGGCAGAGTATAATTTCAACCTTCATACGGAAAGAGGAGTAGATCCTCAAGGTAAGTTGAAGAAATGGGTTAGGAGAGAATATGCCCACAAACCTCACATCAAAGAATTTTGGGTGAATTGTCATGATGATAAAGAAGTATGGATGCACCACTACATGAGAATTATTCTCGCATTCATGAAATATGTCTTTTTTCTAGGTAATAGACCAGGTTGTTGATGACAAAAAAATTATAGATGAGAGATATAGTGCTTTGATCAATGTCCCTTTGTCGCTAATAGACTAGGCTGAAGAGGAGGTCATTGACCTAGAAGTTATCACCCACCCTATGGAACATTGAATGAGACATTGGGTAGATGAACAGATTGCTAAATTTAAGGAGCAAGGTACTGAGCTCACATATGAGGAGTGTTGTGTAGTTTTTGCACACACGCCCCACTGGAAGCAGGAACCCTCTTTTTCTTTCATTCTTGATGTTTTGGCCATTTGATTTTGAGGATTTTGTTGCCTTTGCATGTTCCCAAATGATTATCTTACTCGTGCAAATGCCTCTTTTGAGGAAACACTTTGAAAATCTTGTGTTCTGGAACTTCTTTCGGGTTTTCCCAATTTTCAAGAAAATTCCCCTTGGGAAGAATTCCCCAAGCACCTTGAAAACCCGATAGAGGCTGCTTTACATTATTTCTAGAAATTCCAGGACTTCACAGAATTTTGTCTGGACTAGATTTTTCTGAAACTCCGTCGTGCCTTTGGATTCTTGAGCTCACTGTCTTGTCAACGCATTTATGTCTCCTATATGATCTTGCAGTTTCCTTTTATTGGATTTAATTACTATTTATGAGGAGAAGTTTGTGTCATTTTCCTTGTGAGATTGGACAAGCTGGATTTTGAGTTGCTATTGCTGGATTGTGTGTATGATATTGTGATCAATCATTGCAGTGGGGTCTTCTAGTGACTGCTTACATTCTGCTCGGACATCAAGATTTCTTGCTAGTTGCTACTATTTCAATTTCTTTTCTCTCATGGTATGTACATGTTGCCTTCCCATTTTATAATCGAACTAAATTTGCTTCAGGGTTTGCATGTGTATATGCTTTGATTCAAGATTTCAATGTGGTAGAGTCTGGTAGTAGGGCTAGGGTTTCTAGTTTCAAGTTCAATGCTCTTCCCTATAGCTCACGCTGCCTTTCCTTTTGCATGACTATGATTCAATGGGATTAACCATTGCTTTGCTTGATTCTTAATTTTATTTCATGCTTTCTTATGTCGAGCTCTGGTTTAACCTAGAAATCCCTGAGCTTTGATGAAATCATGTCTTGGGCGAAGTGAAGCTTGTTGTTCATTGTTTAATCTAATAATCACCCTGTCTTAGTTGGGTCATGGGAGAATTCATGTGAAGAATAGTGGAAATGAAAATGATGAGCTAGGATCCAAGCTATGCTATCATGGTGATTTCTTAGGGTTTCCCTTGTTGAAATAATTCCTCATACTGATTGGATCTCATTTAAATAGATTGGAAACCTGGATTGTTCATCTTGCACTTTGAACAAACTGAATCCCAAGATAAATCCCCAACTTCCTAATCCTTTGATCAATCTAAGTGAAATCCTGACGAAGTCAAAGATTTAGGGTTTTCGAACACTTCGCAGATTTCCTCTACTTTAGGACTTCCCCGATTTTTCCATCGCTTTACGGAAATTTCTTTGTCCCTTCAGTTTCCCGCAGTTCATAAACTATTACCATTCTCGTGGATTTCTATCCTTGGCAGAATTTCCTGAGATCTTGTTGAAAATGAAGAATTGAGAGATAACATGATCTATTAGCTGATGATTGTCCATTATATGATTGATTTTAGTTATTTTAAGATGTGTCATCCTATTTCTTAGTTAATAATGGTTGATTAAATGGTTGTTGGAAGTTTCTTTGTGCTTGTTTCACTGGATTTCATCTGGTATGGAATTTCCCAAAATTCCCCTCTGGCCTGAATTTTGTGAGAGGACTAAAAACCCAAACTTTGAAATGAGTAATTCTTATGAGATTTTGGGAAATTTTTCTAATCATGGGACTTGTATTAAGGATGGATATATCATTTGTAATGGATTAGCTTGAATTTCATGCTGCGATGGATGTTTACTATGGTCTCTTTATTGAATGCAGGCAGAATCAAGTCAAGTTGTTGTTGGAAGGACCAAGGGCAGGGTAATGGATCCAAGTGCTGAAGGCTCTGCTATCTCTGAGGCAGAAAGGATTAAATTGGATATAAAGAGTAGAATCCTTGAGAGTAAGCTAACTTCCATCTGGTTAGAGGTCACCGATACAAATGTTGGGTTGTGGGTTTATGAAGAATTTAAGACAAGGATGGCAACACAAAATCTCCCTCTGTTGGCCAGAAGGATATTGGAATTAGGGTTGGCATATGTAGCTGGATTCCCTCCTACAGTTCAGTGTTATGAGTTGGTGCTTGAATGTGTCAGGCATTATGAGAGGGCCACATAGAGGATAGTTGGTCCTCATGGAAGAATTGTGGAAAATATCAACCCTGTGTTTATAGCCCAAACCTTTGACATGCCTAACATGTCTCATGTTGTGGGTTTTGATATGGATATTGCGAAGAAGTATTATGATGAAGATGTCATCAAATCCCAGCAGGTCATCAATTCATGGCTGGAGAAACCCAAGTCCCACTTCTCCAAGCTACCCAAGTAGTTATTCAGACCTAAGTTTAAGAAGGAATACTATGATGCTATCACACTTCTCAGTAGGGTGGTGGGATTGAAGATTGCAGGAGTATTTGAAAACTAGATGTTCCATGTCATTGTAAGGATGGAGCAGAATATTGACTACCATTGGGCAGGCATTATAAGTGCAATGATACATGAACAAATGTGTAATGTACTGTAGACAAAGACCTTCACAATGACTTCCTACTTTGTTTATGCACTTGCAAGGTTCCACCCATACAAAGGGCTAAGCACAAGGGGTGTGTTTGGGTAGGATGTAATTTATGAAGTATACCCACAATTGTACCTGGGTGGCACAAGTTATAGGAGGGTGAATGATGCATTGACCATGTACATCACCAAGATATTGCAAGGTGCAGAGCATGTTAAGATCTCAGATAATGCTAAGGAATTGATCAAGAGGTTTGGAGCTTGGTTTATCTAGTTCCCTACCTTTTCATACATCAGAATAGATGGTTGTTTGAGGGCTCCATATAGACTCCCTAGATATCCCACAAATCATATTATACTTCTAGATGTCACAAGGTAGATCTGTGATTTTGATGCAATCATCAAGAAGGAAAAACCTAAGATTGGATTTGGTGGTGATTTTCCTCTGAGGATAGGAAGTAGTGAGTCCTACCCCTCTATTAATTTGTCCCATGCTTCTGAAGAAGAAATGAGTATTCTAGGTCTATCTTTCCATTCCAAAAGATCCAAATTTGATAGGACTAGTGAGGAATTGAAGAATGCCAGTAGGGAATACAGTCATAAGGATGATATAGAGGATTATTGGGCCAACAAAAATGATGAATTTGAAATCAGAAAGAAGAAGTTCTCCAGGCTACCAGTGAACTTAGTCCGGCTATACAACATAAAGGCCATTCTAGATTAGGTTGAAGATGATGGAGATTTGATTCAGGGCCATGACTATGAAGCTATAAAAGATAAACCAGTTGGAGAAATAGATTGGACGGAGGAAGAGAAGATGAAATTGGAATAGATCATGACTCTAGTGATCAAGTACACTAAGTTGTGGCTCAAGCACAAGATGTGGGAGTTGGAAAGTGAGGGTGTGCAATGCACCTATGATCTAATGGGAGACTTGGAGTCTCACTCCACTTCTGAGGAATCAACTGAGCAAGATCCTAAGGGTAAGACTAAGGTGAGCTCCCCTTTCAAGATAAAGATTAAATATTTTCAAGAGGTAGAAGAGTAAGAGAATCAAAGAAAGCCCATTGCTAAGAAAAGGAAACACATTTCAAAGACGAAGAAAGTTGCAAAGGATGAAAATGAAAAGGAAGGCAAAGAGGCTAGTGTTTTTGTTCCTAAGAGAAGAAGAATAGTAAGATTGTCACAAAAGGAGAAGGAAACTTCTAAGGTAGGAGATGAAGTTGACCCACTAGTAGTAAATGTGGAAAGTTTGGGAGAGAAGACACAGGTGTACATAAGAAGATAAAAAACTCCATCTCCTAAAGATGGTGTACCAAAGAAAAGTGCTCCCAAAGTTGTTCCTGTCATTAAGCATGATAATATCCCTCCTTCTCATGAGGCTCACAATTTACCAAGTGAACCCAAGGATGTTGATGATTACCAAGATCAAGAAGGAGAAGAATTCCAAGAGGGTGAACTCTACAGTGCTGAAACTTTAGAAATAGAGAGGGTATTGCAGTCTCCTTTGGTGAATTATGAGGATTCACCTACAAGAAATGAAGAGGATAGACCTCCTTAGAGGGAGAAAATTCCAATTAGGACTCCTTCACCAGTGCATGAAGAAGAAGATCATGATAAGGGAAAAGAAGATAAAGTTGAAGAGATTCTTGAAAAACAAGATTTGAATAAAGATATACCCAAGGTTCACCAGGATGTGCTTGGACAAGGTAGTGTATAGTCAGATTCCATAGTTCCAAGTTGGTTGGACAAAGAGTTAAAGAGTAAGAAAATTGTGGTAGATGATACTCCTCCCAACTGGGATGAATTTTTGGCAAACATAGGAAAGGGAAAAGAAAAGAAGAAATCCAAGGTTATCTCCACGATCGAGAGAGATGAAGAAAATAAAAGGGTGGTCCACATTGCTACTCTTGCTCCTGATAAGAATAAGGATGATGTGACTGGTAGTGACTACAGTGTGCAAACTATCAACTTAGGGCCTACTTCCATGGAACATGAAATTGAAGAATATGAGGGCTCTAGTGTTGTAATCCTAGGTAGATTGAGGAAGGAGGTGTAGACCAAGCAATAATTAAAGGAGAATGATAAAATTAAGAGGTATCTACAAGAATTGATGAAACCCTTGCAATCCATCAGCTCCTCATCATCTGCTACAAGTTTTCTACCACAAGAAATAATAACTGAGTTGGAGACAATGAAAATCACTACACACACCACAATGAGCTAGTTGCAGGGAGTGCAAGCTAAAGGAGATAATGATATCAGAGACATCCTTTCAATCAGTGGGGATGCCATGAGATCAATAGATTGGTTAAGGAATGTGCTAGCTCGGGATAAGGAGGATGTGGATCTCTGGTTGCAAAAGACCAAAACCATCATGGAATACACTAAAGACAAACTGGTAAATGATGGAATTCTTCCTTCTCCTAAAGCTGCAGAACCCTGGAAATGGTTTGAAGTTTTGCAAATAAGGAAAAGAGTTTTGAAGAAGGTGCATAATCAAGGGAAAAATATTGAGGACTCTCTGACTGAGATCTATAACAAATGCATTTCTTTCTTTGAGGTTATGACAGGAAGAAAAAGGTTTGCACCAAAGCATCTAAGCTTGGAACAATTGAGAAAATGGTGGTGTGATATATATTCTCCAATCAATGAAGACCCAGTCACTAAACATTAGTTGGATGATGCAGCTACATACACTACAGTAATGGATAAAAATCAAACCAATAAAGTGGATTGGGATAAAGTTGTAGAACAGTCAAGAGAGGACATTAAGTCCATTGAAAGGAGAATTAAAGTTTTAGCTATGCCACCTATAGCTGACTTGGAGAAGATATTTTTGATGGTGCAAGATAGGATGGGGCAAGATAAGGACAAAGGGGGGAGCAGTTAATACAATGCCTCATCGGAATTTGTGCTTCCCCATTATTTCTCTTCCTCCTTCGCATGCATTGGACCGAGCTATGTTGGAGATCCTAGGTCGACCTGGATGGAGTACATGCATTTAATGCACACTTTACTTTATTTTGAATTTCTCTTGGCTGACTTGTTTTTTGGCCATTTATTATTGTAAACCTAATTGGGCTGACATATCTTAAGGGTTTCTATAAATATGGTGTTCTACCTCATTTGTAAGGACTAGATAGTTTTACTTTGGAGCGAATTAAGCAGTATAGCAAGAGCTAGAGTTAGGATTTAGTCTTATTTTTAAGCAAGTGTTGTAACAGAAGATTGGAATTGTTGCTACTTTGGGTGATTTAATGCAAGTAAAGACATTGTGATTTGGTGCCTTTCTTGTGTTGAATTTTATCTGGCATGGTTCATGTGATTCTATCTTTTGAAATTGCTTAATTTTATTTGATGCATGATATGTTTAGTGTTAGAGGACTTGATGGTGTTTATGGTTTGATGCTTGAAGTGTTTACAACAATCTCTAGTTCATACTTTTTACAGCTAGCTGATTGTTAGTTTCTTTGCAAAGTTATCCTGGACTTTAATATTCATTGTGCTTAGTTTGATTGTGGATGCTTGTTCATTTCAATTGCAATATGGTTGTTTTGGATGAATGTTCATAATCTAAAAATATTTAATGCCTTAGAAGATTGCACTATTTCTGTAAGATTGCATATTTATCTGGGTCAAGCAGGAATCGGTTTCTGAGGGATTGGTTCATTTCAAGTGTTTAATCATTTACATTGTTAATCTTAGGAATATAATTAATCTTAGAAATGTCTTTGAAACCATTATCTTTTTCTATTTCTTTGTTATCTGAGTTAGACATAGGATTTTAAGTATCACCATATTGCAAAATTTGATCAGCTTTGTGATTCAGTATTTTCTTGTAGTAAGGTCCCTTTGTGATTACCAACATTTTCACATTTATCACTGAGCTATTTATGCATTTTTAAGACCTTCCATTAGAGACCTTGGGGTTATCTTTTGAGGCTTGCTAATAGAGATTTACCTTTCAAGAGAGATAGGATTTCCATATTTTGTCTGAGTTGTTGTGTAGAAAACACCATCAACAAGGAGCTTGAAGATGATGTGGGTAGTGAAATAGATAGCGGTGCTACTGGTTCCTTAGGAGAAGCACCCAAGTCCCCTCCCATCACAAGATCTAGGAAGAGGAAAGAAGAACCTAAAATTAATCCCAAGCATGAGGTTTATACAAGAAAATTAGTGGAAGGGAAACCACCACCAAAGAAGGGAAGAACGGGGACCTTCGCGCTAGAGATGCCAACCATTTAGGAGGAAGAGTGCCAACATGAAGAAGAAGATTCTAAGAAGCCTCACTTGCCACCATAGAACATTTTCTCTTTCATTACCTCTACTTCTACCACTCCACCACCTCCAACCCAATCCTTTCCTGTCTCATCTTTTCCTGTAGTGGAAATCTCTTTCCACCTCACCTCCACCTCGCCAACTACTCTTGTGGTGGTATTGGAATCTTCCACTTCCACTACTTCCCTGCTATCATCTTCCTCACTCCCGCCTCCATTTCTCACATTCTCTACTCTGCCTCCATCCATGCCCTCAATTTCTATGCCATCATCCATCTTGCTGCAAGTTTTCATGGCCTGTATGTTGAACATGCTCATTGAGATTTCTAGGGTAATCCTTGACCCCAAGGTTCAAGCTTTAATGGCCCAACTTGCTACTTCTTTTCCACTTCCTCAACCACCAAAGATGGAGGCAACAAAGTTTATTTTCAAAGAAATGGAGTGACTCAATATAGAGTAACCTGAGGAGGCTTTAAAAGACATTGCTGATGAGCCCGAGGATTTTGATAGGGATGACTACTTTGAACATCCAAAGGGAAGATTAAACATAAATATCAACAAGGTAGCCTCTAATTAGGAAGCACAAAAAGGCTCTAGGGATGAGGGAAATAAAAAATTAGATGATCCTTATTAGGTTGAAATGCCAGATCAGGATTTGGATGAAGAGCTGCCTCAATAGCATAAAGTTGTAAGTGAAGAGGCTAACCTTGAAGGACACTGCTCTAGAGAAGGGAAAATAGGTATTGACATAGATGTGGAGATATTGGATGAAACTCCATGAACTAGCCAAGGTGAGGGCCTGAGACAAGAAGGAATGCTCCTAGAAGAGGAAGTGCCTCCTAAAAAAGAGCAAGAGAAAGATGAAGAAGAAAGCATCAAGGAAAAGGATGTTGAGCCCAAAATGAATGTTGAGGCTAAACATGAGAAAGATAAGGGGACGACCCCACAACAACTAGATATCACTAAGGAAAATAGAGCTTCTACCGAGCCAGACAAAGGAAAAGCTATATAGACATAGAGCTCAGATGAGGAAGAAAAGGATGATGGGAGGATTGCCAGCGAAGAAGAAGACAAGCCTCAGGGAGAACAAGAAAAAGAGGAAGGTGATCATGAATCATCGAAGGCTCAAATAGAGGTCCCTGCATGGTTAGAGGAGCAATTGAAAAAAAAAGACTCCCATGGTCCTCGACCCTAAGGCTCGATTAGAAGCTATCTTAGCTAGAGCCCAAACAAAGACTCATAGGGAGAAGAAGCATAATATCCACACTCATATCACTGTCAATGCCTCTAGATCTTGGAAACTATAGGTTTCCACCCCAATAGCTGGTGGAGGTATGGGAGCCATGCAGGGGTAGGAATATTAAATATCTACCATCAACCTAGGCCCGATGACTTGCGAGCAAACGATAGATGATTTTCAAGGGTCTGTCTCCTCCATCATTCAATAGATGAATAAAGACCAGTCCACCAAGGAGGAGTTGAAAGCACAAGTGGTGGATCTCACCACCTATATTCAACAATGGACATCAACAAAGGAAGAAACTCTGG
The DNA here is from genome assembly GCA_007258455.2 of Sequoia sempervirens. Taxonomy (NCBI): domain Eukaryota; kingdom Viridiplantae; phylum Streptophyta; class Pinopsida; order Cupressales; family Cupressaceae; genus Sequoia; species Sequoia sempervirens. Next base: position 99,244,218 of record VDFB02353493.1, on the reverse strand, counting down.
AAGAATAATTGATGCTTTCCCTCTTGTCTAAGGAGGATATAAGAAAAATGGAAAAAGGAAAGAGTTGAACCAGGTCCATGATGGATTGGTTCAACAAAGTGATATCAAATGGTGACATGGGAATCAACCATGTAGTCTCAATGTACAACATGTATTAAAGCTTATAGAAGGACATATAAGACACGATGAATACCTAGAAGGAGTTCCTAGAGGTGTGTTGGAATAATGAAGAGGAATGGCTAGCTATATAGTTTTTTGTGTTGTCATTGATGTCACCATGTTATATGGGTTGTGAATACAAGGCTATTTCATTGATTGATCTAGTATTTTGGTTTGGTAGTTGAACTGGTATATAGTTTGCATCATTCGATATCTTGGCCTGCAAACATATTTGGTTGATAGTTGTTGCTTGTGATTCTGGGAATTAGTTTATGGACATTGAAATAATGTATGATTAGAATCTCATGTATTTAGGTGCTCGCATGGTGTATCGGCACTATTCTATTATTGCATTTTTCTATTAGGCCTATCTCTGGCTGACCTCATGGATAATTGGTGGAATGGTAAATTGATTTTGTTTTGTGGACATATGTGTGACCTATCTTAGGTCTATTCCAACATGATGTAGCGTGTTGAGTGATTAGATTGTCTTTGGAAGTTTTTTTCTTGAAGCCAACAATTGATATTATTAATGAAAAAGGGTTGCATCCAATTAGGCCAACCTAATTAATGCTTGTGAATAGGTCAAATATATATATATATATATGTCAGACAGTTTTGAAGATTGTAGGAAGTAAGAATGTGAATAGAGTGAAGAATGACATATATTTCAATGTAAAGAAGTGTATTAAGTCTATCTATTTAGCATCACTGGAACTGTATAAGCACTTGTTGGTTGCACTCTCATCAGTTCATTTTGGCTGTGAAGCCAATTTTGTTTTGTAATCCTTTTTGTAGGCAGTGAGCTTCTTTGTCTAAGTAGTGAGCTTTTGTATTTGGACAGTGAGTCCCATTCTGGGTAGTGAGCCCTTGGTAGTGAGCCAAGTATATATTCGGTCTTGCTACTACTTTATATTGTGAGTTAACCCTCATTGTGGTTTTTCCCTTATTAGGTTTTCCATGTAAAATCTGGTGTTCATTTTGTTGATTTTTCTCTTTGTTATTTGCATTTCATGTTCATACTTAATAACATAATAGTGTGGTTGTGAAGTTGATAAGTGTTTGAAGTTTTGAATTTGAATTTCGTGACAACTGATTCACCCCCCCTCTTAGTTGAAGTACACCTTTTTAATAATTGGTATAAGAGCTTTGGTTCCTTGGTGAAGAGCTTAACTGCTTGAGGAGGATCTTAAAGGTTGATAAAATGGATGACAAAGAAGAACTCTAGGATGCACTTGAAGATATTGATAAAGATGAAAATGAAAATAGAGATTTGAAAGAAAATCTTGAAGATGCAAATCAATGTGTCCAAAAATTGAAAGAGCAAATAAAGAAATTAAAAGAAAGACAGAGAAGTGAGTGAATAGTTGAAACAAGAAATTATTAGATTGAAATTGCTAGTGGAAGAAAAGAAGAGAATTGAAGAATTTTTTAATACAATGGTGCAGAGCAAGATTGATGAATGCACTAGGCTTGAACAAGAGGTGGTGAACTTGAAAGTAGAATTGGAGAAGGAAAAACTCTATGAAAATAATTTGAAATCTAGCTCTTTCAAGCTTGATGAGTTGATTGCTGGACCAAGTAAAGACAAAGGTGGCTTGGGAAATGAAATAGGTAAAATTTCAAAGGATAATCAAAATACTCAAGACAAAGGGAAGAAAAAGAGAAATCCAATAAAATTTTTTTCTAGAAGACCACCGGTAAGATAGCCTAATGCTCAGAGGTATCCCTCTTTCAATGGTGTTTTTTTTTCATGTAAAAAATTTGGTCATAGGTCAACTGAGTGTAGAATTAAGATGAATCAATTTTCTAGACAATGTTTTTCATGCAAGAAATTTAGACACAAGGCCACTAAATGCAAAACTCAAATGGTGAATTGGTCTAATGGAGGAAGAATGAATCAATCCTTTAATGGTTACTATTATACATGGAAAAATGAATAATATATGGATGAAGAAAGAATAAGAACCAGAGACAACAGATGTGTTTATGCCCTCATCCGCGACATACAATTTCTCTGAGAATTAGACCTAGCATGGTCTTAGGGGGAGCATTAACATAAAAATGTACAAATCCCCTAGATGGATGTCGTGTTAGATGTTGGCATAAGGATATATTGTAAATAATGAGTAAACAAAGGTTATGGAAAAGAAATCATAAAAAAATCTACAAGAATATTCTTTTGTAGACCTATTTAAGGTTTACAGTGTAGAGAAACAAGGGTTTTATCAGCTTTTTGAAGCTTGTTGCATTTAATGTGAATTAGGGAAAACTAACGATGTATAAAGTAAAATTCATAAGTTTTTTTATCACTTATGCACTTAAAGAGTTTGAAAAATGACTTGGAGCTATCCTGAAGTGATCCCGAAGTGATTCAAAGAAATTTTGAGGTAAGTTGAAGGAATTATTATAGATAATTAGTAATTATTTCTCAGTTTGCAAAAGGGAAGAAGGGGAAAGGAAGAAGCTCCAATTGAACAATAATGAATTCAAAAAGGATAAGTACGACGATGGACAGAGGATCGAGTGGCAATATTCCACTAAAGTTGAAGGGTGTTGAATTGAAAGAATTTGATCATAGGAAGATGAAAGAAATGGAACTAGGACTGAAGACAAATGAATTGCAGAGCATAAAAACCCTAGGTTTGGATTTATGGGGAGAATTTCCCTAGTTTTCAGATAAAGAATCTATCTTTTTCTTGTTAATTCAATTCAATAATGGAAACATTATGTTGGACAAACCCTACCTGATCATGAAGGAGGCAATCAAAGCTATTACTAGTTTATGCAGTGTTGGGAACCTCCCTGGGAAGAAAATAGTGAAATAAAAAGATGTGGAGGAACTTACTTGTATTGACAAAGACCCTCAAGATCTATTGATAAATACTATTGCAGATTCTACTGTAAGGTATGTTGTGTATGGCATCTCTTATAAAATCTATTTCAGGAATCATGAAGGTTTGACTTTGGCTATTGTTGTATATCTTGCACACATGATGGTTAAGGAAAACAAGTAGTTTGATTTGTGTAACTTATTACTAGAAAGCCTAATTGAGAATGTCATAATTTCCTTGGTCAAGGACTATCCTTTTTAGTTTGGGTCTTTGCTCATATGTTTGAATTTTTAGTTTCTGAACTCGCTATCGAGAAGAGATAATTTTGTGTGGGAATCCGGTATTCCTATCAGAAAACAAGTTTTTAGGTATTTGGAATCAATGGAGGAAAATGAAAGTTCTTGCATAATCTATTTCACATCCTTGAAGATGAATCTATGCTTTGGTATGTCTGTGCCTAGTTAGTTTGAAGTGGGCTTCTCCTTTGGTAAGAAAGAATTGGAATTTGTCATTGGTGAATCCTCTCTACAATCTAAAAGGTGAAAAACTATCACAAAAGATGTTATCACTATCTTGGAAGAAAATAAGCATGAAGAAGAATTTTTTTCAAGATTTGAATCCTTTGATCTAGAAGATATACAGATGATGTTAGATAAAGGCAATTTAAAGAAGGTTGGTGAAATATGGAGTGCATACTCTTTGATTGAAAGGCTTAAGATTGATGATGTACTAGTTGATTATTTGCTCAACAAGGGTATTTCAATTTCAGATATATCTGACTCTTTACTAGATGATCTAGTAGAGGTTATTGAAGAAGAACATAGTTGAAAGGACCTAAAGGTCATAAATTTGAAGCTATGATTGAAAGATGTACCAAATCCAAACAAATGTTATCTAAACACATTAATGAGACAAGAGAATGCATCAAAGAAGCACCTAACATCTACAGGTATTGTCTCTAGTGGCTGACAGTTGCTGACAATTTTAGAAGCAGAATTGAAGCCATTGAATCTTAGATGAATTGTATTGGAGAGAGTTTTTATTTCTTCAAAGAAAAGAGTGAAAAACAGAGAATAAGAGTTGGAAAATTGCAAGTGGAATTTTTGATTGCTTAGAGGCAAAGAGAAGACTTGGTTAGAACCTTTTGGCTGGTGAAAGAAATTTTTGAGGTCCAATTGGATCATCTCTTCGGAATACTCTATGACACAAAAGATTGTGAATGCCAATGTCTATCTTCGGACCATAAATCCTCATTCACGTAGTTGTCTTTATTGGATGGCATGAGTGAAAGGATGAATTCAGTTGTGCTTTCTTGGAAAAGGATTCTTCTAATATTTCATGTAAAAAGTGTCATTTTCACTTGAATGATTGAAATGGGGAAAAGACAAAAGTATATTTTATATTGTCATATATTTGGGGGTGGGTGAAACCCTAACATAAAATGAATTTGAGCCACACAATGTAAATGAATCTTGTTGATTCATTTTACTTTTGGAAAGCTATAAATAGGGGCATCCTCTCATTTTCAAAGAGAGAGATGAGTTGTTGTGTAAAGGAATGCTACAAAAAATTAATGGGAAAAGCATTGTTTGATGGTTTCTTGTGTTTTCTTCTCATGTGTGCATGATTCATTTTCCAAATCTTAAATTTTAGCTTCATTGTTCTTAGTTTTAAGTTATTGTTAGTTGTTAGTTCATGTTGTGCTTTAATGGTGAAGTATGTTATAGTGTTTGATGTCCTCCTATCTCATACTTTTTGTTGTTTATTGTTGATAAACTGTTGTGTACAGTTAGTCTGAGCATCATTTCCATTGTTGCAATTAAGTTAAGTTGTTATTCATGCTTTAATGGTCAATGAATGGCTTGAAAATCTATAGACCTTAGAAGATTTCACTAATTTCATGAGACTATAGGCTACCCTTGGTTAAGTGAAACTTAGTTTTAGGAATTTTGTCCACTATTGCATTGTCCATTATTTCTGTTCAACATTATTCACAGGTCTAGGAAACTTCTAACCCTTTTTCCCTTTTGACCTTTCTTTAAATCTGAAGTGAAAAAAGTTCCAACATCATCGTAAAACCAAATCTGATGATAAATGTGGAGTTTTAGTTTATTGTCTTGAACTTGCAGCAGTTGTTCTTCACTTCGAGAATTTACAAAACTCTTTTTTTAGATTCAATTCCCTCCACACTTAGTGAGCCATAAATTCCCTTTGTGATTACCAATAAATCACATCAACCAATTGAACTATTCCAATATTAGTCATGACTTGACACCTGAGAGACCTTGGCGTGATTTCTAAAACTTATTTTCAGAAATTACCTTTCAAGAGAGGTAGAATACCTGTGTGCTACCTATGTTGAGAAAGTGCAAAAATACCCATCAACACCCCCTCTTTAAATAGAAAAGAATATTGAAGAGGTTGTACAAGACAACCTAGAGATACATGAGGAATATAGCACAAAAAATAGGCCTCCTTCGAATAATAGTTCCATGATAAATCAATTACTAGTGAGAAGAAAAATGAATGTAAATCTAGTATTGTAAACAAGCAGAAGAAGGATGAAAAGGAACAAGATTACATTGGTGACAAGGAATAGGCTTTGGAAAAGAAATATGCCAATGAGAATTTGGTTGGAGAGTCCTCTAGAACCTCCAAAGATTCCTTAAAGGGTTTAATAATCATGTAACTCCAATTACAACCTATTGTTTCTACCCAGTTACTAAAAATAACAAGTTATGTGTAGGATCATGATGGGCCAAAAAGTTGCGATATGATGGGTATGTGTAGGGTATGTGGCTGACGACTTTTTTTTACCCAAAATTGATGAAATGAAAAGTGTTTTTAAAGGAGATTCTCAACTTTCCACCAATATAAATTATGCTTTACTTTGAATTAAATAAATAATTATTATTCATTTTCTATTTGAATTACGACTAAAGTCCTGATTGATAGGCTGATTGAAAAACATCTATAGCTTTCAAATAGTATCAGATTTTTTGAATTTGAAACATGGATCACATTCTATGCTTTACAAACTATAGGATTAAAAAAAAAATGAATTTCATGAAGTTTTGACTAAGTTAAGGTGGTCAGACATATGAATTTTTATATTTTTTAAAAGTTGTAATAAAAAAATCATAATTAATTATTTACTTGGAAAAAAATTACAAACAAATATGCATCACATCGGGACATGAGTCCTCTACTTATATCTAAAATATGATAAAAAAATATTATCATTTTATTGTGGTTGGTGGTAAAGCCGCGCATTTCTTTTATTTTTTCCTGAAATTTAAGTACTACTACATTGAAATTTCAAATTTTCACCAAATAGATTTTTTTAAAATAAACCTAGTAGTTTAGAAACTACATTCAATTTTCTATAGATTCTATTCTTACATATTTTTGAAATAATATAGATAACTTATTCAAATTTTTATGTCAAGTTGCCTAACTCTATTTTTTTTGAATTTTCATCGCCACTTAAGGGCCTGTTTTTTCCATGATGATCCTACACATACCCAACAATGCAACAAGGACAAGTGGATATGGAAAAAATGTCCCCTCTACACAAGTTATAGCTGGGTGATCCATTCCATGGATCCACGAAGAAAGAAATTTTGCAAACACGTCAGAAGAGCACAAAGTTAAAAGATGAAGAAATGAAGGTGTTGTAGGAGATTGTACCCAGTGTAAGTATTGGTAATTCATTATCTAGTGTATAGAATTTAAAAATTTTACTTGATTCTTGTAAAGATTATTCTAGTACTCTTGAGAAAATTTTTAAAAGGAGATTAATAAAAGGTTGAATGGTAAGAGTTTGATAGATATATCAGTGGAGTGTGCTACTACACATAATAAATTTTAGAACAACCTTAAGGATGTGTAGACTTGTGTTGATGAGGCCAAGGTGTTATTTCAATTTTACATGAAGTGGTGTAGTTCAATTAAGAGCATTAAGGATGAGATGGAATCTATTTAGTCCCAGATTGATAATGCATCCAGTGCCTATGATCCAATGAATGATGTTGATGGATCCACCAGTGAAGCTATTGAAAATATGAATGAACAATTCTTTTAGCTATAAGAGTGCAAAGAGAAAAGATTATAGTACAATTTGGACAGCTCAAAGACTCGGTGAATTCAAAGTTCACATCTATATCTGATGCTCTAACTAGTGTAGAGAAATAAATGAAGTTAAATCTAGTACCTAATACTCTAGATGAAGGTGAAGAAATATTGATGGAGTTTGAGGCTTTGAACTACATGCTTGGACTGGAAAAGAATCACTGGGAAGATGGTAAAAAGGTCTAGCAGGAAAACCTTGTAAAATTGTAGGTGTTATACACCAATTTTCCATCTTCTTTCGAATGATTTATGTACATTTCTTTTTTTTAATGCATTTCTGACTTCATTATATATATGTATATATTAGAGGATAATATTTCAGTGCCAATTTTGATCTGGTTTTATGGATAGCACTATTAGGGGGAGTTGGTCATATTTTTGGAGTTTTTAACTCTTGTTTATACATATATGCATACACACACATATACTCCACCTAACTTATATATATATATATATATATATATTAGTTAGGTGGAGTATATGTGTAATCCGATGAAGATTTGGTTGATAATTTGAAATCATTAAAAGTGGGAGAAGAGAAGATAACATCAGTGTGTGTGTATAATATCAAAGGGTGAGCAAAGAACAAAAACTATGTCTTGCACCCTTTTCCCTTGATGTCAAAGAGGGACAATAGTTTGGAGAAGATATAGAGAAGAGTTGATGCATGTTGCTATCAATGAAAAAGGAGGAAATTATTGGAGGTTTAAGGAGATTATCATTATATTTCCATTGATATGCTTGTTGGCAACATGAGCAAGATATATACAGTGTGCAATTATAGTATTGGCATTGATGTCCACATTGTGATGTGATGCGAAGATTGATGTGCAATTGAATCGGTGCATAAAAGTGATTGAAAAGATGGTAATACTATATGCAGATACATTTATTTTGGTCTGGTGCATAACAATTATGTTGAATATCTGAATATGTCTAGAATAAGATTTTTCAATGCTCTATGCATCCGATTTTTGGTCCACATTGATCCACCATGAAGTATTTTGATCTTTGATTCTAAGGAAATTTTGTTGGATGTTATAACAACCTAAATCTAAAGTTTCATGTCGTTTTGACCTCCAGTGTAGAAGTTATGGATGACAATATATTAGGTTTGATAGTGAGTGTTTCTTGTGTAGAGTACCTATTTGGATTGGTTCACATTCCTCCATAGAAGAATATTCAGTCTTCCAAACTTGTGGAAATGTTTATAGGTGTGAGTAGCATATATTTCCCAGGTGGTGTGTAATTTGGAGGTCTGAGTGTCAATTTGAGGATAATCAATTGGTGTATTATGGTGTTGTTCACCAATGGTGCCAACTTAATATATTTGGGGTTGTGCAATGTTAAAGGAAGTTTTGATTAGTTATGTGGAGCTATTATAGGTCCATTCCAACCTATTTAATATGTTACAAGTTTTAAAATATGATGTAGGAGCATCCAACCCGGTACTAAGCAATCCTACATAGCCAAAAATATTTTAAAATTTTATGCTTCTACTTTTTTTTTGGATTTTGGTTGCAAACACAAATTATGGAAATTTTCAACTCCTCCAGTATAGTAGAATTTGGTCATGGATTGTGGAAAAATTAAATTATTAATTAATTCATTTTTTAATTTTTTTTTTAAAACATGTTAATTTTACAAAAATAAAAATATCACACCCAATCTTGGAGTGGGCATTTAATATGCTCTATAACTCCACTTTGAAATTTGAATTTGTATTTTGTTGCAAGATGAGAATGTAGGGTGTTGAGGGAGAGTGGAGATAGCAAGTTAGAGAGAGGGAAGTTAATTTTGAATTTCACATTTAATGCATATGTGAAGAAGATAAAATCCATGCTAGGAAGGAGTAATGAGCATTTTAGAGGTTTGACTGACATTTTATTATTTTTGAGGAAAGAGAAAAGATAGTCTTGGTCATAACTATGAGATACAGTCTCAGTAAAATGGCCATAACTTTCTCATATCAAATTGAAATCAAGAATTTCAAAATGATCTAGAAATCTAGAAATGAGGCACACCAAACCCAGAAACCGTTTGAGGAGATTCAAACGAATGAAGGAGCAGTGAGAGGTAGAATGTGATAGGTTTTCTTGTTGCAATATGAAAACGAAGGTTTGATAGGAAAAGAATGAGAAGAATATGTGAAAATTGGTGATTTCAACTAAGGAGGAAAGATTTGATGTTATTTGAGGAGTGTTGCAGATTTTTGCATGTTGAAATATTAGATTGAAAGTGATGAGGGAGAAAAATAGGGTAGACCCAAATGGATGAACAAGAGGATCTACCACTTATTTTTCTAGGGCCCTAATCACTTCAAATTATGTAAAATAAGATTCCAATAACAATAAAAAATGCAACCTAACTATTATAGCAACCATGTGGGATGTTTCTAGAGCATAAAAAGTTGTCCCTGGCAAGAAAGTTGTTGTTCTTGAGCTATGGAGGACTCATTCGACTTCAGTGGTGAATGGGTCCTTTTAGGATTTTAGAAAACAGATTTTAGGACCCTATTCCTTCATGTCTGCACTCTTAAATTCCATATTATTAGCTTCTGGAAGTCTATATGCAATTTTGTAGAGCTCTTTCCATGATCTTGCACTTTGAATGACAACTTTTTGCAACTTTGCAACTTTGACAATCTTGCTCCAAATCTTACTCAACTTGATCCTCAACCTATAAATCTCCAATCACACACTTAAGGGAAATTTTTTTTTGTTGATTTGTTAGTGAATGGGGGTTTTCCTCAGTCAAACCTCTTGTAGGTAATTAAACCAAATGATGAAATGAAGCATGAAACATGAAATATGTAATTGATATCACTTTGGATGATGTCTTGTGAATCAAATCTACATACTAACATGTAATGGCCATGAATAATGTAGATCTTGGATGTAGGATGGTGCTTGTAAATGGATCCTTAATGCGATATTAACTTCTTAGCTCAACACACATGAATGCATTAAACCCTTGACATGATGATATAACTTTGAATTGCTGCGATAAACACTTGAAATATGCCTTGAAATGCCTTGAAAATTCCTTTGAAGTTCTCTATAATACTCTTGTAAAGTATTAGGATTCTCTCTTGAAAATATTAGATGAAACTATGTGAATTAACCCCTTATTTATACTAAATTAGGTGAGTAACCCCAAAATTCAAAGAATTAAGGTCGACGTTAGATCTGGGAAGACAGATAATTACATTTCCATAAAAAAGAAATTAAAAAAAGTGGGTCTCATTAAGGGAGGACCCATTCACAACCTTGGGTGAATGGGTCCTAGCTAAGTTTCCAGGACCAAGTTTCGGGGGATTAAAAGAAGGATAAGAACCCATTCTAGATCAACTGAGAAAGGGGGGGTCCTATTAAGGGAGGACCCACTCGCCATTAAGGGTGAATGGATCCTAGCTCAACTTACCAGGACCAAACTTTTCCCAATGAAATAATTTGTTAATTAAATTATGATCATCGCGATAGATCTTCAGGAGGTGTCAAAATTAAGGCCTAAATTTGAATTAAAAGAGCCCGTTAATAGCTCTAATTAACCATAATTAATTAAGACCACCTAGATAAGTGTGAAAGTTCCTTAAAACACTTTACAACACTTAAACAAGGTACACATTATGTACATTTTATTGAAAAGGGACCCATTAGGCTTAATTAAGCAAATACATCCTAGAAAAGTGTGAAAATGTATTACAACACTTTACAACACCTTTGAAAAGGATCAATTAAGGAATGTTTTAGTTAAATAAAGGTCCTAAAATAGTGTGAATATGTACAACGCATTACAACACCACTCCAAGACACCATTAGTTTAGCTTTTATATCAATTATCAAACAAGGAAGTAAAAGGCTTACTTTTTTCGTTACTATAGAAAGGAATCCCATGAGCTTCATGTTTATGTAGTCATTTTTAGTTGTGAGAAATTATTGTATGTTTCTAATTTCTCTTTCATATTTGAATAAAAAAGAATATTGTTGCCTTCTTGCATAGTGTTGTGGTAGTTGTTTGATTTTAGATTTGAAGGGAGGGTTTTTCTTTTCATCACTGGTATTAGAGCAGGAGTTCTTGAGTGTGTAGGAAAAAGTGCCACTGTGAGGTAGTTTGCACCAGGACCTAGGGGTGGAATGTGTGTGTAGATTGATCATTGAATGTGAGGCACTCTATACCTGAGAGGTTTTATGGGTATGTGCAGGATGATGATGGGCGAAAAAGTGGCGATACGATGGGTATGTGTAGGGAATGTGGTTGACGAATTTTTTTATACCCAAAATTAATGAAAAGAAAGGGTTTTTAAAGGATATTCTCAGCTTTCCACCAATATAAATTATGCTTTACTTTGAATTTAATAAATAATTATTATTCATTTTCTATTTGAATTATGACTAATGTCCTGATTGATAGGCTAATTGAAAAACATCTATAGCTTTCAAATGGTTTAACATTTTTTGAATTTGAAACATGCATCAAATTCTATGCTTCGCATACTATAGGATTGGAAAAAAATAAAATGAATTTCATGAAGTTTTGACCAAGTTAAGGTGGTCAGACATATGAGTTTTTATATTTTTTAAAAGTTGTAATAAAAAAATCAAAATTAATTATTTACTTGGAAAATAATTTTAAAAAAATATGCATCACATCGGGACATGAGACCTCTACTTATATCTAAAATATTATAAAAAAACATTATCATTTTATTGTGGTTCTAGGGTGGTCAGACAAACACCTACTTCTTATTTTTTCCTTGAAATTTAAGTACTACTGCATTGAAATTTCAAATTTTCACCAAATAGATTTTTTTTTATAAATAAACCTAGTATTTTATAAACTACATTCAATTTGTAACATATTCTATTCTTACATATTTTTGAAATAATATAAATAACTTATTCAAATTTTTACGTCAAGTTTCCTAACTCTGATTTTTCTAAATTTTTTGCCACTTAAGGGCCCATTTTTTCCATGATGATCCTGCACATACCCTTATATTGAGTGTGTATGTCAATTTTTTGACAAAATTCCAAAGAAGAAAGTCAACAAGTTTTTGATAGTTGTGTATGCAAGTGACTAGGATGGGGAAAATATTGTAGAAGTATGTTTTGAGAATAGTGTGAAGAAAGATGGTGAGATTGTAGTAAAGGATGAGAAGCAAAGATAAAGTGCACCAATGAAAGAGGAAAAATTATGTTGCAATAGAGTTAAGTCCTTTAAAGGACACAAAGACAATGATGAGAGTGTGTAGCGAAGGTGAAAGTATTGCAACTGAAAGTGAAAGAGTAAAAATTGCAGCAGTTGAGGATGTTGTAGTTAAAACAAAGTATGAAGTGATGTATGAGGATCCATTGTTCGATGAGTAACCTAATGAAGACCAAGATTTTCCTGAGGGAGATATCGTAGAGATAGAGAAGTTGTTCAATGCAACAATAGAGACAATAGCATTTAGCAGTGAGGAAGAAGATATTGTGATAGAAGAAGTCATCAACCTATAGATGCTATGGAGGAAACTATAGGAGAGATTTGGTGGAGGTGGAAAGTTTGTGTTGGGTCAAGAGCCACAAAGGAGGAGAGGAGTAGAGAGATAATTATTTGGAGGAGGATGCTACATGGTAGATAGCTTATTCCAGCTAAGTGTTGGAAGAAGAGAAGGAAGAAAAAATAAGAGGTACCAATTTCAATGATGGAGTTTGTTGAAGATTGCTTGCAATCTAAAAGGGTGGTACTACCACTCAACTCTATTTTGTGAGACCAAGTTCACAAATTTTTTCTACCTTGGGTGTCTGATACAGGAGCATCTAGGGGTACCAAGCAATCCTACACAGCCAAAAATATTTTAAAATTTTATGCTTGTATTTTGTTTTGGTTTTTGGTTGCAAGCACAAATTATTGAAATTTTCAACTCCTCCAGCATAGCGAAATTTGGTGATGGATTGCGGGAAAATTAAACTATTAATTGATTCATGTTTTTTTAATTTTTTTAAAAGATGTTAATTTTACAAAAAGAAAAAATCTCACACCCAAGCCTAGAGTGGGCATTTAATATGCTTTGTAACTCCACTTTGAAATTTGAATTTGTATTTTGTTGCAAGATGGGAATGCAAGGTGTTGAGGGAGAGTGGAGATAGCGGGTTGGAGAGTAGGAAGAAAATTTTGAATTTCACACTTAATGCACATGCCAAGAAGAGGAAATCCATGCTAGGAAGGAGTAATGAGCATTCTAGAGGTTTGACTGGCATTTTATTTTTTTGGGGGAAAGAGAATAGATAGTCTTGATCATAATTGTGAGACCTGGTCTCAATAAAACAACCATAACTTTCTCATATTAGATTGAAGTAAAGAATTTCAAGATGATCTAGAAAGATGGAAATAAGGTGCACTAAACGAAAAAACCGTTTGAGGAGATCTGGATGAATGATAGGGAAATAAGAGGTAGAAAGTGAAAGGTTTTCTTGTTGCAATATGAAAGGGAAGCTTTGACAAGAAAAAGAATGAGAATAATATGTGAAAATTGATGATTGCAAGTGAGGAGGAAATATTTGATGTTATTTGAGTGTTGCAGATTTTTGTATGTTGAAATATGAAATTGAAAGGAAGCCCATGGGCTCCATGTTTATGTAGTCATTTTTAGATGTAAGAACTTATTGTATGTTGTTGATTTCTCTTTCATACTTGAATAAGAAAGCATATTGTTGCCTTCTTGCATAGTGTTGTGGTAGTTGTTTGATTTTATATTTAAAGGGAGTGTTTATTTTTTCATCAGTGTGGTTCTAAGAAAAAATTGTAGGATGTTATAAGATCCTAAATCCAAGGTTTCATGTTGTTTTGACGTCTGGTGTAGAAGTTATGGATGACAGTATATTAGGCTTGCTAGTGAGCGTTTCTTGTATAGAGCACCTATTTGGATTGGTTCACATTCCTCCACATAATAATATAGGTGTGAGTTGCATCTATGTTCCAATTGGTGTGTAGTTTGGAGGTCTGAGTATCGATTTTAGGATAATCAATTGGTGTATTATGGTGTTGTTCACCAATGGTGCCAACCTAATATATTTGGGGTTGTGCAGAGTTAACTTGGAAGTATTGATTAGTTATGTGGAACTATTATAGTTCCATTCCAAACTATTTAACATGTTATTAGCTTTAAAATGAGGCATGAAGTGTGTGTGTTTGATCTTGAGCTAAAATGTTATTGTTTTGTATGATACATCTAAATAGGCCAACCTAATTAATGTTGTAGGTTCTTGCAAATGTAATGGGTATAAGTATAAGATCATTTTTGGTGTTGAAGAGTGATGATTAAGTTGTGTGTGAGAATTCCTAAGTAAATAATGTGAATTTGATGTGAATGTAGAGCAGAGTAGAGTGTTAGATCAAAGTAACATGAAGTGTGTTGAGTTAATGTTTTAAGCTTTTTAAAGCGTAACTATATTTTCTGCATATTGTAGATGCATTTATAGAACTTTAGATCTTGGTAGTGAGCCAACCCCTTTCTTCTATCTATCTTATTTATGTTGGCAGTGAGTCCACCAAATAGTTAGACAGTGAGTCCACCTAGTAGTGAGCCTTTTTGTAATATCTTATAACCGATTATAATATATTGTGAGCTAATCCTCATCCTGGTTTTTCCATTTTTGGGTTTTCCATGTGAAAGTCTGATTTTCATGTGTTATATGATTTGATGGTTATTTTCATGGTTTCTTTCCTTACTGTAAATTGAATATGATATGTGGAATTCATGTTTAAACATTTAAGTAGTTTCAAAGAATATTGATTCACCCCCCTCTTAGTATTCTGGGTGTTCAGGGTAAACCTACAAAAGTGGTTTACAATTTGAATGAGGAAGGAAAACTTGTAAAAGATGACCCCATGAAAAAAAAATTCATTCTGGGGGTTTGAATGGACTTGTTGGTTCGAATGAACCAAAAAAGGGATTGCTTGAACTAGGGTTCGAGTCAACCCCCCTTTTCCCTCAATTCTCCCCCTCAGGCACTTTGAAAGTCCAGATTTTTAAGCTTTGAAGCTCGGGTTTAGGATGAAAATGGAGGAGACTTCACAAATCCAACTGGAATCAGGTAGTCCTCAGAATGAGCTATCCAACAACTATAATTTTAATATTTTTTGGTTTTATTAAACATAGGTTTTTCACTGAAAATCAAGCTCTTTGTTCTGCACATGTGGAAAAATAGCAGATTATCAAAAAATTAAATTGAAAAATATGAGTGTACCAGATATTGATGTCCTTGATCCAACAAAAAAAAATTGAATTTCGATACATACAAAAAAAGTTACGCGTTATACGGTCGCGCTATATTTGAATTGTAATTGGTTTGACTTCGAAACTTGATTAAAGAAAAAATATTCAATAAAAAAATATCTAACCAAGTGGAAGCACTAGATATTGGAGTTACAAATATAAATTTGAAATAATTATAATTTTATCCTTAATGGAAAAAAATTAATGCGCTATACGGTGAGTCACTTTTTAAAAATGTTGTTTTCTGAAAAAAACTAGTTTTTGAGGGAGATGGAAAAAGAAGTGCAATCTAATTCCAAAATTTTTGAAAAAAATATATTTAGAATCTACAGACAAAATGTCACGAAACTCTAGTTTAAATCATCTTCAAATTCCTCATGGTTTAGCCACTATAGGTGCTCGAAAGTGAAGATTTAGTTAAAAATTATTATTTCAATGTCCAATTTGGCCAAAAATTGTAAACCACTTTTGTGGGATCACCCTTCGACAATGCATATTAATAAGGAGATTTAATTTATACACCATCATAGGTATTAAAACTCATCACTATTATTGGACCTTCTCATAATGGGGCCTCAATATTGCTATAAATTGTTGGGAGATTGTTGAAAGAATGAAGAAGGTTGTTATTAATGAGTTGTCATTGATGTCAACACCACATCTATACCTCATGATGAATGTAAATAATTTTGATGGATATTTATAGAAAAGTATTTTGTAAAGGTTTTTTGGCTAAGTGTTCATACCGACAATCTCTACACTCAGCTCCCTCTAATATTTTGGTTCGTGTTTGATCATGTTTTTATATATGCCTATGAGGTTCTAATATGTTTTTCATAGACATATTTGGCATCTTAATTCAAAGTTTTAGTTTTTTTGGTTAAGTGGTTCAAGATTTGTAGGTAACAAAAGTTTGGTAGATATGGTTTACACAATTTTCTACGTACTAGACCTTACCTAACTGGTATGCATTCCTCTGAACATTTGAGTTAGATTTTTTGGTTTTGAGGGAAGGTTTATAGATGTCATCGTATTCCATATTTCAGTTGGGATGATATTTTAAGGTCTATATACTTCTTGGTGTTAATAAGTTGGAGATCTTTACCATTTGGTTCTATGCTTGTCTGACTCAATGTATGCAAAGTATGGAGAAGGTTAAATGGCTTGATGTGAATAGAAAGAGTAGTTGGCATCAGTCCATGCTAACCTATATCACTTATTTTTTTAGCGTGAGTGCATTTTGGTTTGAATTGGGTGCTGACAAGGCATGTTTTGCATAATTTTAGGCTACATCTAATTAGGTCAACCTAATTGGAATTTGTGATGAAGACTAACATATACAAAGTTGATTTTTGTTTGAAAAAGGGAGAGATAAGAGCATGATACGATCTAAATTCCAATAGTGATGTGAATATTGTAGAATTGTGTAAATAGGTTGAGTATTGAGTGATTAATGTGTGAAGACAGAGCATAGTAGATTTTGGTAATCTAAGTTGATTATGGTATATGTAATGAGATTCAAAGGAATTGAATGCAACATAAGCTAGATGCATTTCTCTTAGTTCAAACTCTAGTTGTGAAGCCACTTCTCTTGTATCTTTTCTTTTTTTGTGAATAGTGAGTTCACTTGGACAATGAGTCCTCCTAGTAGTGAGCCTTTTTGTAACATCTTATAACCAGTTATAATATATTGTTAGTTAATCCCCAGCATGGTTTTCCCCTTTTTGGGTTTTCCACACAAAAATCTCAGTGTTCATGTGTTGTGTATGTTATGTGTTGTTTATGCTTACATTTATTATGATTTTAAATATGTTTTGGAAATTGGATGGTTCATAATTGGATGGTTAAGTAGAATACTGATTCACCCCCCCTCTTAGTATTTTGTGTGTTCAACAATTGGTATCAGAGCTTGGTTTCTTGAAATAAGCTTGACCACTTTGGGAAGATATTACAATTTGAACACATGGCTCTAGAAGTAATTTCTAATAATGGATACATAGAGGAAGACTGCATATTTGACAAAGATAGAGAACTTAAGGTTGCTCTTGAAGATTTAGATAAGGTTGACGTTGAAAATGAAGATCTGAAAGAAAACATTACAGAAGAAAATGGATGCATAAAAAAATTTAGAGAATAAAATAATTCAAAGAAAGACATAAGGAGTTCAATGAACAATTGAAACAAGAAAATAAGAACATCACCATATTGAAAATGCAAGCATGCAAGAAAGGAAAAAAATTGAGGAATGCATGAATACAATGATAAAAAGTAAGATTGATGAATGAACAAGACTTCAACAAGAAGTGGTAAGTCTAAGATCAAATATGGAAAAATCAAGAATTCATGAGGAAAAATTCAAAACAAGTTCTACAATTTTTGATGAACTAATTGTAGGTCAGAAAGCATGTAAAGATAAAGGAGGTTTGGGACTTGAGAAAGGATAAATATCAAAATATCAAACATATAATACAAAGAAGGTCAATGAATCAGAGAAAGCTGAAGGAAAGAAGGACAATGACATGTTCTAGAAATAAAGAAGCAATGCTAGAAGACCCTATCATAAAACCACATGCCCAAAGGTACCCATCTTTTAATGGTATTTTCTATTTTTTCAATAAATTTGGACATAGAGCAATGAAATGTAAAAGCAAGATGTATCAGAATGTTCCATCATTTACTGAACAATTTTTTACATGCAAAAGATTTGGGCATAGAGCAAGTGAATGCAGAAGTCAAATGATGAATGCATATAATAGTGGAAGAATGATTCAATCCTTTAATGGTTACTGATATACATGCTATGGATTTGGAAACAAGGCTAATAAATGCAAATTCAAAATGAATGAAAGGAATAATGATCAGAGAAATATCATATGCAACAATTGTAGTAAACTTGGACATATTGCTAGATTTTGCAGAAATAGAAATTCAATGGACAATCTGGAAAAAGAAATGAGCCAGTTAAAAAGATCAATCTAATTGAAGTAAAGAAGGAAATGGAAATTATTTGGAGAAAGAAAGAAGATCCTCAGAACAAGGAAGAATCATAGATCACAAATGTGTCTGTACCACTATCTGATGCAGATAATTCCTTTGAGAATTGAACCTAAGCATTGACTTAGGGGAGCAATATCTAAACATCATATACCTCCCTTGCCAATATGAGGTGTCATGGCTTGGCACAAAGATATGAGATGGATATAGATATTATGGATCTATTGTAGAAAGCTCCAAAAGAAAATATGCAAATATGGAGATTTGTGGAGTGATTTAAGGTTTGATGTTGCACAAAGAAGGTTTTTACTAGCTTTATTGTTTGGTGAATTAAATGCAAATTAGGGAAAAATTGAAATGATTATATACCTATCCCTTGTTGATTTTATTTTACTTTTATGCAATTGAAGAAGCGAAATGTGAACTAAATTGAATTCTAGAGTCCAAAGGTGATTTGAGAAGTAGATCATTTGAACCATAATTTTAGTTGAGCTAGAAAAATGAATTTATCATTATCTGAAGATTATTTTTTGAATAATTTAAATTCAAGATAGAAACACCTATAGTGGTTAATGTTATTGAGAAACCCCAACCCATGTTCAAAAATTATCGCATGAAAGTGTTTGAGAACAACCCGCTAGGAGCATTTTCAAGTATACTATACAGATTTTTACCTATTGAGGATGTTAAGGCATATATTCACATACATATGGAAGAGTACAACCATGTGAAACTTATAGACCTATGAAAAAAACATCTAAGTAGAGATGATTTCAGTATTAAGGTTGAATATGAAAACCTGGTAAAGGAGAAGTTGAATGTCTAGTAGTGGTTTCCATGTTTTACACATGATGAAGAGCTCAAGTATGTGACAATTGCACCAAGTAGAATGAATGATACATTTTTGTGGATTGATATGCCTGGATTGATAAAAAAAAGAAGTCATAAGGGAGGTTATTGGACTATGTGACACTAGGATAGTACCTGTGACACTAAGTTGAAAGGAACTACCCTAACTTGGTGGAACTATGTGCAGGATGATAGAGTGAAGAAGGGAAAAGAAAAAATCAATTTTTGGGATAGGATGGTGTCTAAAGTTAAGGGACAATTTCTTCCCAGTGAGTATGCAATTCAAACCTTTAGAAAGATTCAAAATCTCAAACAAAAGGAGATGGATGTCATGGCTTACACAGAGGAGTTTCATAAGTTGAGCATTAGAGTAGGTCATGTTGAGCATGAAGTCATAAGGGAGGTTATTGGACTATGTGACACTAAGCTACTACCTATGACACTAAGTTGATGAATGTGATTTATGATGAGAAATCCTCTAAAGTACATGCAAAACTAAGAAAACCTAAGATAAAAAGAAATGTGCATAAAAGAATGCACATAAAAATTTTAGGGAAGAAAGTATCTTAGATGAATACATAAGATTGTTAAGAGCATGTGCAACAGGATAATTGAGAATAAAAAGTGAGTCCCCTGGACCTAGAATATCTAGATGAATGACTTCGACTACTATCTTTGGTACTCAACAACCATCTAGGTTAGTTTCTACCTCTAGTAGAAAATAGAGAATGGATACTAGTGCTTTGGTTATGGAAGAACATGAGGTGGAAGAGGTCACAATACCTAGAAAGAGAATAGACTACTCTAGTAGCTTCTACTGCTACTACATCAAAGAGAATAAAAGAGAAGTCTAGTAGAGAGAAAAATGCCTAAGTGTATAGCCTGAAGAAGAAGAAGAGGATGATGATTCCCCTTTGATCTTGAAGAGAAAAGACAAAAATTCAAAGAGAAAAAGGATAAATATTTCTAATACTTTAGAAGAAGAGGAAGTTGAGAAAGAAAAAGAAGCCTTTTAGGTACATGTACACAAGCAGGTGAAGGGAAAGAAGAAAAGGAAGTCGGATACAACAAAACTAGAGAAGGAAAATAAATAAAAAAGAGTAGAAAGAGGACATCTCCAAAAAGACAACCCATTCTAATGAATTTGGATACACTTTTTGAAGGTATGCTACATTATGAGATGCTAGAAGAAATGACTACATCATATGGAAAGGAGAATGAGGAGAATAGAGCCACAATAATAGAAGCCATTGTTAAATTCATTGTTACAATTGAGGCTGATATGGAAAACATTAAGAAGAGAGTTCCTGGTGGTGTATGGAAAGTATTAATGGAAAGAAGAAGAGAAGAAAATGAAAGGGAAGAGAAGCTTAAAAGGGATGTTGTGGAGAAAATTAGTTTCTCTTTATCTAAAGCTGAAAAGGCCACTCTGGCCCATGCAATTAATGAAGAATTTAAAACAAAGCAAAGGGTTACTCTTAGATAATGGGAAGATATCAGGAGAAAATTGGAAAATGAGGGAGGAGAAATAAGATAAAGCTACTGATATAGCTCAGAAATATGAAACAATTCACACTGCCTCTAGTAGTAAGAACCAAGATTTGGAAATTCAAGACATGTAGGGGCTGCTTACATAGAAAAAATTATTGGTAATATTCCTTCGGATACAGTTAAACCCATGCAATAATTTTTTGAAAATGAGGATGTTTTTGGATAGGAAAGGAGACTACAAAATATGATACTTATATTCCTCCTGTAACTCTAGAAACTATAGGTCAAGGCCACCCAAAGACTCTTGTTCCTTCAGTAGATAACGAGTTGAACACCAATGAAGGAAAGAAGCATGAAGAGCTAAGGAATAAGGATGAAGTGAATTAGGAAGGAATGAATGATGATGAAAAGGAAGGTGAAGAAGATACAAAAGAACATAAGGAACAAGGAAAGAATGACAAGGATGAAGGATATAAAGACAAAGGCAAAGACAATGTTTCCAGTGAGGAAGAAGAAAAGGTAGTAGAAGAAGAAAAGTCTAATACCAGAAAGAATGAAGAAGCTAAGAAGTATGAGAATTTACCCTAGCCCTCCGGTGAATTCTTCTCTGAGAATCCTTTTCGATTCTTGTCTAAAAAATTCAAGGTCCAACCTGTTGTTTCTTCTTAGTTGTTGTTGTTGGCCATGGAGCAGGGTATTGTTGATTTGGGTAAGATATCTCTAATACACAAATTGCAACTGTGTGATGTGTTTGGTGCATCAACATGAAAATAAATTATTGAAATGTATCAGAAGAAAAGTGAAAGCATTGCAAGAGATCATTCTAGGCGCTAATGTTGACTCATCTCTACCTACGGTGGAGAATTTCAAACTGCTATTTGATTCAGGCTTTAAGGGATATGCCTCTAGATTGGAAAGACAAATTGAAATAGAGTTTGAGATAAGGATTACAAGTAAGAAGCTAATTGATATTATAAAGAAATGTGCATCTACACATACAAAGGTTGGAGAATGCTTGAAGGAAGTGTTAGCTTGTCAGGAAGGAGAAAAGGCACTATTTTTATATTAGATGAAGTGGCTAGAGGCCACTTAAGGAATAAAATTTGAGATGGACTCAATTGAGTCTCAAATAGCTAATGCATCAAAATTCTATGATCCAACAATGGACAAAAATAATAAAACCTGAACTACTATACTAGATTTACATGAGAAATTTTTCACTATAGAATTAGAAGGAGGGGGTTATCAAGTAGCTGGTGAAGCTAAGGGACTTGGTAAAAATAGATTACAAACCAATCTCAAGTTCCCTTTCCAGTACCAAAAAAATTTAAAAGATAAACAGGCTTAAACCCGGTATTGTAAAAGGAGAAGAGACACTGATAGAGCTTGAGTCTCTACACAAATTACTTGAGCAACGGAGAAGAGTTGGGAAGAAGGAAATTCTTCCTAGAAAGACATTCTTCAAAAGCTTCAGGGGTAAACATCTTCGGGTTTACAATTTCTATCTCTATGCACATTTTCATTTTTTATGTTTTTAGATTTTTTTGTACATATGCATACATTTTAAGAGTTTTTGGTTAGCTTCCTAAGGGGTAGTTAGTTCAGTTTGTACATATGTGTGTGGGTGTGGTGTAGAAAATTGGAGGCTCTTGGAAAAAGAGACAATTTCACGCTTAATTTGGACATACTTTTGAGTACCCTTGCATTAATAATTATTCAAAACAACATTTATAATCCCCTAAGACCCATTCATTTTGATCTAGAGGCCCATTACACTTAAAAATCATATAAATCTCGACAAACAATACTTAATTCATTCATATCTCAAAAACCCACCTCCAAAAACAACTAGTGGGACCCATTCGCCACCTTGGGTGAATAAGTCCCCTCTAGTGGGACCCTTTCTCCACCTTGGGCAAATGATTCCCCTCTAGTGGGCCCTCTCGCCAAGGGTGGCGAATGAGTCTATTTTGGGAAAAATTTCAATTTTGAGCAGGAATTTCACCTACTTAATAAAATTTTCCAGTGGATGTCAGCCTCTTAGGTCTTAATAATAGGAAAATTAGGTATTGATGCCTATAAATACACATTTTAGGTCATTTTTCACATCTCCTAGTCATTTTTACAAAGCAATTTCAAAATTCAAGTATTGAGAATCTTCCACAAGAAGTTTCATTAGCATTTCTACAACAAAGTTGAAGCTTTTGGACAACAAGATAGGGTTTTTGCAAGTCTTCAAACTCACTTCTCATTCAAGATCCAACATTGCAAAGAGTCGATCATGGATTCCTATGGAGAATCATGGAGAAATCTAGGTTGAGGAGATGCAACTAGCCATCAAATCAAACCTTATGACTTGTTTTGAAAGTGATTCCATCTTCCATTTTCTCTCTATCTTCAGATTTAAGGTTTGCATGTCAATTAATTTCATTTGAAATGTTCTATGGTTTTTTAGATTGAAATCTTGCATCATTCAAATCACATTTACTTATCTTGTTCTAGCACATTAGAATAGGGTTTTATCTTACTTCAGATTTTCCTAGTATTAGACACACTTAGGGCTAGGGTTTTATGCAAATTTTATCTATTCAAGGTTTAACTACCAAATTAGGGGTTTGACCAAGGAAAATCCCCCATTATAAAACAAACTTAAAGATGTTTTGCAGGTATTTTCGGAGATTCAGATCCAGGTTTCCATCAAGAAGTGTAGGTGACAAAGTGTAGATCATAAACTTGAATTTCCAAAAATTAGAAAAAAGGACTAATTTTCCATGGATGGTGAATGAGTCCCACTAGAGGTGCCTATTAGAATAGAGTGAAGATTCCAATACCCTTTTGGTAGAAACAAGAATCTAGGTAGAAACCCTAGTCTGGGACTGATTCACCGAGGGTGGCGAATGAGTCCCAGTTAGTCAAAAATTCAACACTTTGAGTTTTTTCAAAGTATTTTCCAGTCTTCATTAGGCTTATAGGTGCACAAATTCAGTCTTGTAGCTTTCTGTTTTGTTCTATTTGCATTTTTATTCGTCTTCTTAGGTCTTTTGCAAACAACATTGTGTTTTCAAAAACTTCATATTTCTTAGGTTTTGCATAAATAATCAATATATTTCATCAGTTTGTTACATTTAGATCATTACATTTAGACATAATTTCATTGTACTTGCATTAGTTTGAGTGAACCACCTAGATTTTGTGTGGGATCTATATCTCTCCTTTAGGTGAAAAACCCTAATTGAGCAAGAGAGTCATAACATCCTTACAACACAAAAATATTTGGTTCAGTGGGTTAGCACCCTTTTCCCTTAATTTCAAAGGAGGAGAGACAGTTGGAGAGAAAGTTGGAGAGTCATTTTTTTTGGCACATGTTGCCATCAATGAGAAAGGGGGAGATTTTTGGGAGATTATTGAAAGAATGAAGAAAGTTGTCATTAATGAGTTGTCATTGATGTCAACACCACATCTACACCTCATGATTAATATAAATCAATATGATGGATATCTACAGAAAAGTACTTTGCAAAGGTTTTTTGGCTAAGTGTTCATATCGGTAGTCTCTACACTTAGTGCTCTCCGATATTTTCTCCTGTGTTTGATCATATTTTCAGATATGCCTATGTGATTCTAAAATGTTGTTAAAGTATATATTTGGCATCTTAATTCATAGTTTAATTTTTTTTGGTTAAGTGGTTCGATATTTGCAAGTAATTTTTTTTTGACAAATATGGTTTACACAATTTTTTGTGTACTAGATCTTACCTGACTGGTTTGCATTCCTCCATAGATTTGAGTTAGATGTTGTGGTTTTGAGGGAAGGTTTATACATATTATTACATTGTATATATGAGTTGGTATGACATTTTGTGGTCTGTATACTTCTTTGTGTTAATCAGTTGGGGCTATTTACCATTTGGTTCTATGCTTGGTTGACACAAGGTATGTGAAGTATGGAGAAGGTTAAATACTTGATGTGAATGGAAAGATGGGTTGTTATAGGTCCATGGCGACCTATATTTCTTATGTTTTGAGTGCAAATGAATTTTGGTTTGAATTGGGTACCAACAAGGCACGTTTTGTAGAATTTGAGGCTACATCTAATTAGGCCTTGATGTAATTGATGTTTGCAGTGAAGACTATATATATATATATATATATATATATATATATATATATATATATATATATATATATATATGTAAGGTTTATTTATGTTTGAAAAATTGAGAGATAAGAGCATGATATGATCTGAATGTTAGCAGTGATGCCAATATTGTAGAATTGTGTAAATAGGTTGAGTATTCAATGATTGATGTGTGAAGACGGAGTAGAAAAAATTCTAGTAATCTGAGTTGATTACAATATATGTAATGAGCTTCATATGAACTAAATTCAGCATAAGCTACGTGCATTTCTCTTAGTTCAAAATTTGGCTATGAAACCACTTCTCTTGTATCTTTTCTTTTTCTATGAATAGTGAGTCCTCCTAGTAGTGAGCCTTTCTGTAATATGTTATAACTAGTTATAACATATTGAGTTAATCCTCATTGTGTTTTTTCACTTTTGGGGTTTTCCACGTAAAAATCTAGGTGTTCATGTGTTGTGTATGTTATTGGTTATTTATGCTTACATTTATTATGATTCTTAAATATGCTTTAGAAATTGTATGGTTTAGTAGAATATTAATTCACCCCCCTCCTCTGAGTATTCTGTGTGTTCAACATAAATATCCACCAATCTTCTAGTGATCATAAATTCATTATCACCATGACTAGAAACTTCAAAAAGTGGATTTAATCCACCCCCTCATGTACCATTGGTCAATAAATATCCAAGTTCATCCTCCACCAAATCATTTATTTCTATGAGTTTCCTTTTCCAATTATAATTGATAATGAAAATCCTTAAAAATCATGAAGTGTACAATTTTTTTTAACTCTCCCATATCCAAATCAACTATTCCACACTTTACTACCCATAAAGTAATGGTCAAGTAGAGACATCAACTAAAACCATACTAAAAATTCTGAAGAAAATTTTCACTAATTTTGGAAATGACTAGCATCTATAGCTTAATTCCACCTTATTGGCCTATCACACTAGCATTTACACATCCACTATTGCAACTCCCTACTCCTTATTCTTGACCTTTGATACCATATTTTAGAGATCAATCTCTCATCATTTCATGTTTCATTGCATAACCTCATTAATGTGAGGAGTAATGGGTTGCACCCTTATATTAGCTAGATATTTTGCATAAGAGGCACCTTAATGTTCTCACTTATGTATAGCCATATTACAATATACTAATTCCTTCAACTCACTTCCTTCATTACACTTTATATACTTCTTAACATACTCACACACACTCATACACTTTGCAAAAAACTTGATCTTCCATTTATATCCTCTACAGTCTTCAAAAATTTTCTCCTTGTCACCCAAGATGAAATGTGTAAACATGAAACATGCAATGGCCATAATAATTTTATTTCAAAAACATCCATGGTAAGAGAGAATCAAATGTGATCCAAACCAAGAGATAATCTTCACCTATTTTACCTTAGCACTCATGTCCATGTTGGTGCACACTATTAGGATAATGTGTCATCCACCTTGTAAATACTATGTCATATTGCATGGTTCCAACATCCTTGGAAATTGTCTCTAGGAACTTAGGGTGTATTGGAAAAATATTTTATAATAATAATTCTCACCATTGTTTGTAATATACTTATAAGGGGTGATGGGTCCACTAGCAGTAGTAAAGGTGGGTTGTGGACATAAATATTTAAAATTATTTTTCTCACATGTGGATCCCTAGAATGGGATGATAAAAGATAAAGGAAATGATAAATAAGTGAATGTTGGGATTCTCCAAGTGGGTTCTTGGAAACATGCATCAGGTGTAACTTGTTTTTCCATCATTTGTTACATTTAATGTAATGTTTATCTCTCATGGCTGGGCACCCATGTTAAAGGAAAAGCATTGGAGCCAAAATCAATGTCCTTTTGAATTTTAAGGAGGTAATCCAAAGGTTGGGAACATTTGGAATGAAGGTCCATCTTTGGGTGTCATGTTTAGTGCATTAGATTCCTTCATAGGTCTATAAATTCAGCCTCTTGGATGTAGAATTAGAGAGGAATAGTTGAATGAAGTGTTACTTTGTAGGAAAACGGATAGGTGGAGGCATAAGGAGGTTGTTCATAGGTAAATAGGTGCTTCCATGTTGGAGGAAAAGAGGAGAATGGAATTGGTTGCATTGCAATCTCATTTATTTGATGATATGCATGCTTGGCCTCTCTTCTTGGTGGAGTTTTTTTCCCACAAGGGTTTCTCGATACAAATCCTATGTTATGTGATGATCTTGTGTTGCTATTTTGTGCCTCACTACTATTTTCTTATGGTGATGATATTATTTATTTATTCATGTTATAAGTTCACATAAGGTAGTGTTTATAAGCATGATATGTTGGTTGAATTTTAGCATCATAAAGAAGATGGATCTAATCATGGCATTTCCATATTAAGGAAAGATAATTTTTAGATTTGCATATAAGTTTCAAATTTTTGTTGTAGTATAAGCCTTGTATCTCATCCTTTGAATCCATGATGGATAGAGATTTAATTTCCCAACAATTGGCATTGAACCTACTAATTTATCATCACATGCTTCAATTTTTTGGTGTAAACACCTTAATATGCCACGTCGGCCTAGAAAACACTTACCCTTCCATGCATTAACTCCAAAAAAAAGTAGTAACATAGAGAAAATATAACATCATTTGAATCACTTTACAAGAATTATATGATATTCAAAAACATTCTCATGTACACTCCTTTTACAACTTCATGCAACACTATTGCTAGTGGAAGCAAGCAGACATTGAACCCAACAACCCTTACAAACCCAAAAAAAATAGTATTGAGATAGAAAATTGAAAAAAATGTACTTGTAGTGAACCTCAACACCTAAAACCTAAAACAAAAGAACATACATATAGTCTAAACTTATCCTTCAAACCACAAGAGCATATATTCAACTGCGGAGAAATGTGGAGCATTATTTTTATCCTTCCTAAATGCAACAGTATATTCTTCACTCTGCTAGCTCTAGAAACCTCTTTGATAAATTTTATATTTTGAAATCAAGAACATACATACTGAACCATTGATTTTAATGGTTAGGAATGTTATGTCTCTTTTGCTCAATTAGGGTCTTTCACCTAATGGAAAGAGATAGATCCCACACCACAAAATCTAGGTGGTTCACTCAATCTAAGATATGTGTGATGAAATTAAGCCTAAATTCAATGATATAAATGTAGAAAACTAATGAAAGATATTGATTATTGAATGGAAACTAAAGAAATAAATCTTTTTTGAAAACACGTTGTGTTATGCAAAAACACCTAGAAATGTGAACAAAATTGAATAGAAATGGATGAAACTGAAAGTGTGCACCTGAGATATGGATGGAGACTAGAAATGACTTCTGGAATGTTGTTGATGTTGTATTTGAGGTCTAGTGGGACTCGTTTTCCATTCTGGGGGAATTAGTCTTAGTTTTATAAAACTATTTTGAAGCTTGTTTCAGACAAATGGGTGTCTGAAAATGTAAAAAACTAAAAATAGGACTGGTAGTGGGACTCATTCACCACCCATGGTGAATGAGTCCACTTTTGAATTTCTGAATATTCAAAGGTGGAAACAGGAGCCTTTGATCTGCACTTTCTACTTCTCTAGGTGTTTGGTTCTGAAACTATTGGATTCGGGCTTGAAAGTGACTTTTTGTGGGTATTTTGACTTTTCCAATGACTAAACAACTTTGCAATGCAATCTTCAATGATTTCCAAGCTTCCAAGATGTCTAAATCTGCAATCACACAAGAAGAGAAAGAGAAATTTTGGATGTTAGAGCATGGGGGTTTTCCTTGGTCAAACCCCTTTTAGGTAATTAAATCAAAATGATGAAATAAAGTAATGAAGCATGCAACAATGGAGTTATTACCTTGCCATGAATATTGATCTTTAATTTTTGTAACAAAACATGAAGAATCTTCCCTTGAATGTCTGAAAATTGTTATCTTAATGACTTGAAATGATGAAACCCTAACTTACTTTACTTGAGATGGAATAATGACAGATGAATAATGAAGAATGGTTTTTGAATGAGTTAATAGATGTAAATTAGGGTTAAGAGACTTGATTTTATAGGTAATTCACCTTATTTTCCTATAAACTGGATCCCCAAGGCCAACATCAAAGAATATTAAACTTAATTTCCATTTTTTCCCACTCAAAACTCAAATTTGACCCAAATGGGACTCATTCGACACCTTTGGTGAATCAGTCCCCCCTGGCAGGGACTCATTCACCATAGGTGGTGAATTAGTCCCAGTTGGGCCCATTTGACAGCTAAGATGCTAGGAAGTTAAGAAATAAGGTTTATATGGTGACTTTTTCAGTTATTTGATCAATTTATGCTTTAGGATGCACAACATGGGGTAATAGGGGCCTATTAGTGATGATGTAAAGGTCAATTAGGGCTTGGGACACAAAATTCAATGTGCAAGGGTGATTAAATACACTTTACAACACTAAAATGAGGTCCACATAGCCTAGAAAGGCACAACATCCAATGTGAATGTGTAAGACACATTACAACACTAGATTAACATTAATTTTATTTTACAAGCCTTCTAGATTGATGTATTAATTTCATTAAACACATTTTATACTATTGAATTAAGGGAAGATAGGTTCATTAAATCTAGAAAAGTGTGAAATTCCTTTACAATTCTTTACAACACCTTTACAAGACATCAATAAAAGCATGTGAAAGGGTCCAAGACCTAGTGTGGATGTGAAAACACCTCACAATACTGAATCAAGACCTCACTAAGTCCAATTTATCATCATTATTCCCAAATAAAGAAAGTTCCCTTTTTTCTATGGTATATTTAGCCCCCACTTTAGTGAGAGGATGAACTAGCTTCAAACTCACACTAAAGTAGACATTCAAGAGATGTCTGATCGTACCAATGTAGATGACAAAGGATAACAAAAACCAAAGGAGGTTGCGCAAGCCCCCAAGATCCAAGATTCAAATTCAAACCTACATGAGTGCAAAAGGACAGACACAAGGTGAATAGGTTGCAGCAAGACAAGATACATGGTCATATAATGGCAAGAACTAGAAGGAAATGAAAATGGGGTGGATCAAGCTTTGATCATTTTTCCAACACATTATGGATTAAATCTAGGCTTGATTGTTTTGGAAAGAAAATGCATACTCACTCTGGGGCGAAAAAAATCTTGGTTGTCCTTCGAGTGATAAATCCCAAAATTATACTCACTCTTGGGCCACGAAACTCTTGGTTGTCCATGGGGTGAGAAATCCCAAAAGGTGAGACACATACGGTCGATATGTGTTCAAAAACACACATGTTCCTATGGGGAAATTCATACCACTGAATGGGCTTCCCGCTCAACCATACAAAAGTTATACCTCTTGATAACTTTAACAAGGTGCCACAAAGGAAAATTATTTTTGAGCTCTATGAAGTAAGAAAAAATTTGTATGTTTGACACTCATAGACATTGTAAATGCAAGGTAGTGAAAGGAATGTTCAAATGGATTTTTCTTAATTTGTGCAAGGTCTCATCTTAGGTAACATTGTGCTTAACGTTTCCAAGAGAGGATGTGCCAAAAGAAGTGTCACGCTCTTGGAGGGAATCAATCCAAATGACTTCACCAAGAGAAGGATGCATCGCAAGAAGAAAGAAATCACACAATGAAATGTGAGTGGTGATGTATGCCCCCACTTTAAAGCGGTTATGAACACCAATACTATGAGCATTTTCTTTAAAGTATAAGAAGAAGACATGAGAGATTACCCAGAAAGCCCTATGCCAAGTCTTATGTTTCTGATAAGCTATGTCATGAAAAAGGTAGTTTGTCACGTGTGAGCCAACTTAAGGCTTGTTGTCCACATCCCAAGCTTGCTCCTATATGTTCATGAAA
This sequence comes from Sequoia sempervirens, assembly GCA_007258455.2. NCBI lineage: Eukaryota > Viridiplantae > Streptophyta > Pinopsida > Cupressales > Cupressaceae > Sequoia > Sequoia sempervirens. Next base: position 99,213,473 of record VDFB02353493.1, on the reverse strand, counting down.
GCTTAACGACTAGCCAAAAGAGGCAACAAAAAGTGACATATGAGGACAAGGCTACATTAACCCTTGCCCCCACTTAGTGCAGGACAAGGGTGAGCCAAAATGATTAATGAAATGCAAGCTAGAGTGAAAAGTAGTATCAATTAGAGAAATTAGGTGCCCCCTAGATAAGGAAACTCTCTAAAATGTTGGATTTTACTAGTCAAAGCCTTACACTCATTGGTGGAATGACCATGAACTCTATGATATTTGCAAAATGAAAGTCTTGTAGTAACATTTCTGTCGAGTTCATGGGGGAAGGGATATCAAGTGATGTTGGAGGAGTCTCAACAAGATACCCTCTTGATCAATCCTAGAAGGTGGTCTTGTAGTTGATGAAAAAGATACATCTTGCTTAGTATTAGTTGTCATACCTATGCAAGACCATTTATATTGTGAGATTTTATTCTCATTCTTACAGGAGGAGAGAAAATCTATCAAATGCAAATTATTGGTGTCTTGCAAAATGACATTGACATTAAGGGAAGAGTTCATTGTTTGTGTCATATTTTGTAAAGGATGATGTTCAAGACCACTAGTGTCGAGGAGTTCAGGATGGATGACTATTATGGATGATTTAGGAGTATGTTGTGTGAGATTTTTGATGTTGAATGAATGCTTGGCGATCTCTATCAAAGGACAATAACCAATACCCTGAGTGGTTTGTTGTGTGATAGGGTCTATAGGGTTGTGGATATCTTATTTGTGAGCACCACATCCTTTTCTACTATAGCCAAATTGTTTCATTAGTTCATAACCACATCCATAAAGCTTCTTCATTGCTTTTGAAGTCAGTGGTTGTTCATGATTATGTTCATCAAAGGTTGTTGTGTAAGTTACTTTGTTGGCCAAAGTGGTTGAGGAAGATGCTTTTGAAAGGTCATCTGAGTCATGTTTGAAATCTAAGGAACTCCAATCATCTTTTGATAGCATCGTGACTTGTTCACTATGTTGTTGTTTGTCTTTTTGTTGAATGGGTTCCACTTGTGTGGTTGGTGTTAATGTGTTCAATGGGTTCTCTTTGGTTTTCTCAAGTTGCAAGACACTATAAGGCTCATGATCAGCATTGAGTTTGTACACTTTATTGTTGTAGATGTATTTCATTTTTCAATGAAGAGTGGAAGGTACACCATTCATTGCATGAATCCATGCCCTACCAAGAAGAAGGTTATATGAAAGATCATGAGGGATAACCTGGATTGTTGTGTTCAATGTTACTTCTCCAACTGTAATAGGTAGAGTGATCACACCAAGCAGTGTCTTTTCGACATTGTAAAAGCCTTTAATAGATAAAGATTCAAGTTGAATTTTTTATTTATCCACATGAAGCCTATCCAAAAGGTTTACACTACACACATTAAGGGTTGATCCATTGTCAATAAGGGTTCACTTTATCCTTATCTGATTGTATTGAGCAATGATCATGAAAGCTTTTTTTTGTTTTTGCACTTCCAAAGGGGGGAGTTCACTTTGGTGGAAAGCAATGTCAGCATTTATTCCTTGGGTCATGGCTAATATGTGAGTTGGTTGCACATTAGAAGGGATAGGAACTTGTTGCAAGGCTTCTTGGATCATGTTGTGATAGTGAAGGGATGCTTGAAGAATATCCCATAAGGATATCTTCGCAGGAGTATTCTTTAGTTGTTCAACAAGATTGTACTCCTGAATGTGTGGTTTTAATCGAGGATCTCTATGCAAAATGGGATTTGGAAAAGGTAAGGGTGTGGAAGTGGGTTGTTGTGGTTGTATATTATTTCTAGTGTTGTATGTATGAGCAACGATATTATGACTCAACTACTACGATACATTATTCTTGGGTGGGTAGAGGATTAATTCGAGTTTGTTTTGAGTTTGAGTTTTATGTGAAGGAGGGTAAAGAATGAGTTGAGGTTGAATAATGTTAACATCCCTTAGCGATTGAGAGTTATCCTTGTCTTGCATTATGATATCTTTCCTAGGAGGAGGGTTTTTATGAGAACAACAAACCAAATGTTCTTGACACTCAATGATTGGTTCTTCTAAAATGACTTTATCACAAGTAGGGGAATGATCAAGGGTTGAATTTTTGTGCTCAAGAAGGGATTTATGAGGTGAAGGGGGAAAAGTTCCAAGATTCTCATGACCGTCATGGAATAGGTTTTCAATCGTCAAAGTATCATCTTCACAACAATGAGAAACACTAGGAGAAGAAGAAATTTCAATGTCATGATCATCTAAGGTTGTGTTATGTTGGTTGTGAATTTTTTTCCACTAAGAGAGGTAAAAGGAGAGAAACAACTAGGATTCTCAAAACTCTCATTAATTTATTCTTGTAGTAAAATATCTTTGTGACCAAGAGGAGAGATATTATGAGAAGAACAAGTATGATCATTAGGAATGGCTCAAGTTGTAGTCTATTTCACTAAAACACTCCCATAGGGAGAGGATAGGAAATGTTTCTTAACATGTCTAAATATGTAAGGTACTAGCATTGTTTGAATAAAAATGAAAAGCACATGTAACCATTTCATGCAATGTTTCAGCAATATGAACAATGTATATGCAAAGATACAAAACGTTTTTATCCAATATATGCAAGATTTGAAGAATGAAAACAATGTACATGCAAGAATGAAAAGTAATTTTATCAAACTTATGCAAAGTTTTATGAATAGAAATATTGTATATGAAAAATTGAAAAGTACTTTTATCAACATTATGCAGAATTGCAGAAATGGAAGCATTTTCAGATGTAAGGATGTTTGCAATTGAAGTGATTTGAAGAATGAGTAATCTAAAATGATGTTTTTGAGCTAGATGCATCAAAAAAATGTTCCAAAAACTTTCCAAACTTATACTAAATAATACTAGAAGGCTTAGGGAGCACATAAATGAGTTTTTTGATGTTGTAACAGTCAGTCAAAAATCTAGATAGGGACTGATTGGCCCAGCATGGAAAATGAGTCCCCCTAAGGGATTTTTGCAAAATTTTAAGAAATTTTGAAAAAAAAAATATATGTTTGATGTTGTATGATGCAGACCTAAGATGGAGATGCAAAAATTTAAGCTAAATGACCTTTCCACTAATGAAAAAATTTGAAACCCTAGATGCAAATTAACCAATGCAACTCTAATGAAAATGCAATGCAAGATAGGATTAGCATGAAAATGGACTCCAAATCAGAAAATAATATTTTTGAAAAGTAGGTTCACCAAAACCAACCATCGATTTTAATGGTTAGGAATGTTATGTCTCTTTTGCTCAATTAGGGTCTTTCACCTAATCGAAAGAGATAGATCCCACACAACAAAATCTAGGTGGTTCACTCAATCTAAGATATGTATGATGAAATAAATCCTAAATGAAATGATCTCAATGTAGAAAACTAATGAATTCTATTGATTATTGAATGGAAACTAAAGAAATACAAATTTTTTGAAAACACATTGTGTAATGCAAAAACACCTAGAAATGTGAACAAAACTGAATAGAAATGGATGAAACTGAAAGTGTGCACCTGAGATATGGATGGAGACTGGAAATGACTTCTGGAATATTGCTAATGCTGAATTTTAGGCCTAATGGGACTCATTCACCATTATGGGGGAATTAGTCTCAGTTCTGTAAAACTTTTCTGAAGCCTATTTCGAACAAATAGGTGTCTAAAAATGCAGAAAACTTAAAATAGGACTAGAAGTGGGAATCATTCACCACCCATGGAAAATTAATCCACTTTTGAATTTTTGAATATTCAAAGGTGGAAATAGGAGCCTTTGATATGCACTTTCTACTTCTCTAGGTGTCTGGTTTTGGAACTGTCAGATTCGGGCCTGAAAGTGACTTTTTGTGGGTATTTTGACTTGAAAAAATTTTCAATGCAATATCCAATGATTTCCAAGCTTCCAAGATGTCTAAATATGCAAACACACAAGAAGAGAAAGAGAAATGTTGGATGTTAGGGCATGGGGGTTTGCCTTTGTCAAACCCCTTTTAGGTAATTAAACAAAAATGATGAAATAAAGTAATGAAGCATGCAAAAATGGAGTTATTACCTTGCCATGAAGATTGGTCTTCAATGTCTACAACAAAACATGAAGGAATCTTCCCTTAAATGTCTAAAAACTGTTGTTAATGACTTGAAATGATGAAACCCTAACTTGCTTTACTTGAGATGGAATAATGATGGATGAATAATGAAGAATGGTTTGTGAATGAGTTAAGAGATGTAAATTAGGGTTAAGAGACTTTATTTTATAGGAAAATCACCTTATTTTCCCCTAAATCGGATCCCCAAGGCCAACATGAAATAATATTAAACTTAATTTCTAGTTTTTCTCGCTCAAAACTCAAATTTGACCCAAATGGGACTCATTCGCCACCTTGGGAAAATCAGTCCCACCTGGCAAAGACTCGTTCACCAGAAGTGGCGAATTAGTCCCAATGGGGCCCATTTGACAACTAAGATGCTAGGAAGTTAAGAAATAAGGTTTATGGTGACTTTGTCAATTATTTGATAAATTTATGCCTAGGAATGCACAACATGGGGTAATAGGGGCCTATTAGTGATGATGTAAAGGTCAATTAGGGCTTGGGACATAGAATTTAATGTGAAAGTGTGATTAAATACACTTTACAACACTAAAATGAGGTCCACAGCCTATAAAGGCACAACATCCAATGTGAATGTGTAAGACACATTACAACACTAGATTAACATTAAGTTTATTTTATAAGCCTTCTAGATTGATGTGATAATGTCATTAAACACATTTTATAATGTTGAATTAAGGGAAGATGGGTTCATTAAGTCTAGAAAAGTGTGAAAGTCCTTTACAACACTTTACAAAACCTTTACAAGACATCAATACAAGCATGTGAAAGGGTCCAAGACCTAGTGTGAATGTGAAAAATACCTCACAATATTGAATCAAGGCCTCACTAAGTCCAATTTATCATCAATTATTCCTAAATCAGGAAAGTTTCCTTTTTTTCTATGGTACACATACTTCACACCCATTTCAATCTAACTTCCAAATTGCAAGGCCATATCTTCAAATGTAGAGGAATTTGGAGCATTCTCCCAAGCTTCTTCAGTGCAACATCCTAATCCATTAACTACATGAAAAAAATCATCCTTTCTTTCATATCTTATGCAAAGTTTTACATTAAGGGACAATAAATACACCATTCAAAATACTATATCAACATGAAGAAACCATAACTTATTCATAACACCATTCACCTATTAATGGTAAATAAGAGATGTAGTAAAACTATGCACGTCATGCTCATGACATCCATCATCATGTCCATCTCCATTCTATTGACATCAATGAAAACAAGTACAACAATATCCCACTTTTGCATTGATGGCAATAATAACCTAATATGTAATTACCCCCCCTTTGACATTAAGGGAAAAGAGCTAGTGGTATTCCTTTGTGCCTACAACAACATACAAGCTCTCCCTATCTACATAGACCTTGTCATCCTTCTCAGATTATTTCTACCTACTCCCCCTGAGTCCATACCACACTGCTCCCGAAACACTCTACAAGACCACCAAGCCTTCTTGTGGTAGGGAGTTGACAACCCCCTTAACCTATGCTTCCCTAGAACATAAAATCAAAGAAAACTCTCTCTCTCATCTTCTACCTGAAGAACTTAAATGTGTTTTCATACTCATCCTTTGTATACTAGGTCCAATTTTTCTCCTTCTTTCTAAATAACCATTCTATTTCCTTGATTTTAACAATTTTATCATCTCCTTTGTGCAACAACTATCCTTAGCATGCTCACTGAAACCCCTTTCTATGTTTTCACGCTCTTCCATACCAGATTCAATATTGTAGATTTCATCTCCAAAACTGAACAAGTACCTACTTCAGATGTATCATGAAATGTAGTGTTAGTAATTATTGACATTTTAGGACCCTATTTCTCCTTCTTCTTCCACACCTTCTCAAGTTTATTCTTTTGATTAGTAGGGTTATTTTTCTTTCTATCCAAATTAGAAAATTTCACAAAAAATACTTCTACAATGTCTTATAATATGTTTGAAATTGTTACATTTGAAGCATATGACATTGAAATCAACCAAAGGAGAAAAATCATTTTTTTTCATCAAATTTTTATTCCTTATAGGAATCCTTGTACAATTTATATCCTTATGACCATAATAATAGTAGTATTTAAAATAGTTACTAGCAAAAGAGTTATTTAACCTATTATTGTATGCTTGTCTTCCAATATTTTATCTTCAAGACCTTCACTTTTTTTATAAACATGGATGAAACCATAATCTTCATTCTTGCTATCTTCACTCACCTTAAACTCATCAACATCTGAACTTTCAAAGTGAATCCCTTTTAGAAACTCTACAAATACCTTTATAGACTCTTCAACCATCTTTCCCTTCTATCCTTTTGTAAAACCAATGCCAATTTTAATGTGGTGATCTCTGAATTTCAATTATCTAATCCAACATCTTAGTAGTCTTTCCACACTTTAGCTTCAACTGAACATTTCCTTTGTCAAGATCCTTTCTTAGTGCAACAAAATCTTCCTCTAGCTTTTCACAACCCTTGTCTTAGTTTAGCATTCTCTCTATCAAAACTTCTTCAATCTTATTTTCTTCTTCAATTTGAACCTTCATATCAATGATAATTTTTTTAGCCTTCTCAAAATCCGAAGTCACTTTTTCTTTCTAGCCTTCACTTCTTCAACAACCTTCTTCGTTAATCTCTTTATCTCTGTTCTAGCACAAAGAAATTTTTCCATCAGATCAACCTCATCATCATCATAATTTTTAGACTTCATTCTAGTACCACAAGTAGAAGTTTCCATTACCATGAATAGAGTCTTTTCATTTGTAGAGGTACATGTTGATCATGCTCATTAGGTGAGTAATATTCTTCCTCAGTATACAAACCATTCTTATTCTTGATGATAGTTCTTAGTTTGTACATTGAAGAAATACCACAACTGAAACATTTAAAAGGTAAATTACCTTTATACTTTCCAGAACCTCTTTTTAGTCTCCTAAAAAAAAATTGTTCTTATAGATCAAAATCTTCACTGTGATCTGAGTCCTCAAATTCACTGTATGAACTAGATGTTCCTTATTTCTTCACAACCTTGAAAGAATCTTCTCTTTAATGTTTACCTTGAACTTAATTTCTCATCTTATAGGTGGTGGGAGACCCAAATAGCTCTTCCATGGTAAATTTTATCAAATATTTGGCTTCTTCAATGGTAGAGACTTTTGAATCAAATTGGTGAGGGAGAGTCCTCTGAACTTTCTTCACAACCACTGAATTAGTTATTTCTTCACCTATTCCTCTAATTCCATTAATTGCTTCATCCACCTGAAGAAAATATCCAACAATTTTTTCCTCTTCTTTCATCCTTAGATTCTCAAACATTATTTTTTAAGACTATAATTTTTCTTACTTTGCACTATCATTTCCTTCATAGATATTTTTGAGTTTATCACATATCTCCTTGGTTGTCTTGCATTACACCACCTTAATTAATTTTAAATTTTTTTAACCCACTTAGGATAACATTATTGGCTTTATCAATTTTTTTATGGGCCTTATTTGTTTTAGCATCTATAATAGGATGAGAAGGTTCAATATAATCATCCTTTATAGCTCTCCAAAAACCATACCCTAGTGAGGTGATATAGGCTTCCATTCTCACACTCTAGAAAGCCTAGTTTCTTCCATCAAATATCAATGCTTTATAAGAGGAATCTTTATGAGCCATGCACGTTCTAATTCCATGATCTACCTTTACCTATTAGGTTGCACTAAGTAATGTGGCTCTGATACCAATTTTTAGAACATAATGATATATTGAGAGGGGGATGAATCAATGTATCCTACAAATTTATCTAATTCAACTTTATCAATCATAACTTCTTACTATCTTAAATAGATAAAGAAACAAATACAATTCAAAGGCACAAGAACACAACCATAACATAATATTTATGTGGAAAACCATACAAGGGAATTTAACCATGATGAATTTTTTTCTTGGACCTACTATCCAAATACAGCCTCACAAATAAAACAAGATTTACAATGGGTTTTATGGGATACAACCCAAAGTAAGCTACAAGTCCCTAAAACATCATTTTATGGCTTCAACCAAGGGAAGTTTACAACTCCTCACAAATTACAACACTTACATAAAGAAGCTACAACCTCAGCATAGAATACTTAATGAATCATGGTGATCAACCACCACTATAACACTTCTACTCAATAACCTCTATTGTATTTGGCTCACTTCCTTCAACACACTTCATATACTTGTATGCATGCCCACACACACTAATACACTTTGTAACAAAAATGATCTTTCATTTATATAAACTCCACAACCTTCAAATTTTTTCTCCTTGTTGGCCAAGATGAAACATGTAAACATGAAACACGCAACGGCCATAATAAGTCAACTTCAAAAACATCTACGATAAGAGAGAATCAAATGTGGTCAAAACTAGGAGATAATTTGGACATGTTTTACAATATCACACATCTCCACATTGGCACACACTTCAAATATTTTCTGCAAAAACCTCAATATTCCAATTCAGCCCAACAAACACTTACCCTTTCATGCATTAACTCCAAACCACAAGTAGTACTAAAGAGACCAGATAACATCATGTAGATCACTTTACAAGCACTATATGATATTTAAAAAAACATCTCATACACTTCTTTTACAACTTCATGCAACACCATGCTAGTACAAACAAGAAGACACTAAACCAAACATCACTTTTAAACCCAAAAAACATGGCCTTGAGATAGAACATTAAAAACCATACTTGTAGTACAACACCTGAAACTTGAAAAGTGAGAACATTCAAATAATATAAACTTATCCTTCAAACCATAAGAGAAAATATTCAATTATAGAGAAATATGGAGCATTCCTCTAATCATTCCTCACTATAACAACACATTCTTCATTCTATTGTCTCTAGAAATTTTTGCAATATCTTTTATGTTCTAAAATTAAGAACATACATGCTTCATTACTATTTATGTCTAACTTCCAAATTGCAAGGCCATATCTTCAAATGTGGAGGAATGCAAAGCATTCTTTGAGCTTCTTTAGTGGAACATCCTAAGCCATTGACTGTATGAGAACCTTTCATCCTTTCTTTCATATCTTATGCAATTTTTTACATCAAGAGACAGTGAATACAAAATTCACAATACGATATCAACATGAAGAAAATACAACTTCATAACACCATTCACTTATTCATGAGAAATATGAGATGTAGTACAACTATGTATAGCATGATCATGACATTCATCATCATGTCCATCTCCACTCTGTTGACATCAATGACAACACTTGCAACATCTTCAAGCCCTCTAAGTATCTTGTCTAATTACTTTTATTATTATGTTTACCACTTTTTTTGGATTAACACCAAATAACTATTCTCTCTTTTTTATGGTGTTTTCTTAAAATTTTATCATTCTCTAATATAAGTGAATATATCATTAATTAGATTATTCAAAAACCACAAATTTTCTCCTTTTCTTCTTGGCATTAATTAGCATAATTTTTGAATTTTGTACACCTAAAGCATGTGGAATCATCTCTTCTCTTTTAAAATTATCTTCTTACTTTTCCACAACCTTTTCTATAGTTATTGCAATATCCTCTATAGGTTTTTCAATTATATTTTTTGATAGGGTAAATTGCATTGCATTAATATTGTGCTAGTTTATCTAGGGTGGCTATCAATAATCATGGCCATGGAGACTATTTCCTACCATTCCTTTCTAGACATGACTATTATCTTCTTAGTGGTGGTTGCATTGCATGTTCATGATTATCCTTTAGCTTAAATAATAGGGAAAGGAAATCATTTATCTCATGGTAATCCCACTTACCATAAATTATACAGTAGATACTTCTTAACTTTCTAAGGGTTGATTGTAGATCAATTTTAAGTGTTTTGTGCAATTTTTATCCTTCTATAAATTTATATTTATTTCATAGGTGACCTTCTTTCATATAATACACACACCATTTTTTTCTTTAAATTGGTGAACTGTTATTATACTAGTCTTAGCTTTATTGAGTATATTATCTTGATCCTTAATTAAGTTTTCTCCAATTTAATCCTTACAAATTCAACATTATTTGTTTCTTTATTTTTTATTCTTTAATATTGTTCCTTTTATCCTGCATGCTAATTATATGACTCTTGAATATCAATCAAAATAATTTTCATTCAAATTATTGATAATATTTGAAACAACATAAAATGGGGTTAGATGCTATCATATGGTTTAGGACATAGAGCACACCCACTTTCCAATTATTTCATTTAAGGGTAACCCTAGAGATGTCAATGCAAAGGGAGAAGGATATCTTGCAATAGGGTTGTCTTAGGGGCTGATTGTAAACTAATGAGGGGTTCACCACTAAGATAGAGCTTGGAAAGAAAAATGCAATGCACGATGTAATTCTAAACCCTAATATGATGCAATGACTTACAAAATGACCTAGAAATGTATGAAAAATAGAATAACAAGTTGTAGGATGGAATGTGTGCACCTTGGAATCTAAATATGGTTGATTGAAGCTCTGAAATGCTAGAAATTATGACTTTAATGTTGAGTGGGACTCATACGCCAAGCTAGGTGAATTAGTCCTAGATCCAGGTTTCCGTGGGGAAACAGGAATCTGGAAAATGGGTATCCAAATCTGCAAAAATTTGAATTTTGACCTAAACTAGGACTCATTTGCTAGAAGTGGCGAATCAGTCCAATTAGGGTTTTCTGAAACTTCAAATTCTAAATCAGCTCTTCTTAGTCTGCTCAATCTACTTCTTCAGGTTTTCAGATTGGAATCTCTGTAAATCAACATGTAGGTGTTCTTCAATATTCTCCAATGCTTGATGAAAACTTTGACAACTTTAGGCACTTTGATAACTTTCTCCAAAATTTCTCTTCAATGTGTCTTCAACCTAAACCTGCAAATCACACACTAAAGAGAGGGGAAAATGTTGTTTTTTTAGTGGATAGGGGTTTTCCTTGGTCAAACCTCATTTTGGTAATCAAACCTTGAAATAGAATAAAATAGGAATGGAGAATGATGAATGAACAAGATATGATGTTGCAACTCACCAAACCCTAGCAATAAAAGGTTGCAAACATGTGTGAGATGGCTCCAATGGATGTAGATCTTGCCTCTTTCTTGAATAGGATATATATTGATTTGAATGCTAGCTTGAATCACAAAATACTACACCACAATTGTTAGCTCCAAAACAAACATGATGCATGAAGACTTTTACATGATTCTTGATGCTTGAAGAATGCTATAAAATGCTTAATAATTTTCTCTTGAAGACTCTTGAATGCTCTTGTGAACTCAAACTTGCTATAAGGATGCTCATTAAACTTGCTAGGTGTAAAATGAGTGAAAGAAACTTGTATTTATACTTAATTATGCAAGAATTCCCAAAATTACAACACTACAAGCTGACATTAGATCTAGGAGGATAAAATCCCACCAAAATTTTGAATTAATTTTGATTTTGGGCCACACGGGACTCATTCACCCAAGGTGGAAAATGAGTCCCATTAGGCATAATTTATGTGACCATTTTTAAAAATGTTTAGAAAGGTGTGAAACCAAGTTTGGGACCCAAAAACCTAGGTGGGAGTCATTCGCCCAAGGTGGTGAATGAGTACCAAATCACTAAATTTAGGCCACACAAGCTGAAAATACTTGAATTATGATTGGATGTTGATTTGTGTCGGGATCATCCTCAAAAAGATGCATTAAATGAGGCTTGTGGATGCAAAATAAGGCCAATTAAAGCATAAAGAATCCCAATTTTTAATGAAAACCCTAGAAAAGTGTGAAAGTGTATTACAACACTCTAAATAAGGCACGATTAAGGTTAAAAAGATATTTATTAGGTGTAGTTAATTAATATAACCTTAGAAAAGTGTGAAAGTGTGTTACAACACTTCACAACACTTTAGCAAGGTACCATTTTAAGTTCATTAGTTCATAAGGGCCCAAGACCTAATGTGAATGTGTCAAACACATTACAACACTAAATCAAGGCACCATTAAGCCTAGTTTACAAGGAGGGCCCAAACAAGCAAGGAAAAGTAGAAGGGATACTTTTTTAATAGCCACAATATTTGGTAGTAGCCAAAATATAAACCATTCAATTTCATTCTTCTCTATTAAAGGTTCTTTCATTTTTTACTAATTTCTTAAATCTTTGGTCAAATTATTTGACTATTCCCCCTTCTTCCTATACCATTTATCTCATTTTATTGATTCACTTAGATGGAAGCTTAGGGGACCCAAAGTTAGGTAAAAATTCATTTTATTTATTTTCATTACTTATCATGTTGTGGGAAATTTTTCATATGCCACTTAAGGGCATTATTTTTTAAGGTACCTACATAATCATAAAGTTTGGATTGGAAAATTTTGGCTTCCTCTCTTCTCTAAATTTATTCCAAGACAAATATATTTTCAAAGGATTTAATAATATCTTTCCCAAAGATGGGTAAGTTCATGTTGGGCACTGTCTCAAAGAGAGACTCAGTGAAATAGACATGTCTGTGAAGATGCAGACTACCTGCACCTAGATAGAAAGACCCTAGATGATCAACTTACTCAGGTCCAAACCATTAGGACCCCTTAGAGGTTCCAACTAGGGAGCACGAAGATCCCATAAACGCATCGTTTCCCCTCCAAAAATAATTTCTCCAATTGGAGAACACTTTCCATTTCGGTATAGTTACTTGAGTCAGATGAGAGGAAACTTTCATGTCTAATTCTAAGGGGGGGGAAGATTAGAAAATTCTATCCAAATGTTTGTTGGGTCCATCTTTAGTGACTAGTCTCTAAATTGTTTGGAAATATGAGGATATTATTTTCTATATTGTAGTGAACAATACTCTTTTGGTATGGGATCATTTTGAATTATACAAATTCACTCAATTCTTATTGTAACTAATATGCTTCGTTAATCTCCTTTTCCTTTCCTTTATCCCTTGATAACTCAATTTTAAAGAACTCATATCCTAATATATCTTAACAATATTTAATGAACTCTTGTCATTGGTTTCCTCTTGGTCGAGTTAAAGAAATATATATTCCTCCTAGAACTAATCTTATTTTCTTATTTTTCATGGGGGATTATCTTGGTCTATGGGTTTCACCTCATCATGCCATCATTTTAATCTAGCAAACATAATTTATTTAGTTAGTGTTATTTTTTAAAATAATATTTTTCCACTCTTCACCAATCATTTTAATTGTACTCATATGTAGGTTATCAATTAAGCTATGCAACTTGTGTTCTACCATATTCTCATTGTTCTGTCGTATGTTCCATTTTTTCATCATTTCCATTCTTTTAATCTATACTCCTTACCACTTAATCTAAGTAGTCCTAATTAAAAATGATGGGCTTAATTTTTATGAAATGGTTTACTACTTTTTAAAATCCCTCTTTGACCATAATTTATAGGTTAGAGAGATTAATATCCAAATGAGGGATTTAGGTAAATATTTTAGATGATAGAGAATCCTTTCTTCTACACCTTTTTTAATGACTCATTAGGTGCCATATGTTCTTGAAGCTATCTTACCAAATCCTATGTTTTTTATTATTTATTTAGGAGGCATATTTAGTTGTTTATATTATCTTTGTTATAAACTAGTACAATTAATCCTTGTTTCATTATTTGTAGATTGTTATCAATCTTAGTAGAGTTCTAATGTTCAACTGTAGCCACTCTATTTTACCTATTCATGTTCAATTATTCTTGTATTATATTTTTGTCTTTTTAGCTTTTTTAGCAAGACCCTTCCTAGTGTGCACTACTTATTCATCAACAAAAATCCTCATGGAACTCTCTAATTTTCCATTTATAGAACCCCTCATAGTTTTTTCTTTATTTCTTTCTTCTACTTTTTTATATTATATTGTAGCATCTTCCCCATCTCTTATAAAATTATTTTATCTTCCCCTCATTCATGGTTCAATTTATATTCAATATCTTCCCTTAACTCTTTTTTTTTTTTCTATTTTCCATGGGTGTTTGCAATTTGGAATTTAATTAATCCTTCTATGCATTTTTCATGAATTAGACTTAATTTTTCTTATAGGTTCAAATTTCTTTGAAGGTCCTTCAAGAGCCCCCCTTTAATTTTCTATCCCCTATGTGTCTAAGTACTTCTCACAAGCCTAAGTTCTAAGGAGATCTATCAAAATCATGACAATGTATCTTTCCTTAGTTGTAATTTTTCTTTACTAAATTATTTCTTATTGTAATTCATATATTTATGTCACATTCCTTTTTGTCTATCCTTTTATCAATGGTCCTTTTCTACCTAAACTACAATGTTTGTGATTATAAATTTTCTCTTTTATGTATTATTCTAGGTTCCCAACAATGGAACCAAGATCATGAGAATTAATTGGGGGTAAATAAGAGATTCTACACCCAAATATTTGATGTGTTTATATTTATACCCCATTTTTAGCTCGATAAGAAAATAAACAAAGTAAATTTGGCAGTTTAAATAAATTTTAAGTATGAAAGAATATATATAAATAATAAAATAAATTTAGTAGAGACCATAATATTTATTAGGACATATCATATATGAAGACAACCAATTTGTAGTATCATATATATTTACTATCAATTGGATGTTATATTCAAATGGTATAATATTAAATACATACCTTTATTATATTCATATTTATATTTGTGTTACCACTTAGCTACTACATCAAATATCTTTCTTATATATCTTCCTTGGTTCTACCTTTCGTGTGTATCTATTGTCTCTTTTGTCTTGACTAACTCCCTTTTGTAAGTGACTAACTCTTGTTTCATATTTGTAGAACCTTCCATTTTAGCCAAGTATAATCGAAAGGGTGCATTTATTTTTATTTTGGGGTGGAAACTAGTGCAATCTCTTTATAGTGGGTAAATATTGCTCTACTTTTAGCTCAATCTTGTTAACAACCTTCACCTTTGAAGGGCATGTGAATCTAATATGAGTATGTATGTCAACTAATATGGAAATTCTCAATCAATTTAAGAGAGTAAATATTTAGATATTCCAATAGGATGTTTGTTCTATCTAATGTAATAGGAGATTCTTTGATTCTTATTGTATTATTATCCTTACTATGATAAATATATAGGAACTTACAAAATAAAGAAAATATATCATGAGTATATATTATCACATAAGTGAAATATGGTTGTGCTCGAACATGGGGGACAAAAATGTGACCAAAATGAAATATAAAGAGTAATGTGTAGGTATCAACCTCTAATCCAATTAAATCCATTTATTAGGATTGGAATTATATTTTTTCAAGCTTGAGGGTTGTACTTACAATTAAGATGCACATCCACATTTTCTACACAAAATAAGGTAATGCAAAAATTATTCCTTAACCTAGCACAAAATATCAAATCTAATTCTTAACTTTGTAACCATACATAATTTTCTATATTTTGAATAAATTAAGATATTTATTTTGATTTAATTTTAAAGATTCCTTCATATTATTCAAATATATATGTATTGTTTTTTATTCATTATCTTTTTATCTATTCATCTAAATTTGAAAATATATATTCCACCCTTTATTCTATATACATTGAAAATGTAATATTTTGTAGAAGGTATATGATGTGCACACTTAGTTGTATGGTTTTTTGGATGATACCACATCAAAAAATCATATTAAAATATTCAATAAAAATGTTACACTTGTAACACTAGGTACTAGCTATCTTTCAACCAACTAGACTTGAAAAATACTTGAAATAACAAAAATGGTAGGATGGACAATAGATGTTATGTTATATTTTATTGATAAAAATAAGAATGCTATCTATTTGAACTATAGCTTGGAAGTATTACTTCTTACATGTGTTACAAGTGGAACGTTTTTTAAAAGTAGGTTTCCCTTAGAATTTGATGGTTCAATTTTAAACATTCTAAGTTAAATCCTAAGTGTTGTAGATTTAATCTTTATTATAGATTTGATCTATGACATGTAGATCTATACTATTGAAATTCCAAATTCCAACACTTGTTTGTCTTGATTTTTGATAGCTAAAACTCTTTTAAGGACTATGTGTTTAAGAAGATTTTAGGAGAGTCTTTTGGATCATTAGAGTTTAATTATATTAGGTTAAACCCCTTCATTGACTAGTTTTATTACTCTAAAAGAAGATTCAAAGAAAACATACGTGGGCATTTAGGTGGCCTAGATGCAGATTATACAATTTTTTGTTCTTTATCTCTTTGAAAAATAATATTTTCTCTAGGAATTTTTCCTTGTTTCATCATATGAATTAATTATAAATTAAATATTATTAAATAACAAATATAGTGATAAGTTACATAAACATGTATCTAGCTAATTTAAAATGATTCGCAAAAAACTATGGGAACTTAGAATATAAATTTTAAAATTTTATATTCTAGGTTCAATCATAAACACTTCAAACTTGGTTTCAAGTGGTGAAAAAATAAACTTTGATAGAGAAATGATATCTTAAAATAGAAAACAAATATGTGAAAGTAAGTGAAAATAAGTTAAAACAAATAGATATTTAAGAGATGAAGTAACTTAACATAAAAAAATCACATTTAAAAATTACATTAAAACTAAACAAAAATTAAGATGAATATAAAATTTCACCTTTAAAAATCCATGATTTCCAAGCTCCGCTTCATTTTATAAGAATCATCCATCATATATAAATTATATTTAGGAATACACTTAATAATGAAGGAGCTCAAAGATCTCTGCAAGCTGAAAACACCTGTTACAGGGAGAAGCAAATAGAAGCAACAAAGAAAAAATGCTCAAAGATGTAGAGCTCAATATTTCCAATGTGTAAAAGAATTAATTTACAAAAGAAAAGTTTACAACCTCATATAGGTCAAAAAACCTAAAAAGGAAAACCCTAGGCTTGCACAATAATAATTAATAAAATAATTAATTATCATGCACCTAAAGTTAGCTTAAGTGTAAAATAGATAAAAGGGAACTTAATTAATTAACCAAATATTGTTTAATTAATCAAGTAAATAACCAATTACTCTAACAGCCCCCTTAAGTTAGACTTAGGGAGAAGCTACTGAAAGAAAATAGTAATGGGTCCTAGCAACAAGGCCAGATCAGGTACCCAAGTACAAGGAAATCTCTATGAAATGGAGAAAAAGGAGAAAACCCAGTGGGAAAAAAATCCTCTCCAAAAAGAGATAGAAGAACATGCTGAAAGAAACATAAAGGAAGGAAGGCCTCATAAAGACCCCCCAAGGACAACTTCCTTCACCCCAAGCATAGAGCACAACTGAAGATAACACGACGAGGAAAAAGGCTTCGTGAAGATGTTTGCAATCTGCTTGGTAGTGGGAATATACTCCAAGATGAGATAACCATCCTGAATCAACTGTCTGATGAAATGCATATGAAGCTCAATGTGCTTCGTTCGTTGATGCTCCACCGGGTTGCGAGAAATGTGTATAGCACTCTGATTGTCACACCAAAGAATAGTGGGACTATTAGGAGGAAAACCAAACTCAGTCATCAACTGTCGAAGCCATAAAATCTCCTGACTAGCGAGCATAGTAGCTCGATACTCAGCCTTTGTAGATGATAATGCATGAGCAATCTACTTCTTGCAAGACCATGTGATAGGACTAGAGCCAAGACAGAAAAAAAAGCCAGAAGTAGACTTTCGATCATTGACATCACCAGCCCAATCTGAGTCAGTGTAGCCAACAATGTGAGGATCCCCTGATGTGTAGTGAATGCCATAAGAAATGGTGCCCTCAATGTACCTCAAAATACGTTTGGAAACTTGCCAGTGACTCTCATGAGGATCATGGGAGAATCGAGAGACAAGGCCAACCGCAAAGGAAAGATCAGGACGAGTGTGAGTCAGGTACAACAAACTACCAACCAATTGCCTGTAAAGTGTAGAATCTACTGAAGGAGTGGGGAAAGTAGTAGTCAAAACAACCCATGAATGAAAAGGTGTGGGGGCAGGCTTGCAATCAAGCATGCCAAAGCGATGAAGCATATCAAGAGCATACTTCTGCTGGTAAATGGAGATCCCATCAGAAAATTGAATCACCTGAAGACCAAGAAAATAGTGTAGAAGACCGAGGTCTATCATCTCAAACTGCTCCATCAAAGCTCATTGAGTATGTTGAATCATAGAGGATGAGCTACCTATGATAGGGAGATCATCAACATATAGCACAAGAATCAGGATCTCACCCTCAAGATTATGAATATAGACCGTGGGATCAAAATGATAGCGTGTGAAACCAGTGGAGAGCAAAAAAGAGTCCATATTCTCATACCAAGCTCGAGGGGCCTATTTGAGACCATATAATGAATGCCGAAGTCTGCAAACCAGAGAAGCATCCTGCACAAATCCCTGAGGCTGCTCCATATATATCTACTCCTATAATTCACCATGCAAGAATGCACTCTTCACATCCATCTGATAAATGGACTAGACCTTATAAGCTGCAAGTGATAGTACAAAGCGAATAGAATTCATCTTGGCGATAGGGGAAAATGTCTCAGAGTAATTAATACCCTCAACCTGCGAGAAAACCTTTGCAACAAGATGTGCTTTGTACTTATCAATAGAACCATCAGCAACATACTTGGTGCGATATAACCATCTACACCAAACCATTTTTCTGCCCTTAGGAAGAGGACAAAGATCCCAAGTACTATTCCTCATCAAAGAAGAATACTCCTCCTCCATAGCACTATCCCACTCAGGGTGACCTATCACCTCTGAAAACTTCTGAGGATCCTCTGAAAGAGCATGACTCAAAAGAATAGAACCCATAGTATGAGAACGGGTGCAATGAATGTCTGAAGGATCCCCTGCCATAGATCTTGTTGCCTCAACAGTAAAGCGAGCCCATTTGGGCATTTGAGGTGGAGCAAGTGGAGGTGGAGATGGGGGATCATCAGCATCCTCATTAGAATCATCCTCAACATAATCCTGAAGAGCTGTAGTGTGAGGAGTAGGTAGTGAAGTAGACACTGGAGATAGGGTATCCACTGTGGGAAGGTGCTCATCAAACTAGACATCCTGTCGAAACAGGACCTCTCTGGAATCAGGATCAAACAACCTGTACACCTTAACATCCTCACAGTAGCCGACAAAAGTGAGGGGTCGACTCTTCTGCTCCATGGCTCTCCTCTGAGCATCAAGAATAAATGCCCATGCCTCACTACCAAATACTCGAAATGATGAAACATCAGGCTTGTCATGAGACCAAGCCTCCTTAGGAGTCATATGTCGAATCTCCTTGCGAGGCATCCGATTCTGAATATAATTGGCACAATTAACTGCCTCAGCCCAAAAGGATGGATCCATGGACCTAGACTGAATCATACAATTCACCATCTCCTGTAAAGTCCTATTCTTTCTCTCAGCGACACCATTCTACTGAGGGGTGTAGGGAACAATAAACTGATGTTGCAAACCATGCTAAGTGCAAAAATCTCTGAAAGCCTGATTCACATACTCCCCCCTATTATCTATACGTATCCACCGAATAGAAAGGCTAGACTGCTTCTCTACAAATGTCTTGAAGATTCAAAAGGAATCAAAGACATCAGACTTGTACTTAAGAAAGTACACCCATGTGTGTCTAGAGAAGTCATTAATGAATGTGAGTACATACTTGGCCCTAGAAAAAGAAGGAGCGGGAAATGACATGAGGTCACTATGAATCAACTCCAAGGGTGCCAAAGCATGAGTGGCTCATCCCTTTGGAAAGGGATCCCCGTGATGCTTGCCAAGCACACAACCATGACAAACACCGTTTGTGCAGGAAATCTATGGAAGACCAAGAACAAGTGCCTGTGTACTCATCTGTTGAAGATATTTGTAATTGACATGGCCCAAACGCTCATGCCAAAGCTTACTCACTGAATCTGCATGTGCTATAAGAGATGAACATGTACCCTCAGAAGGCTCAAATCCATCAAATATGTAAAGATGAGATGCAGTGTCAACATACCCAGTAGCCACAACCAAATCGGAGTCATGGAGGTCCCGAATAACCACATCATGTGGTGAGAACATAATTGTCTTACCAGAGCCAGAATGGAAAATATGATAAATGGACAGGAGGTTCGTTGAGATGTCAGGAACAACTAGAACATCCTATAGAGTACCCCCATCCAAAGAGACAGAACCTAAACCCAAGACAGAAAGCTGTGTAGAGTCACCCACTGCAATCTGTGAAGTACCACAAGAGGCAAGAGAAGTGACCAATTGCTGAGTGTGAGTCATATGGTGAGAAGCACCAAAATCTAAAATCCAAGTGGACCCATAGGTCGATGCTCGAGCAGTGAGAGCATGGTCTTTCCCTGTGGAAGGAGAAGACGACTGAATAAAGGAGATATGATGTTGCTGCATGGCTTCCTCTAAAGCCTCTAATCATTTCCAACACCTGGAAATTGGATGTCCTTCCTTTCCACAGAAGTTGCAAGTGTCTCATGATTTCTTCTTAGTCTTGGAGGAAGACTCACCAGACTTCAAAGATTTCCCCTATTTTGGATTAAGTGGTGGTTTGGAATCAGACTTAGGAGGTGGTTTGGAGGAATGCTCACTGCTTATAGAATCTTTCTTGGGCTTCAATTTCTGGTTCTATTTCTCCTTAGATGATTAAGCAACCAATGCTTTGTTCTTTGATCCTTAGAGCATATCTATTTGAGAAAGGTGTGACTGCTCATGAGACAAACGCTCACAAAACACATCAAAGGTAGGCATGGTAAAACGAGCACCCAAGCCATCCATGGTGGAATAGAATGAAGAAGAAAATATCTGAAATGGACCACGAAGCTTCGAAAGGATCAAGTAAATGCACTCTGTGTCTGACTTATTCTTGCCACAACCCTGTAAAATAGAGCGGATAGTTTTGAACTTGGTCAAAAAGTCCTCAATAGTGGGAAATGATTCAGGTAATAGTGAAGTTATCTCTGCCTCAATTTGTAATGCTCGAAACTCATTAATGGTCCCAAAAAGTGTCTCAAACTTCAACCACATGGCTCGAGGAGTGAGCAAAGCATCAAGGTGAAATAGAAGACTATCTGAAACCTGTAGGGATAGCAAACCCATAGCTTCATCCATCTTGTTCCTATGCTGAAGAATCTCAAAAGGACGTTGCAACTGAGGCTGAACCTCATCTAGACAAGACCACAACCCCCGTGACCTGAGAAGCCTCATCATGCGAGACTTCCAGGTGTGATAGTTGTGTGATGTGAGTAACTCAACTGAGGAGTCTGCCATGAAACTGTGCACCTATACCTGCTTGTGTTTTTTTATTATTATGTGATCTTTCAGAATAGACAGAAGATGCAAAAGGGTTTGATTGTTTTGAGAGTTTTGGTGTTTTGGTTTTCTGATATAAATGATAGAAAGCGAGAAAAACAAACACCCCCCACAAGAGATAAACCCAAACCCTAGTATAAACTGAGAAAGAGGAAGCAATGCATAAGCAAAAAAGCTTCAAAACAAATTCTCGTCTACCTGAAAAAAATTCTAAGAAAAAATATCACATATCTGAATAGAGCATCCTGAGAGCTTTCCAGCGCCTATTCATTTTTGAAAAACGGCATCTGTTTGCACCTTCTATGGCCCCAGAAGTGCAGAAAGAAGACCCTACTTTGACTGAAAAGAATAGAGTCAAACATAAAATCTAGAAAAAATTACTAGTACCATGCCATCCGGCATGGAATTATCTTTCCAACGGTATCTCGTTTGAAAAAAAAGGAAACTGTATGCCCATTTTAGACCCAATTTCGTGAAGTCTCATGAAGAAGCACAATTCTGCCTCCTTTAAGCACTGGGGGCTAAAAAAAAAAAAGCCCTTGGTCCGCTGAGCGACCAGGGGGCTGGCGACAGGTGGAGGGCCGAAGCCCTTGGTCACCAATGTGACCGGCACGTTGGAAGCGCAGGCTAGTTGGGAGCTCGGTGAGCTCGGCGAGCCGAGAGCTGAGAGGGAATCTGGCATGACCGGTACCACGTTGACTGCAGTAGGGGCCGGCGGTACCCTGTGTACCGTGGGTGCAAACCCACAAAATAAAAAGAAATTCAAATTTTTTTTAAAGAGCCCTTTTTTAATTCGCCTGGTTTTTTAAAAACCCCAGCTTCTAATGCAAAAATCTCAAAACAAAAACAGGGGAGCTGCAGACCTCAAACTCCGATACCATGAAGGAGCTCAAAGATCTCTGCAAGCTGAAAACCCCTGTTACAGGGAGAAGCAATGAGAAGCAACAAATAAAAAATGCTCAAAGATGTGGAGCTCAATATTTCCAATGTGTAAAAGAATTAATTTACAAAAGAAAAGTTTACAACCTCATATAGGTCAAAAAAGCTAAAAAGGAAAACCCTAGATTTGCACAATAATAATTAATAAAATAATTAATTATTATGCACCTAAAATTAGCTTAGGTGTAAAAGAGATAAAAGGGAACTTAATTAATTAACCAAATATTATTTAATTAATCAAGTAAAAATAACCAATTACTCTAACAAATAAGAATTACATTTATTATAATAAAATAAACGCAATTTGAAATTTAAAAATTGAAAATAAGTAAAGAAATAAAATAAAACTTAACTGCAATCATGAACTTTGAAAATAAATACACCATAAATTCAGCACTACTCAGCACTACCCAGTCCACGTAAACCATAAGGATCCTATTTCACCTACTCCATTATACAACACCTTTCCACCGCACGATCTATCAACGGACAAGAATCTGTCTTCAGACAACCTTGATTTCCCCGCTGTTTAATATGGATTCTCCACTCGTTCAAGGGTCAATCATTCAAATAAAAAACCAACATCTCATTCATTACAGTCGCCCTCTGAAAAGAAAATAAAAAATCTTAGCACTTGGTTTGGATGTGATAAAACCCACTAATGGATTCTTCTCAGCTTCTATATAATCTTAGACAACCACTGATATATGCAAGAATAGGTCCTCTGAGCTCTAAGAATACATTAAGCATGGCAATTGCAGTGGATGGCAGTTACAAATGGAAATCAGTTTTCTTCCTGGTGGCTCTAATTGGCGTGGTGGTTGTGGGGCTGAGCGGCAAGGCGGATGGCGCAGTATCATGCTCCACGGTGGTGTCTGATTTAATCCCCTGCCTTTCCTACGTTTCAGGAAGCACCGCTCAGCCCAGCAAGGGATGCTGTAATGGCATTAAAACTCTCAACACCGCCGCCAAAACTACAGCCGATAGGCAAGCCGTATGCAACTGCATTAAGTCTGCAGCGTCGTCGTACAGCAGTT
Source organism: Sequoia sempervirens (assembly GCA_007258455.2). Taxonomy (NCBI): domain Eukaryota; kingdom Viridiplantae; phylum Streptophyta; class Pinopsida; order Cupressales; family Cupressaceae; genus Sequoia; species Sequoia sempervirens. The sequence goes on along the minus strand of VDFB02353493.1, from coordinate 99,190,038 downwards.
ACTATGATAAGGCCAGCAAATTGCCCGGTCTCTGTGGTGTTAATCTCGGCTTTGACATGACACCCTCGCTTAACTGCAGCACGTAATTTCTTGACCCGTTCTTTTATATCTTCTTGCTTGGCGAACTTTATGTTCATTCTGACTAACCGGTTTTTTATTTACAGGATCCGCTGAGATCTGTGCATGGAGGGGCTGTCAGCTTTGTAATCCAGTATAATAATACTACCTATGCTGAAGTTGTAGGAGACCTCAAGGAACACTGGGGATAGTATTTAATGTAGATATAGCGCTTCATCGGCGATGGGTAATAAAGAATACCATTGCTTAGTCTTATGTATATGCGCACATAATGTTATATGGATGGTGTAGACTCCTTCCAATTCATTGTAATGAATCTACACCTTTAAGTTATTTTCTCCAAATTGTGTTTGTGATAGATTGATGATGATTTTAGACCAAATTAGTAGTGAGATGGATGCAAAGAAATAATAAAGAGGAAGCAACATAGCGCAGCAATTTGGCCATAAGTTGACATTAATAATCAAATTTCGCTTTGACTCGGAGATCATCTCATTCCTATTCGGTAATCCTTCCCTCACGACTTCATCCCCTGCGACAGCCCGAATATTTGAAAATTAGCTTTCCCAAATGGGAGAATCGCCTTTCATTTGTTGTTGGAGTGTTCTATCAATTAAACTACTACTCCTCTTTGGCCAGTCCATCGTAGGTCTGGATGTGGCTTATTTCCAACACCCTCCATTAAGCCGCACTGTTGGTGCTTGGGGCTCCTGACCTAGCTCTGATATTACTTGTTGAGTTGCTGCTCATTTGGACCAGCTAGGACCTAGAACCTTCCATTTGCTGCTGCAGTGCTCTACCAGCTGAACTACTAGCCCCTCTTTGGCCAGCCTATCGTCACCCTGGATGTAGCTTATTTCTTACGAGAACTACATATTCACTTCTCTATTTCATGTTTCAAGAACTTAGTACTCGATTTGCAGCTCCCTCACTATTATTTCCATCTTCTCAAATAACAAAGAATTCACCAAGCAGACTCTTTTTATTACATCCACAAGCATTTTACAATAGCAAATAGTGCAAGGAGTTTTATGTGCTCACGTTTTTACATAAAATAGATTTTACATATTTTTTAATAAACAAACCTAAAGGTTACAACTCGTGGTTTTTTCTTAACACGTCTTTGCTGACTCAAGGTATGTTGGCCCAAATCTGTTGGGTGTGGAACCTTAAGGCTGGGACTTTTCAATAGACAAGTTCGATTGATTGGGAGAATGGATATATCAAACACATCTTCTACTTCTTTCATATTTATGACAGATACCTAGCTAGCTAGAGTTCACTATTGCGAATATGAGGTCACAATCTCATATCTCTTCCAAGCCATCATGGTGCTCAAGGCCAAGCTCCTTTGTAAAAAATAAATTAGGAATAATCATTCAACTAGAGGTGCCCCAAATTAAAAGCTTAGTTGTATTAGCTAAATGTGGGAGATAATGCTTCTAAAGAGTTCTTTGTGCTCATCACACCTCTAAAAGTATCAAACAAATTAAAGATGGTAGTAGTCACTCAAAGAGCTTCTCGATAGCCCTCAAGCCTTTGTAGCATTATGAGCAAGATAATTCTCTTGAATTAGAGCATACTTTGAATGGTTCTTTAAGGTTATTTCTTGTTGTCTTTCTTCTTCTTAATGAGTTTGTTGTATCCAATTGCTCTCCTTCGCTAGTTTATAAAAATTCTTTATTATAGTCAATGATAAAGCCCTATATTTTGATGGCTCCCCTTGTGAATTTTACAAGACGCTTTGTGATTGTGTTGTTGAGATAAATTTATCTTGAAGTGTTTCATTCAAATTGCTTGGAAAATCCTAACAAAAAGGATTAAATTCATACTCAAAAATGATGTTCTTGAAGATATCTATAATTGAAGGTTGATTGTGTTGCTTCATGTTTCATACAAGATCATATACAAATCCCTTATGTTTAACATGTTCCATCTACTTCTTTAGATTATGTGACATGAGAAAAATAACTTTATTAAATCTAAATATATCCTAGATAGTATCATTATATTCTAGGAAGATATGAAATGGGCCTAATAATATCATTGGAAGGGTAACTATAGAAAGATCAGTGACCAAAAATTGGCCACAACCACTTTTTGGCCCATCTAGAACATAATACAAGAACGCACTTGCATCTTGTCTAACATAAAAAAAACTATGTAGAGCTCAAGCTCATTTGAACTTGGCCTCTCAACCACCCATAGAAAACTACTAGCCAAGGAAAGCATTTGTGCATTTTGCATTTGATTAAACTGTTGCCAAAATACTACCATGTCATCTGCGAGGTCGAGGAGGTAGGTAGTGCATAATCTTAATGTTAAAAATTTTGATTGAATAGAAATAGAGAAATTATTTTGATTCATTTTTTTTTAATATTTGGGAATTGAAAACCCCCCACCAATTCATGAAAACCTTGGTGAAGAACAATAATAGAAAACTCCTCCAAAAATGCCTCAACATTATCTCAAGATGCAACAAAGTATTCTAAGAAAAATAGAAAACAACAAGAAATAACTTCAAACATCAATTGAAAAGTTAAGAAATCTAAGTGGAATAGCCTACCATCAATCTATCCTTACCACTCCATTGGAATCTAACATATCTAGCATAGATTTCATGAGTAGCCAAATTAACACCTGGTCAAACAAGAAGGAAGAAACAAGATAATTTATGCTAAAAAGGTATCCAACAAACAAGTAAAAAAAAATATTGAAACCTAATTTGTGTGCATTGTTCATTTATTCACAAACTAATTCACCTCTACATAGTAGTTGCAAGATGTTCCCTATCCATTGGTGTTAACATCAAGGGATAAATAATATTTTTTGGGATAGATAGTGAACCACTTTTAGAATCCTCTATGCAACAAAATTGAGGTCCCATATTAAGTTTTTAGGAAACTCTATTGTTATTTTTTGCTTAGTGAAATCCAAAACTACTTTAGCATACAAGAGTTCCAAGATAGTGATGAGGACTCTGCACGAGATAGGGAGGAGACACTTCGTCATGATCCCTATCATTGTGAAGGAAAGTGTTGATTTCAAGACCCCATAGTCCATCAAATTGCTCACTTAGACCCTTCTATAACACACTAGACTAGCAGAATAGGGTGATACTTAGAAAGGACTTCCGAGGACCAAGACGTTCACCTCAAAAAAATTGAAACTATGGGTGTCTATGATATTGATTTTCTTGGGATTAAGGTGTCTCAACCTTAGTGAGTCCCATGATTAAATAATTAATTATTTTCCCATAAGTTGTTGATTTTATTTATTAATGTAATGTAGAAAAATGTATCCCTTTACATTTTCACACTTTTTTTGGCCTTTTGTGATAAAATTTGGCTTCTATATGCCTTATTTGGTCCTATTTTGCATCCACAAGCCTTTTTTAATGCATTTTTCTAAGGATAATCCTGATATTTAGCAAATAATAAATCATAACTTAATATTTGAGGTTATGTGTTCAAGATCTAGTGATATGGGACTCATATGCCTCTTTGGGCATATGGGTTCCACCTAGGTCTCAGAACCTAATTTTAAATGTTGCATTGGACTTAACACTTCTTGGAGTTTGTCCCATGTTTTAGCCATTGGAACTCATACGCCCAACCCAACATATGAGTCCCGCTTTAACCTAGACCTATTTTAAATCAAATTCTTGGCGATATTTTATTATCCTAGATTTGATGTTAGCTTGTAGTGTTATAATTTTAAAAAAATTGGCATAAACAAGTTGAAATGATGAAAAAGTGGGATGGCTACTATCATATGGTTTTACGACATAGAGCACACCCACTTTCCAATTTCATTCAAGGATGACCTAGAGATCTCAACCTAAGAGTGGAATAAAGGTAAGAGATTTGCTAAGCGAATGTTTGAGGGTATGTTTAGACATTAATGAGGGGTTCACCACAAATTTTAAACTTGGAAAAGACAATGACATGCAAGATGAAATGCAAAACCCTAATATGATGCAAACTTGAACTAATTGACTTAAAATGCATATAAAGTAGAATAACAAGCTATGAAATGAAATATGTGCACCTGGGAGTCTAAAGATGACTTGAAGGAGCTATGAAACGCTGGAAATTCTGACTTTTTGACCTAGTGGGACTCATTCGCCATTCTAGTTGAATCAGTCCTAGTTTTGGATTTTTGCATAGGAGAAGGTTTCAAACAAAAGGGTAGTTGAATCTACAAAAAAATATTAAAAACACCTACAGTAGGATTCATTTTTCACTTGTGGCGAATAAGTCTAGTCTGGAGCTTTTGGAACTTCAAGGTTTGAATTTGGCCTACACTTTCTGCTCTTTTTATTCCCCTTTGTTTCCATATTCGAACCCCTGATTTTCAGGACTGTAAGTGGTGTTTTGTGAAGATAGAAACCTTGTGACAACTTGATTAATTTCTCCACCTTTGCAACCTAATCTTCAATGATCCTTCAAGCTCCAAGACACCGAGATCTACAATCACACATGTAAAGAGGAGAAAAAACTTGTTGATTGTTAGTGAATAGGGGTTTTCCTTGGTCAAACCCCTTTCAGGTAATTAAACCAAATGATGAAACAATGAAACAAGGAAATGAAACATAAAACATAGGATATGAAACATGAACAATGATGTCTTGTAAATCTATAACTCAACATGAAATGGCCATGATGGATGCAGATCTTGATCTTGACAATAGGTGTAGAACAATGTTTGATCTTAGATCTTTAATGCTACATCACAAGAGTAGCTAAATAACATGCTTGGTATGCTTGACATGATGATGAATATTGATTTTTTTCAAAAATAGATGAAGAATTCTACTCTTGAATGCCTTAAAAATGATCTTGAATGTTGTCTAGATGATCTTGTGAAGCCTTGGAATGATTAGCTCTTGTATTCGACTTGATAACATGAATGCTTATATGAAATAGTAATTTGAAAGCTCATTTATTTAGAAAATGCACTCAAATGGTCATTTATTTGATCCCAAAGGCCAACATAGAAGAAATTTGAACTTAAAACCCAATTTTCCCACTTAAAACCTCAAAATAGGCCAAATGGGACTCATTTTCCATCTGTGGCAAATGGATCCCACAAGGGCTATTTTCAGTGCTAAAGTGTCAGGGAGTGTGTAAATTAAGCTTATATGTTGATCTTGTCAAGTTTTTGATTAAAATATACCTTGGGATGCATAATATAGGGTCTTAGGGACCTATTAATGATGATATTAAGGTCATAAATGCAAGAGGGAAAAAATCCAAAGTGAAAGTGTAAATAAATTCACTTTACAACACTAAATTTAGGAAAATTTTGTCTCTATTTAACTTAGAAGGGCCCTAAATCCCATGTGAATCTGTAAAACACATTACAACACTATATTAGGTTCACCTAATTTACAAGCCTCCTAAATTTAATGTGAAGTTATCAATAAATACACTTTACAACATTAAATTAGGGAAAGTTAAGTTTATTTGGCTTTAAAAGGGCCCAAAACCTAATGTGTATGTGTAAAGCGCATCACAACACTAGATCAAGGTAATGTCAAGTTCAATTTATCATTAATTATTCCCAAATCAAGTAAGGAAAATGCGTACCCTTTTTCTTTCATTACATCTAGTCCCCACTTTAGTGAGAGGATGAACTTGCTTCAAACTCACACTAAAGTAGGCATTCAAGAGGGGTCCCAATGTACTGATGCAGATGGTCTAGGATAACAAAGATCGGGGAAGTGGTCTAGCCCCAAAGATCCAATATTGTAAGTCAAACTGGCATAAGCATGAAAGGAAATCACAAGATGTATGATATGCAAAAAAACAAGATACAAAATCATGCAATTTTAATGAGTAAAAGAAGTAAGAAAAACAAAAAGAACAAGAAAAAATAAAAAGAGGTGGATCAAGCCTCAACCATATGTTCAACACGATGTGGATCAGATCTAGGATGTTTTTCCAAAAAAATGAATACTCACTTTGAGGCAAAAAAACTCTTGGTTGTCTATTGGGTGAGTAATCCAAGAAGGTGAGACACATACGGCTGATATATACTCACATACACACACGAGTGGCTAAGGGAAATTCATTCCTTGGATTGGCTTCCTATCCAACCATACCAAAGTTATACCTCTTGACCATGAAAAACTGAACTTTCAGCTTCATGAGACAAGCAAAACTTTTTATTCTTGGAGCTCATGAAAAAACAATGAACTTTGAGCTTCATGAGGCAAGCAAAACTCTGTATGCTTAGAACTCATCATGAAAAAGCAAGATGGCTCCACAGGCATACAAAATGTGTTATGCAAGGTGGCCATATAACAGTTGTTGTAAATACAAAATAGTGTAAGGTATGTTCAAAGGGATTTTTCTTAGTTCATGCAAGGTCTATTCTTAGGGAACATCATGATTAATGTCTCCAAGAGGGGACAAGTCAAAGAAATATCATGATCTTAGAGGAAATCAAACCCAATGACACCACCAAGAAAAGGACACATGACAAGAAGAAATAAAATCAAACAGTGAAACATGAGTGTCGATGTATGCCCCCACTTTAAAGTGGTTGCTAACACCATTGCCATGAGCAATTGCTTTAAAGTAGAAGAATACATGAGAGCTTATTCAAAAAGCCCTATGCTAAGTCATATGCTTCTGAATCGAACTACATCATGAATAAGTATGTCACATGCAAGTCAACTTAAGTCATGTCATTCACATCCCAAGCTTTCTCTTATATGTACATGAAAGGTGATCAACTAGCCAAAAGAGACAATGACAAGTGACATACGAGGACAAGGCTAATTAACACCTTTCCCCCACTTAGTGCAGGACAAGGATGAGCCAAAATGATTGACAAGAAACATGCTAGTGTAAAAATCAGTATCAATTAGATGAATTAGGTGCTTCAACATGAGGAAGAGCACCACACTCCTTAAGATGTTGAATTTTATCACTTAAAGCCTTACATTCATTAGTAGCATGACCATAAACTCTATGATACACACAAAATGAATGTTTGTAGTACAATTTCTTTCATGTTCTTGGAGGGAGGGATATCAAATGATCTTGGAGGAGTCTCAACAAGATACCTTCTTGATCAATAGTAGAGGATTTTCCTTTATTTTCTGACAGAGATATCTCTTTCTTAGTATAAGATGTGATATATACATAAGACTCTTTGGATTGTGAGATTTTGTTTTCTTCTTTAAAGGAAGATGCAAATTCTATTGAATTCAAATCATAAGCATTTTGTGTGATGGCATTTATGTTAAGCAAGGATTTCTTTGTTTATTTCATGTCTTTCAAAGGGTAATAATTAGGGGCATGGATGTCTATCAGTTTAGGATGCACTAGTGTTAAATTTGGCTTAGAGGAATTTTTGTGATAGTGTTGATATTAAGTGAAGGCTTTTTTGTGTCTTTTGAGGGGCAATAACCAAGATGACTAGTCTCTTCTTGTGTGTGAGGCTCTATAGGGACACAAATACCTTGTTCTCTAGCACAACATTCTTTTCCACTATAACCAAGTTGTTTTATCATTTCATAACCTTTTCCATAAAGATTTTTCATCTCTTTTGGATTCAGTGGTTGCTCATGATTAAGTTCATCAAAGTTTGGTGTGCAATTTGTTGTCTTTTGTTCTAAAGTGGTTGAGGTGGATGATTTTGAAGGGTCTGCCAAATTTCATGTTGACATTACTCCTTTCTCTTTTCCCTTTTCAAAGTCTTTGTTTATGATCTTGTATTCTCCCATGAATGTTGGTGTGAAATCTAAGGAACCCCAATCATCTTCAAATAGCTATGTGACTTCTTCAATATGTTTTTTTGTCTTTTTTCTACATGGGTTCCACTTGTGTAATTGGTGTCAATGTTTTCAAAGGATTCTCCTTGTTTTTCTCATTGTTCAAACAACTATTTGGTCCATGATCAGCTTCAAATGTGTATACTTTGTTATTATAGATGTACATTTCATTTTGCAATGAAGAGTAGAAGGTACCCCATCCATTGTATGAATCCATGGTCTACCTAAAAGTAGATTGTATGAAAGATCATGAGGCATAACATGGATTGGTGTTTCTAATGTGGCCTTTCTAGCTGTAATAGGAAAAGTTATCACACCAAGTGGTCATTTCAAGTATATTGCCAAATCCCTTAATAGATAAAGAATCATGTTGAATTTTTTATTTATCCACTCCAAGTCTATCCAAAAGGTTTACACTACACACATAGAGAGTGGAGCCATTATCAGCAAGAGTTCACTTTATCCCTATCCCTTTATATTGAGATATTATTATGAATGCTTCCTTTTGTTTTTACACATCCAAAGGAGGGAGCTCACTTTGGTGGAAAACGATGTCAGCATTTATTCCTTGAATCATGCTTGCTATGTCATTTGGTTGTACACTAGAAGGGATAGGAACTTGTTGCAATGCACTTTGAATCATGCTATGATAATGACGGGAGGCTTGAATAAGGTCCCACAATGATATCTTAGCAGGAGTATTCTTTAGTTGTTCAACAAGATTGTACTCCTTTCTACTTTGTGTAGATAAATGAGGAGGACTTGGTAAGATGGGATTAGGAAATGGGAGGGATGTTGAAATTGTTTGTCTTGGTTGTGGATTGTTCCTAGTGTTATATGTATAAGCAATGATATTATGACTCGACTGATGCGACACATTATTCTTAGGTGGGTAAAGGACAAATTCAGGTTTATTTTGAGTTGGAGGTTTGTGTGAAGGTGAATAAATAATTAGGGGATTCTTAGGATGTCCCATAGGGTATGTAGGAGGTCCAATATTCAAGGGAGATCTAATGGACACTTAAGTATTCATAACATCAGCAGTCTTGGTTTGACATATTTCTAATAAAAGGAAATCTAGAATTTCCTTTTTACCATCACCTAAGTGAGCCACATTACTCTTGTTTCCATTTTCTCACACCATGATATCCTCCCTAGTAGGAGATCTTTTAGGAGAACTACAAACCAAATTTTCTTGACAATCAAGGATTGGTTCTTCCAAAATGACATCATCGCAAGTAGGGGGATGATCAATGGTTGAATTTTCTGGATCAATGAGGGTTTCCCTAAGATTCTCATTACTTTTATCAATCAAATTATCTTCTTCACAACTAGAAGAGATACTATAAGATGAACAAGTATTCTTTTCATCATCATTTACAATTTCATTCCTTTGTTCCCTAATGCCTTCCAAAATAGCATAGGTAGGGGAAGGATCATAAAGAGTGTTTTATAGACCTTAAATATTTTACCATCTAACACCAACATATCCTCATCATTTGAAATCTCTTGTTCCACTAAAATATTCTCACAAGTAAGAGGAGAATGCACATTAGGTAAGGTAATGTTTAGAAATGTGTTTATGATGTCATTCTCTTGTGCTAAAATTTCTTCCAATGTAGGAGATTTTATAGAAGATGAGCTTTCAACAATGTCATGATTCTCTTTTATTCAAGGGGTAAACACTTTTGAACTGAAGCTATGAACTGGAATACAACCATTCAACAATACCACCCCAATGGGGTTTGAACCTTGGTGGCAAGAACAACAATTCCACCTTTAAACCAACACACCATGCCAGTACTGGCAACAATGTCATGATTCTCAATGAGTGCATCTTCTATCATTGAAATACCTTTCTCACATTTAGGAGAGGTATAAGGAGAAGAGAAACTATGATAATCAAGATTGTCTATATTTTCATCTTCTTCTATCACATCATTCCTGCAAATAGAAGAGATAGGAGGGGGCGTAGGTTTAATGAAATCATCACCATTTTCACTCTCTTGCACTAAGAGACTCTCATAACTAGGGAATTAATTGAATGAATGACTAACATGTTTATTGACTAACATTTTCTTTGCAAACATGGAAAAGACTGAAACTAACATTTTTGAACAATAATCTATGCAACTCACAATGCGATGTGAAGACCTAAAATGAAATGCATTTTTTTAGATTTCAAACAAGGTAATTTACTAATTACACTATGCAATGATCTAAAAATGAAATGTTGTAAATGAAAATTTGGAATTAAGCACTAGATGAAATGGACCAATTTAAGTTAGTTTTAGTAAAATGCATGTAACAAAAACTCTACCAACTGAAACAACTAACCAATGGCAACAAAAAAAAAGTGTAAAAACAAGTTTTTTAACGCTATAAAAGGCAATTTCAGGGGTGCACTATGACTGATTCACCCAAGGTGGTGAATGAGTCCCAATAGGGATTCTTTTCAAAAATTTCAAGAAATTTTAAGTTATTTTTATGTTTTCTGGTTTGTATGGTGTGTAAACTAAATGCAAATGCAATTTTTAGATGATTTTCAATGATTTGAGATGCAAAAATGCAGCCTATATGCACTTTCACTAATGCAAAAAATTAGAAACCCTAGATGCCAATTAACTAATGCAAATTCTAATGCAAAGTCAATGCAAGCTAGATCTAGGATGATAATGGACTCTAAATCAGAAAATAAGGTGTTCTAAATGTAGATTCACCAAAATGAAATGATGAAAATGTGGGATGGGTGCTATCATATGGTTTTAGGACATAGAGTGCACCCACTTTCCAATTTCATATTCAAGAATTCCCTAGAGATCTCAACCCAAGAGTGGAATAGAGGTAAGAGATCTACTAAGGGACTATCTAAGGGTATGTTTAGAGATTAATGAGGGGTTCACCACCATGTTTAAACTTGGAAAATCCAATGACATGCAAGATGAAATGAAAAACCCTAATATGATGCAAACTTGAACTAAATGACTTAAAAATGGATATAAAATAAAATTAAAAGCTATGAAATGAAATGTGTGCACTTGGAAATTTGAAGATGACTGGAAGGAGCTCTAAAATCCTAGAAATTATGACTTTTTGACCAAGTGGTCCGACTCATTCGCCATTCTGGATGAATCAGTCTCAGTTTTGAATTTTTGCATAAGAGTAGGTTTCAAACAAAAGGGTATTTGAATCTACAAAAATCTCTTAAAAACACCTACAATGGAACTCATTCACCACTTGTTGCAAATTAGTCTAGTCTAGATTTTTTGGAACTTCAAGGTCTGAACCTGGCCTTCACTTTTTGGTCTTTCTATTCCCCTTTGTTTCTAGATCAGAAACATTGATTTTCAGGATTGTAAGTGACTTTTTGTGAGGATAGTGTGAAGAAATTTTACCTTAATCATTTTTAATTTTTAGCATTTTATGTTTTTGGCTCTGGATGTGTCCATGCTCAAGTAAATTTGTTCAAAAAGGTGTGCAATGCACCACATGGTGGTTGCGTGGCTTTCATTTATTGCCTTCCTTTTGGGGGAAGGCCAGGACACATGTTAGCCTAGTGGAGATTTTATCAAGGAGTAATTTTCATGAGTATGAAGGTTTTTTCCCATTTGACACGTTATCTCTTCGCTGCAAGCAATTTGTGTTTCTATGAAGCGATCTCTTTTGGAGTTTGTTAGAGCTTGCTGACCCCTTTTTTGGTTTTTGAGATGGATCCTTTTAGTCGACGTCATTGGGTTATGTGACCAGTCAACTAGACTTTTTCTAGGCTATTTTCTAGGATTTGATTGCTTTTAGATAACTATCTTTGGTAAATATCTAAAAGGCATTAATGTGGTAGTTGAGATTTGATGAGAAAATATTGTTATGACCTAGCTAAAGATCTATGATCAAATCATGTGTTATCAAATGCCAACATTTGGAAGCAATTACTTTTGTCTTATGGCAGTGGTTTTCTCTTTTTGTAGCTATAAATGAGAGGCAGCGAAAGAATGAGGGGTTAGTTCCAGGTTTTAGTTTCCTTTGTTGAGGGAAAAGTTTCTTTAGTTTTCTTATGTTATAGAACTATTTTTAGAAGTATAATTGCACAACTAATTTTCACTGTCATGTTATATTGTTTATGCTTAAACTATTATTGGATTGGCATCCGACCTCTACTTTAAAGTTCATCTGATATTTAAGCAAGAACTGTTTGGAAGAAATCTTTGAGATTGTGCATGTATGGCCTTTATCCATATTTCTTTCTTTATGCTTTCGTTATGAATAAAACACAGTGTCAAGTTGAATTCAAATAGTTTAAGTTGTTGATTTCCATGTTGTACACTTATATAGTAGGATAATAAGCTATGAAAATTAGATTATGTCTATGGAATTCTCTATTTTTCTGAAGGGTCATTGTTTTGTTATATTGTGTTGTAAGAAGAGAGAGAGTTTATGCAATTTCTAAACAATTTTTTGTTAACCTTGGAAATATTTATGTTTGATCAGACCTTAATGAACACTGCATGTGGGGAGATTTGAAAGACTCCACTGTGCTTTTATTTATCCTTTGTTGTTCATTCTCTTCCCAACATTGAAAGGTTTTGGTGTTCTATGTCTAAATATATCATTCATAGGAAAAATTGGGTTTGAAATGTTGTAAACGCTTGGGCATATTGCCATTTTTATGATTTATCTTTACAATTCCTTCTACCCTTTTTTCCAGAACTCAGAGAAGAGCCTACTTTCTATAAAAATACAGGAGGTATTCAATAAGGCACAAATCAGTCCCCCACTCACTGAATTTCTCATAAGACTATTAGAGAAGCGTAATATTTGATGATCAATAGTTCTTTTTCTAGCACACCTGGTGTGACATGAAGCTCTCCAAACAGTTGATTAGAAGTCACAAATATTCCTTAAATCAGGCCAAGGAAAGAAACTGTAAGTTTCATGCCCAGAATCCAAACAAGAGCATCTTCAAGAGGCGATTTCTAGTACTCCTAGTTACCTACTTCGATACCTATGAGAAGAAGACTTACAAGTTCTATATAACTTGTAAGGAGAAATAGAGTGAGAAGTAAGAGCCCAATATCAAAAGCCTTATTTACTCCACCTAGAGGCTCAACCTTCCAAATTAGGATACTTGTATACTTGATTCGTAGGAATTTTTTCTCCATGGCTAATGTACCTGCCCATGCTCCTAGGAATTTCATAACCTGGGATACCAGTAGTCCACTACAACCACCTTAGCCCCTAAATGCATGGCCTACCATACCTGCTAATGCCCTCAAGGTTATTCCAAAATTTTGTTAAGAAGATTTCAGAACCACCTCCAAACACCTTGAAGATATAGTAGAAATATATAGGGTACATAACATAGCGAAGGAGACTATCGCCCTTAGGTTGTTAGATGGCTCTTTCAAAGGAAAGGTTCAGGATTGGTATCGATCTTTGGCCTCAAGTTTTATCCTTTCTTGGGATTATTTTGAAGAGAGGTTGTTCGAGCACTTCTCAGAGAAGGGAGATCATTCTTCATTTCTACATCAACTAATCACCATAAAATAATCCCTGCAAGAGGCCATGAGCAACTTCAACACCATGTTTCACAAAACCTAGCAAATAATCCATGTGACTTCTCAACCCCCAATTGCGATGGCATTTATGTTCTACCTGAAGGCTTTCAATTCATACATCACAGTGATGATAACCTCCATGGGAGGGGATATCTTACCCGACGCATATGAGTTGGTTGTGCAAATAATTTAATCAATGTCAGGAAGCTTCTGCCATGACCTCCAATGCTGGTATTTGCATAAATCTTGAGGGCTCCTCGGGAAGAAGCTATGTCAAACACTTATACTACACAACTGACATTGGCTACACCATCATCCATGCACGTGTACCCCGCCACTCAGACAAGAACATAAGGATCTTCCTCTATAGAAATAGACATCAACGACATGAAGAGTCTCATGCGGAGTTTTTCTAATGAGTTGTTTCTTATCAAACAACAAGTAGCACCTCCAAACCAAACCACTCAAACCTACGATGGAATTAGGCCATCCTATCAACAAAATACATATCAAGGGCCTTCCAGAGGAGGAGGTCAACAAATGTTGTCTACAAACCAGATAGTTTCGGCCACCATGGCGCTATAGATAGTCAAGGACAACTAGAGTAAAGAGTTAATCCCAGGCCATAACAACTTGGTGGAAGATGATAACACATAGTGCTTCCCATGCAATGATAGTCATATTCCCCAAAATTATATGAGTGGAAATATGCAATAGAAGATAGTAGAAAAAAGAAGCAAGGGAATTTCCTCAAATGCAAAATAATACGAGTCCTCCAAAATGGAAAATTCCCACTTCAAAGTGCAAATGAGAGGAATATCCTTGGAGCAAGAACTGGATATTACACTTGACCAAGTACTATTTTTCATGGATAGAGGAAGTTGATGTGGTGTTTGCAAATGAAGCTTTGACAACTAGTACTCCACAAGTGCAGTTAGATTACAACACAAGATCCAAAAGAAGGCTCATGGGAGAATATGTGCAACAAAATCTACCACATTCTCAACCACATCATCTGCCACTACAAGAGAAGTAGGATTCCTAGCCGCATACTACATCATTGTCAAAGAAGGAGATGAATAGGTCATCGAGCTTGTTCATGATGAAACATATTCTTCCAAAAACAAGAGAAATACCACCATTCAATCCCAAGACCCAACTAGTCAGAACGCTCGATGTGGTGGAACAAATGGAGAAGGTGCCTGCCAATGTATGTGTGTGGGATGTCATATTTATTCCCAAACAAAAGGCATTGCTTTGGGAAGCATTAAAGAAAGAAGAAAAATTATTGCAGACAGATGTGACTCCATCGTGTGGTCAAAGCAAAGGTAAAGGATCCGTGTCAAACCCTCAAGCTTAAAAATTAGCAAGTTATGTGAATGATGTGGAAAATGTAAAAGATAAAGAGGTAAACAAGACAAAGCCCGCACCTTTCTTTTTAATGCTTATTGTGGGAGATTTAAGATTTTGCATAATAACATGATTGATTTAGGGGGTAGCACAATGGTCATGCCAAAACAAGTGGTTGATGCCCTGAAACTCAAATATGAGCCCCTTTGAGAAGGGAATCATGTAATTAGATGGGAAGAAGGTTCTGATCATCGGTCAGATAAAAGATCTATCTCTAACCATATTCTCATGTTTGAGCCAAATGGTCACACAAGATATAGTAGTGATAGGAATTCCCCCGGTCTTCAAAATGTGTATCTCAAGATATTTCACCATGAAGCTTTGTGGATATTTGGTACATGATTGGTCCCACCTAATATTAAGAACCAAGCATGGGGAAAAGATGAAGATTGTGTCTGATCCTTGCATCTCAAACATATAGCTCAGACAATGTAGTTCTATGATTTGAAGTAGTGCATACTTCTTTCTCACAACATGAGAGATATTGTGCAAAGATGTTGAAAGATGAAGAAATGAGTGATCAAACTCCCAAGCAAGAGGTGCTACTCAACCAATTCATTGATTCTGACCCATTTGGAAATTTTCAGGCAACAAGGCTAGGTCCACTTCCATGATTTTTGATGATAATCAAGTCTTTCTAAAATTCATGAAGGATCAGGAGGAATATGATGATCCAATAGACAATCATCTATGGACCTTATATTTTGATGGCGCCAAATGCAAAGTTGGTTCTAGAGTGGGTATCTGACTAGTGTCCTCGATAGGATCAGAGACCCTCAAAGCTTTTTATTTTCAATTATCGTGCTCGAACAATGATGTGGAATATGAAGCATTGGTCCATGGTCTGATCCTTTCTGATCGAATGGGTGTAAAGAGAATGAAAAATTTTGAAGATTCAGAATTGGTTGTGAGCTAGGTTTGTGGGCAAGCAACTACAAAGAATACAAGAATGAATTTTTACAAACATCAGATATGGGATCTGATTGAGAGTTTTGAAGATTTCAATGTACAAGTTATTCCCTGATCTTAAAATAGTATCATTGATGAGATGGCTTCTATCAGTTCACAATTTGAACAATTTTCTGATTCAACCATGAAGAATGCAATACAGGTCATCGTCTGACCCACAATCCCTAAAAATGATCAAAACTGGAAAATATTTGATGATGATTTATAGATAGCACCCTTTATACAAATATTAGGAGTAGTTTTTGATTATTCACATCCAAGAACTTAGAATTTCCCGAAGAACAGGTTATCTAGTTAAAGGGAAATAAGATTCCTTGGGGATTAATCTCCCTTGAAAATCTCTTTGACTATGAAGATGCAAAAATGGTAAGCAGAGGTTCACTGCAAACGTAACAGACTATGAAGAACTTGATGTTGAAAATAATAGGAAGTTAAAATTCGGAAGGGAAGTTCCATACAAAGACAAGGAAAGACTAAAGGATCTATGTTCCAGATATGATGGGATTATTTCTTGGAACTATGATGATCATAGAGGGTATGACCTAGGAATAATTCAACATACCATTGACATGGCAGAAGAGTCAAATCCTATCTGAAAAAAGAAAAGGTCAATCAATCCAAAGGTCGAAGCGTTGATGGTACAAGAGCTCACCAAATTGATTGAGTCCAAGATCATATATCTGATTAATCATTCCACCTGGGTGTCAAATTTGGTACCAGTTCAACAAAAGAATGACTACAACCAAGTATATGTAAAAGAAGATGACCAACATAATGTTAAAATGTGCAAGACAAATGGGAGGGGGGTGAATCAGTTGTCACCAAATTCAACCTCAAAACTCAAAACACTTATCAAATTCTGAACCACACAATTCTGGTAGTTATTAAGTATGAATATGCAATGCAGATAACAGAAAAGAAAATTAGCATAATGAACACCAAATTTTATGTGGAAAACCCAATGAGGGAAAAAGCACAGTGAGGATTAACTCACAATATAAAGTAATATCAAACTGAATACAAGAGGCTCACTGCCAAGGGCTCACTACCCAGATACAAAGGCTCATTGCCTACATAAATGACTCACTGTCCAATTGGAAGGCTCACTACCTATAGAAACAAAATATTATAGTAAAGATCCACCACAACAGATTACACACATCCACAACCTTGATTAGAAGAATAGTAGACACTGCCATCTCATTGCTTTTAGGAATCTAACACATTAAAGTATTGCTGCCTCAATTCACTTTCGCACAACTCTACTCTTTGAACTCGTGGATTACTTGAATAATTCATTCACAACATCTTGACTTGTATTTATACCCTCTTCAACCTTGAATACTTTCTCCAAGGTTAGCTACATTCACTTCATTTCATAAATTTAAATTAGGTCGATAACTCAACATTCCCACAGTGGAAAGGAATAGGAGTGGACCACACCAATACTTAACTATGACCCAAAGCAATGTATTGGATCAAACAAATGCTTCCTTAATTAAATTTTTAATCCTTCATATAAGTGTAAACACCAAGTCAGCCAAACCTAATGAAAACACAAATAAACTTTGAAGTACATGCTTTCCAAGAAGAAGATAACACACAAACAATGTAACATGCTTCATTATGCATGAGAACACATCTTAGATACCTTTTGATACATCTGTATAAAGTGCAACAACCTTCGAATAGAGAACACCTTCCAACAATCCAACTAGAGTGTACAAATACACATAGAAGCTCTAGAACTCACCTTTCGGAGAACCAAACCACAAACACCTTCACCAGAACACAAAGACCTCCATTACAAGACATATTCCAAATCCAAAAGACATGAAGAAAATCATCAAAGGACTATGGAGTAGAAAAATTTATCCCAATCCATAAACAAACAGCTCTGCCAAACCAGTTCACACACCGATGAAGAAAAATTACACTTCCCATCAATCCAGAGGCTACAAACCAGAAGATGTCACCAAAAGATGCCAATAAACAATCTTTCAGATACACACAAGCATAGGATCAACACAGAAGAAATGCAGAGCACATACTGGAGCACATTTTGAACACATATATAACTCTGACTTCACTCTTTATTAATTTTCTCAAAAGCACTTGGTAACCCATCATTTCATCACATCTGCAACATCATAAGGATAGCTCCATGTACTCACAACATCTCAATAGCATCTCAACTATGCATGCACAATCTACAACATCCTATACTGTGTTGACATCAATGACAACATTAATGACAATATGACCAAACTTGCTCATACTTGCAACAATTTTCCCCTTTGTTTTTTATGGCAACACATTATGCAAAAAATTGTACCATAGAAAAATGGATGACTAACATTCTCATGGTTATTTAGATCTTTTTCTTATGATTTTTGATTTATCTTTCTTTGATTTAATGTTGCAATGTAACTTATGCATTCACATTAGGTCCTAAATATTCGAATTATGATGTCTTGTGAAGGTGTTGTGAAGTGTTGCAACACATTTCTACACTTTTCCATACTCTTCTCATTATAATTCATCTAAAACTAACCTTTTTATCCCTTATCAAGCCCTATTTTAAAGTGTTGTAAAGTCTTGTAACAAGATTTCATTCTTTTCTAGGCTTGTTATCACTATTTACACCTTTCATATGCTTTATTTGGCCCCTTTATGCACTCATAAGCCTTAATTAAGTGTATTTTTTGATATAAACCTGATAAACCACATTAAATGCAACTTAATTCCCAACACCCACTTACAATCCTAGAGTGGGACCCATTTTCCATGGGTGTTGAATGAGTCCCTCTTGGCTCCAAATTAAAAATAATTTAAAGTTCCTTTCAGGTTTTTATTCAGAAAGACCTTATGTCAGCATGAGATGTTGTATCATTGGGTAATTATGGCATAAGTGTGTATAAATAAGTTTTTTTTCTACCCATTTTAAATCTAATTCATCCTTGCATTCAATCTCATTCACTCACCCATTCAAGCATTCAAGAATTTAGCTTCATTCAATCAAGCAATCATCAAGCATCTTGGAGAAGGCATTGACATATCTTTAAACTTAAGCAATAAGGTTTTGGTGAGTTTAGGATATTTTCATATTGTTATTCATCATTTCCTTCTTTATTTCATTTCATTTCTTTATCAAGGGTTTCCTTACCAAAGTGGGATTTGACCAAGGAAAATCATTATACTCTAACCCTTAACTATTTTTCCCCTTTTGCATGTGTGTTTGAAGTCTTTATATGCAGATTTGTTAAGAAAATGTGTGTTAAAAGGTGGTAAATAATTCATCAAAGTGTTTCAAGTCAACTAAACCCTAATTCAAGCTTGGAAACAACCTACAACCTGTTTTCTTCATATTTGACTTCGTTAAACTGACAAGAAGACAAGTGCAAATCTGGATCTACAAGATTGACCTTTGAATTAGTAGAATTTTGGAGGAGGAATGATTCTCCATTAGTGGCGAATGAGTCCCACCTAAAAGTTGAAATTTTTTATTTTTTCAGAATCCAGTTCCTAATAGTCAGAAAGCAATTTCAAGTCTTTTTTACCAATAGGAGGACCTATTCGTCATCAGTGGCGAATGAGTCCCACTGGTGATCAACAATTATTTCTACCAATTTTTAGAACCTTCTAGCATCAACATTCAACTTCTAGGTGCACTGTGTTAAACCTCATTCAATTCTGCTTGCATTAGTTCATGTTTCTAGTTCATTTCTACATACCTCACTATGTTTTCAAACATTCCATATTTCATTAATTTTACATTCATAATCAATCAATTTCATCACTTAGTTGCATTTAGATCATTGTATTTAGTCTCAATTCCATCTTGTATACCTTAGTTTGAGTGAACCACCTCAATTTTGGGGTTCTATCTCTCTCCTTTTAGGTGAAAGATCCTAAGAGTGCAAGAGAAGTACATAGAACATACCTCAAAATGGTTGGTTCATTTTGGTGAACCTACATTTTGAACACTTCTCTTTCTGATTTCAATTGCATCTTTCATCCTAGGTTTCATTTGCAACAACATACAATTAGGTTTTGTTTTATTTTTGTATCGTAGGGTTTTTTTAATTGCATTAGTGAAATAATCATATAGATTTCATTTTTTCATATCAAATCATTAAAAAACTAAAAATTTGTATTTGCATCTTGAGTTTGCATCTAAAAAGCATTAAAATCACTTTAATTTTTTTGAAAAATACAAAAAAATCTCATACCTGGACTCATTCGCCACCCTGGGTGAATCAGTCCAGCTACATTTTCTACATTAAAATTTCTGGCATTTTCATAGTATTTCCTACATTTTTGTTTCCTATTATTTTCTTCTTGTTTCAGTTTATTGAATTTCTGTCATTAGAATTTTATTATTCCTAGTTTGCATTTGCATTCACCACATCTTTTGTAGTAATTGTATGAGTTTTTGGTGCCCTATTGATAATACTTTAGTGAGATGAAGTTCTAGACTCATGGCTTCCTGTGATAGCACTTTCGTTGTGGACCTTGGGATCTCAAGAGCCCCTACTCCTGGTATGGACAATGGTGCATTAGGCATGGAACTACCACTAGTATACCTTTACCTTCACATACAATGCATGTTGACACACAAACCAATCAGATTCTGCAAGGTAATGTCTTTAGTATTCATGAGGATTTTGCACATTTACAACAATATTTATCCCTTGAAAACATTTCCACCACTGCCATACCTGCCATAGAAAACCTTCATCGCTTGATTGAAAGTGATGATGGCTTACAAGTTATGAAAATAATTATTGAGATATACAACAAAAATTGTTGTGAGCCAAGGAGGACCTCACATTACTCCTCCTTCAACCATCACATGAATACCAACCTATACCACTCCTCAAATTACAACAACCATGCAACAAGTTATCCATGTGACTCCTTTTGTTCTAACAACTAGCATTCCTAGTTCTTTCGTGGCATCAAATGTTCCATCCTCCACCACCTTCACCTCGTGTAGTGTCCCCTTCACTTCTCCCAACATCACATACACTCCATCACCATTCTCTCTTCCACCTCATACCACTTACATAGACCCCCTCATTACACAACTCTTTAACACCGTTTCCTCCATGCAACAAAAATTATCCACCATAAGCCAAAGTAAAAATGCTCCACCCACCTACTATTTTCATAGTAGTTCATTATCCTTTGAAATATTAAGAACACCAGTGCCACAAGGAATTGAGATGCCTAGGTTTGAGAAGTATGGAGGTAAAGGAGATCCTACTAATCATGTTAATTCTTATACATCCTTATGCAGTGATTTTGTCCTTGACAATAAACTATTAGCCAAACTATTTCCTAGGACCTTAAACAACACTTCTTTGGAGTGGTTTTCAAACCTACCTAATCATTCAATCTGGTCATTTAATGAACTCGTTGATGCCTTTATAAGTCATTTTCAAGTCCATATGACTCCCAAAAAGACAATGGCTAATTTAATGAGATGTAAAAAAAATTCCAATGAAAAAGTAATTGATTTCATTTCATGCTATCAATCATTGCATGCTAAAGTAGATGTCAAGATTCCTAATTCACATCTCTAGAAGAGTTTATTGAAAACTTGCAAACTCACATTCAGGATATGTTGACCATGATGAAATTTCCTTCATTCATGCATTTATGCACAACCCTTTGTGACTATCACAACTCAGTTACTAGTCGTGATTCAAATTCCACTTCTAACTAAGATGAGAAGTCTAAACAAAATAATTAGAAAAATGCGCAAAACTTTAGAAAACCAAAGAGAGGATTTTTTAAAGTTCAATATTCCTCCACGAAAACCAACTCAACCAGTGCCTAATCAAGTGGATGTTGTTAAAGTAGTCATTCCCTTTACCTATGGGGAGCCGAAGAGACAATTTACCCCCTTACCCGATATTATCCATAACACAATGAATCAACTACTACAACAACAAATGATCAATTTTCCTATCGTTAAACCACTTGATACCACCAAGACTTTACCACCCACATTCAAACCAAATTATTATTGTCATTTTCATTTCCAAAATGGGCATGACACTAAACAATGTGTGTCAAACACTTAGTTCAAGACCTCATTGATTCTAGCCGTTTTTCCATTGTAGGTGTCAATGATCAAGGCAATAAGTCTGTTGCACCTCCCAATCAAAATTTATAAATTTTTACCAACCCTATGCCTAAACAAAAAATTTCATTTGTCAAAGCCAATGAACCTTGAAATAATGATGTTATAAATGCTGATACCACTAATGAACAACATGATATTACTCCACATGTTACACATGTTAATCCTATTGATGAAATGGTAGTCATGATAGACGTTATCCCTCGTAAGGGACAAACCAAAAAATTTCTTGATATTACTTTCTCTTCTCACGATATACTTTAAAAACTTCATGATGGTCCTCTTTACATAGCTAGCTGCATCTATGATAAGCCCACCAATGGGATATTAATAGATCTTTCCTGTGGTGAGAATGTGATAACAAAAGAATTTTTAGTTTTACATGATCTCTATCAAGATGATTATGATAAACCAACCACATGGATTAAAACACATACTAGTTTTGCATGCCCTACGATTGGATTGATCGTAATCCCATTACAAACAGGACCTAAGACATTAGATGTAACATTTTCTATCATTCCACAATTGAATTAGTTTCATCTACAGCTAGGTCATCCTTGGCTTCACTCGATGAAATTTGTTCATTTAGTGGTTCACAAATGTTTAAAGTTTTTGCATGAAAATGAGATATTTACCATACGCCATAGTGTCTTTAATCCATTGTCCTATAAAGGTATTTTTTCCTTAGAATATTTTTGGCCTGAACCTATGGAACTCATAACCCCTCGCAAAGACTTCATTTTCACAGCCTATCAAAAGTTCAAAGCCAAACAAATAGCTGAATTGTCTCTTCGCCACATGTCCCTGTCCACTTTCGCCATTCCCATCCTAGTTGATACAATGCTTTAGCCTGTATCTGAACTTGCACGAACAATGCAACCTCATCAACAACCAACCATAGACACTTATCCTTCATTGTGTAAATGCCAAAGAGATTATGAAAACAACCCTATGATGCCTCCTCACATTAAAAAAGTTTATAAAGCCAAAGAGAAAGTGATTGACCCATCTCCTTGGTTCCTTCCATTCCTCCTCCTTAGGAAGAAAATGATCCTATTGTGGATCAAACTGCTCTTAGACCTCAACAACATCAAAATAAAATTAAAAGAAACCACGGTGCTAGGGAGTGTAGGCGTCGTCGTTGTCTCCTTGCTCGTCAAATGAAAACCAAAAACAAAAAATAAAATCAACCTTCGCCTTTGATAGAAGACATACCTGACCACCCTCCTCCTCCTAACTCTCCACAAGATAATACATTACAACCATCATGACAAAATGATTAGATATAATAGCCACATCCCCTGATCCATCCTTCATTGGAAATTACCCTTTGTCCTCCTATCATGATTAATTTGGATGATGATGATGATGAGGAGGAGGAGGAGATCACTAAAATAGAAGAAGAGGTGCATAACAATCTAAACTCTCTATTTTCATCTACCATGAGCTTAAATGATAAATATTCTACACCAAGTGAAGAACCTAGCACTTCCCCTAGTTCAATACTTGCAATTCTCTCTTTGGAAAATCAACTGCCCTCACAATTAACTGAACATAATTGGGAGGAGGATGACTTGTTCGATGGTTGACTTGGATTTTCCTTAACTAGCCTTTTACATTTTTCTTTTTCTTTTCCTTTTCCTTTTTTTCTTTGATGTGCTTGTAGGTGCGTATCATGTTCCCCTGTAATGTGCATTTGATGTTCTCTCTCTTTGCACACTTCCTCTATTTGTACCTCCATTCTTCTATATGTCATACATTTTCCCTTTTCTTTTTCACTTTTGTTTTGTGTTTTTCCTTTTGGGGATGACACAAAGCATTGAGATGCCCTATGTCTCTTCCATGTTGACCCAGTCGATCCCTTTTTATTTTTTCTTGTGTTGTCCCTTTTGGGGATGATGCAAGGCATTGAGACAACAATGTATCCTTCATGTTGACCCAAAATCTTTCCTTTTTGTTTTTCCTTTCACCTTTTCATTTTCGTTTTGATTTTGTTTCTCCTTTTGGGGATGATGCAAAGAATTGAGACCATAATGTCTCTTCCATGTTGAACCAAAACATATTTTATTTTTCTTGTCTTCACTCTCTTTGTGTCATTCTTCCAGTTCTATGTGTTCTGGGGAATTATGATAGTTCTGAGCTCTTTAATCAAAACATTGTAGCAATGAACATACTGACCCCAAATCCATAGATCCCTTATGTGCTTGGTGTGTTCCTTTCTAGGGGACAAATCCCATTTCTTTTGTTTCCTTTTTCATTTACATGAAGCAACCTTACTTGGAAACATATGACTTGGAATAGGAGCTTTTCAAGTTGGCTCTCATGTCTTGTTTTTCTTGTTGCATTTTCCCCTTTTCTACCTTAAAGCAATTGCTCACAGAATGGTGTGTAGCAATTCCTTTAAAGTGGAAGCATACATTGGCATTATTCATTATTCATTTTCCTTGGTTCTTAGTGTAGTCTTGTTACTTTATATGACGTGCTTGTCACTTTGTGGATGACATTGGGTGTGATGTCCTTCATAAGTGTGATCTATCTTAGCATATTACATTCCTCTTAGTGGCCTGATGCGACACACTGCATCCCCTAAGTTGTGAATATTCTATTCTTTGATTGTTCCTCTCTTGGAGACATTAGACACAATGTTCCCTAAGTGACAAACCTCGCAAAAACTTAACAAGACTCCTTTGAACATCTTTTGCATTTTTTATTTTTGCATTTTTACATTTTACATATTTCCACCTTGCATATTGTAGCTTGCAAGCCTATGGTACCATCCTATTTTCTCATGAGTTCTAAGCATACAAGCTTTTCTTATCTCATGAAGCATGAACCGAAATTTTTCTTTGTGGCACCTTATTAAATTTATCAAGAGGTATAACTTTGATATGGTTGAGCGGGAAGCCCATTTTGCGTCATGAATTTCCCCATAGCCACCTATGTGTTTGTGAGTACATACCACCCAAGCACGTATGTTTCTCACCTTTTGGGCCTTCTCACCCAACAAACCACCATGAGTTCCATCACCCCAGAGTGCGTATGCATTTCCTTTTTTGGACAAACAACCTAGATCTGATTCACAACTAGTTAAAAAAATGATCAAAGCTTGATCTGAATTTTCCTTTTCCCTCTCCCTTCTCTCTTTCTCTTTCATATGTGTGTCCCTTTCTTCTCATGATTATTTTTCCATGGGATCTTCATCCTAGGTGCTTGATCATCCCTCTTGATCATTGTTATTCCATATTACTAGCATAAGTGCATTTGAATCCCTCTCGATATGCATGGCTACTTTAGTGTGAGTTTGAAGCAATTTCATCCTCTCACTAAAGTGTGGGCTAAATGTACCATAGAAAAATAGATCATTGACATTTTCATGGTTATTTAGATCTTTTTCTTATGATGTTTGACTTATCTTGCTTTCATTTAATGTTGCAAGTGTAACTTATACATTCACATTAGGTCCTAAATATTCAAATTATGATGTCTTGTGAAGGTGTTATGAACTGTTGTAACACATTTCTACACTTTTCAAGACTCTTCTCATTATAATTCATCTAAAAATCACCTTTTTATCCCTTATCAAGTCTTATTTTAAAGTGTTGTAAAGTCTTGTAGTTCAAGATTTCACACTTTTCTAGGCTTTTTATCACTATTTACACCTTTCTTATGCTTTATTTGGCCCCTTTATGCACTCATAAGCCTTAATTAAGTGTATTTTTGAATGTAAACCTGACAAACCACATTAAATACAACTTAATTCCAAACAATCACTTACAAGCCTAGAGTGGGACCCATTCACCATGGGTGGCAAATGAGTTCCTCTTGGCTCCAAATTCAAAATAATTCAAAATTCCTTTCGGGTTTTTATTCAAAAATACCTTATGTCATCATGTGATGTTGTAAAATTGAGTAATTAGGGCATAAGTGTGTATAAATAAGTGTTTTTCTACCCATTTTAAATGTAATTCATCCTTTCATTCAAACTCATTCACTCATCCTTTCAAGAATTCAAGCATTTAGCATCATTCAATCAAGAAATCATCAAGCATCTTGGAGCAACCATTGACATATCTTCAAACTTCAACAATAAGTTTTTGGTGAGTTTAGGACATTTGCATGTTGTTATTCATCATTTCCTTCTTTATTGCATTTAATTTCTTTATCAAAGGTTTGATTAAGAAAGTGGGATTTGACCAAGGAAAATCCCTATACTCTAACCCTTAACTATTTTTCCCATTTTCCATGTGTTCTTGCAGAATTTATATGCAGATTTGTCAAACAAATAGGTGTTAAAAGGTGGTCAATAAGTCATCAAAGTGTTTCAAGTCAACTAAACCCTAATTCAAGCTTGGAGACAACCTACAACCCATTTTTTGCAGATTTGACTCCGTCAACCCAACAAGAACACAAGTGCGGATCTGGATCTACATGATTGACCTTTGAATTAGTAGAATTTTGGAGGAGGATTGATTCGCCATCGGTGGTGAGTGAGTCCCACCTAAAGGATGAAATTTTTTATTTTGTTAGAATCTAGTTTATGATAGTCGAAAAGTAGTTTTAGGTCTTTTAACTAGTAGGAGGATTGATTCGCCATCAGTGGAAAATGAGTCCCACTGGTGATCAACAGTGATTTTTGCTAGTTTTCATAACCTTTCAGGATCAACATTCAACTTCCAGGTGCACTATGTTAAACCTCATTCAATTTTGTTTGCATTAGTTAATTTTTTTAGTTAATTTTTGTATACCTCACTTTGTTTTCAAACATTGCATATTTTATTAGTTTTACATTCATAATCAGTCAATTTCATCACTTAGTTGCATTTAGATCATTGTATTTAGTCTCAGTTCCATCTTGCATACCTTAGTTTGAGTGAAGAACCTCAATTTTGGGGTTCTATCTATCTCCCTTTAGGTGAAAGATCCTAGGAGTGCAAGAGAAGTACATAGAAAACACCTCAAAATTGATGGTTCAAAAACCATAAAAGACAACACTCTCCTTTATTTTTAGATTAGACAATCTACACAACATTCCTTCATTCTCAATATTCCAAGCAAAGACATTCTCTTCCTCTTCTACTATTTTTCACATGACTCTCTCTCTCCCTTTGAAATCAATGACAAAGATAAAAATCTCTAATCACTCCCCCTTAGGAGTGCACCCATAAAACTCATACTGCAACAATGAAAACTTTCTAGTCCCCCTGCAGAGTAGACACATTCATCAATTAAAATAAATGAATAATTTG
This sequence comes from Sequoia sempervirens, assembly GCA_007258455.2. Lineage (NCBI taxonomy): Eukaryota > Viridiplantae > Streptophyta > Pinopsida > Cupressales > Cupressaceae > Sequoia > Sequoia sempervirens. The sequence goes on along the minus strand of VDFB02353493.1, from coordinate 99,162,843 downwards.
TGGATCCACTGGACTGATGCACCTCCATGGGCACCTAGGTCAAAGGACCAATGACCCCCAAATTCTCCCTAAGATACTCAAAAGTATCCTTCAAAAGAGCCTTAATAAATATACCTGCAATCTATTCCTTTATAGACACATACTCCAACCTGAATTTATTCTCAAATACCTTCTCTCTCAGGAAATGATATCTAATAGATATATGTTTTTTTCTTGAATGCATTACCGGATTCTTTGAAATGTTTATAGCACTTGTATTATCATGGAAGATAGGTATAGGCTCATCACATATCACTCTAATATCCTTCAGTGTTTGCTTCATCCACAAAACCTGTGTGCAGCAAGATGTTGTAGTAATATACTCTGCTTCTGGAGTGGGTAAAGAAATAAAATCTTAGTTCTTACTTAACCATGAAACCAATCTTTCATCAAGAAAGAAAGTGCCTCCATTGGTACTCTTCCAATCATCCATATAACTAGCCCAATCTACATTGGTATAATCATTTAGAGTGAAATCAGTATCCTTAGGATACCATAAGCCATAATCATGTGTGCCTTTAAGATATCTGAATATCTTCTTCAAATCTATAACATGTGCTTCTTTAGGTTTTGCTTGAAATCTGGTAACTAAACATACTGCATGCATGATATCCGATTTGGTAGTAGTAAGATACACCAGTCCACCAATCATAGATCTATACTTGCTCTCATCAGCTTTAGCAGATTCATCATCTTTACTCAGCTTACATTCAATCATAATAGGAGTACTAACTAGTTTGGATTCATCCATTCCAAAAAAATTTAACAACTCTTTCACATATTTTGACTATGAAATGAATATCCCCTTATCAGTTTGATTTACTTGAAGACCAAGAAATAAATTTAACTCACCAATCATGGATATTTCAAATTCTTTTTGGATTTCCTCTACAAATCTCTTATGTATACCTTCATTTCCTTCAAAAATGATATCATCAACATATACTACCACTATCAACATTTTGTTCCCTTCCATCTTGAAATAAAGATTGTTGTCTGCAGAGCCCTTATTAAACTTTTTTTGTCTAAAGTATCTATCCAATCGAGCATACCATGCTTTGGGAGCTTGTTTCAGTCCATACATGCCTTTTTCAGCTCACAAACCATATCCAGTTTGTTTGATAACTAAAATCCTTTAGGTTGTTCCATGTATACCTCTTCTTCCAATTCTCCATTCAAGAATGCAAACTTGACATCCATCTGATATATCTTGAAATCCTTGTGGACAAAAATTTCCAAAAAACGTCCTAATAGTTTCCATTCTTGCCACTGGAGAAAATGTTTCTTCAAAGTCTATGCCTTCAACTTGTGAGTATCATTTGCATACAAGTATTGCTTTGTTTCTTATAACTTCACCATTTTAATTCAACTTATTCTTGAACACCCACTTTGAATCAATTACATTTTTATTCATAGGTCTAGGAACCAGTTCCCATGTCTGATTCTTCTCTATTTGTTGCAACTCTTCTTTCATAGCTCTAACCCAACACTCATCTTCACATGATTCACATACAAAATTAGGTTCTATTTTAGAAAATAAAAATTGATTTCCCTCAGTTGCTAGTTTACTTGTTGTCTTCTCACCTTCACTCTTATCTCCAATTATCTATTCCTCTGGATGATTCTTTTGGACATACTTAGGAGTCTTAGGAACAAGTTCTAGTGCATTTTCTTCTTCTTCTTCAGTCTATTCTTCTTCCTCTTCCTTATTTTCTTTAGACCTGTACTAGTGTGCAAAATAGGATCATCTAGTTCAACTTCACTTATCTCAATAGGTCTATGTATATCCTCATCAACCTTCACATTATCAGTCTCAATAATCTTCCTCAATCTCTTATTGAAGCATCTATATGCTTTGTTGGTAGTTGAGTATCCAAGGAAATTCCCTTCATCGCATCTAGCATCAAACTTCCCAAGATTCTCATCATCTCTTTTAATGTAACATCTGCTTCCAAACACCTTAAATTATTTCATAGTAGGAGCCTTACTAGTCCATAACTCATAAGGAGTCTTTGTGTTGTTACCTCTAATCTAAAATTTGTTGAGAATATAAAAAATAGTGTGTATTGCCTCTCTCCAATACAAATTAGGTACATTTTCTTCTTTCAGCATGGTTCTTTCTCTCAACAACTCCATTTTGCTGAGGAGTTCTAGGAGCAGAAAAATGTCTCTTTATGCCATGCTCTTCACAAAATGCATTAAACTCACTAGACGTGAATTCTTCACCTCTCTTAGATCTCAAACATTTAATTCTCAGGTTCACTTCATTTTCTACTCTTGCTTTGAACACTTTAAACCTATCCAGAGCCTGAGTATTCTCTCTAAGAAAAGCAACCCATGTCATTCAAGAATAATCATCAATAGGGAGAATGAAATAATTGTCACCATTTAGGCTTCCTATCTTGGTAGGACCACATAGGTATGTATGAATTAATTCCATCATTCTGGTAGTAGATTTCTCTTTTCCTTTTGAAATTGCATCTTGTTCGTTTCCCTAACTGACAACTTCTACAAACAGTATTAGCAGGCTTTGTGATTTTAGGAAGATCTTGGACAACCTCTCTTGAAGTAATCTAGACTAGATTATCAGAGTTCACATGTCCCATTCTTTGGTTCCATAGCCAACTTTCATTAACCTAGGATACAAGGCACTAACCATCAACATCCTTCAGCTAATAGATGTTTCCATGAGTTTTCCTTCCTACAGCAACCATAGCTCTGGAACCTTTTCTGATTTCATAGGATTTATTCTAAAACACAAGTTTGAAACCTTTGCTACACATCTTTCCAACACTCAAAAGGTTATTCCTTAATCCTTTTACATAATATACATCATCAGTGTTTTGTATTCCATCAAAACTAATTGTACCTTTCCCAACGATCTTTGCTCCAAAATCATCACCAAACATGACCAAACCACCATCATATTTTTCAAGTTTAGTGAACTTACCTTTATCTCTGGTCATCTGATTAGAACATCCAATATCAATCATCTAATAGTCTTCATCCTATCTAGCATGAAAGGTGGTGACCAAAGTACCTTCCTTCTTGTTTTCTGAATCACTTTCTCTTTCATATCTTCAAGAGTTAGCAGATAGATTTATTCTCCAAAGCTAAGAAAAAGAATTCACTATCATCACCCTCATAATTAGATTCATCATCAGAGATTCCAGGTTCTTCTCTAACATAATACAAACTCTTGAATTTCTTATCCTTTCTATCTTTATGATATTTTTTCTTCTTATGTACAACTTTATTCAGACATCTTGAGGCATAATGACCAATATTACCACAACTAAAACATTTAAAGGGAAACATACCTTTATACTTACTGGTACCTTTCTTCAACTTCCTTGTAAAGTTCGCTTCCAACTCATCTAAACCATCACTATCTAGATCATCTTTAGTCTTTGTTTATTTAAATTTTGTTTCTATCTTCTCCTCTTTCTTTCCAAAATTTCTCATCTCAAATGCAGTCAAGGTGCCAAATAGGTATTCTTTAGTATATTTCGTAGGATTATACGTTTCCTCAATAACTAAAACCTTATCATTGTAACACTGTGGTAAGGTCATTAGAATATTCTCAATTATATCTTCATCTATCAGAGTGCCCCCTTAATTCCTAACTTCATTTGCTACAAGATTGACCCTTTTGAAATAGCTTGCAATATCTTCACTTTCTTCCATTTTCAAAATATCATATCTACATTTTGTTGTTAGCTTGTCAATTTCACTCTATCATTTCCTTCATAAAGATCTTCCAACTTCTTCCAAACTTCATAAGAAGTTCCCAAAAAATTATATTTAGTTCACTTTGTCTTAGATAAAGCACTGTAGATCGCATACCTCACTTTTCCATTCTCCTCATAAGCAAAATCCTCATCTACAATAGTAATACCACTTGTTACTGCAACATATTTCATCTCAACATCCTTCTAGGTCTTGTAACTAAGAGCGATTGTGTAGCCTCTCATTTTCACTTTCTAGTCATTGTATTCAAATCCATCAAACATAGGGATCACCAAATTATTCACCATCATATCTACGTTAAGCGGTTAAGCTCTTCACCAAGGAACCAAAGCTCTAATACCAATTTTTAAAAGGCACAAGACAACTGAGAGGGGGGTGAATCATTTTTCACAAAATTCAAACTCAAAACTTAAAACACTTATCAACTTCAGAACCACACAATTATGTTATTAAGTATGAACATACTATGCAAATAACAAAAAAGAAAATCAACACAATGAACACCAGATTTTACGTGGAAAACCCAATGAGGGAAAAACCATGGTGAGGATTAACTCACAATATAAAGTAATAGAAAATCGAATACAAGAGGATCATTTCCTAGATACAAAGGCTTACTTCCTACAGAAAGGACTCACTATCCAATAGGAAGGCTCATTGCTCATAGAAACAAAAGATTATAGTAAAGATCCACCACAATAGATTACACACATCTATAGCCTTGATCAGAAGAATTGTAGACATTGTTAGCTCACTACTTTTAGGAATCTAACACAATCAAGTACTGCTACCTCAATTCACTTTCACACAACTCTGCTCTTCAAACTTGTGGCTTACTTGATTCATTCATTCAAAATCTCAAATTGTATTTATACCCTTTCCAACCTTAGAAAATTTCTCCAACATTGGCTACATACAATTCCTTTTATAAATTCAAATTAGGTCAGAAACTCAACATTCTCATGGTGGAAAGGAATGGGAGTGTACCACACCAATACTTAACTATGACCCAAAGCAACGTCATGGATCAAACACATGCTTCCTTAATTAAATTTTTAATCCTCCATATGAAACTGTGTAAACACTAGGTTAGCTAAACCTAATGAAAACACAAATGAACATTGAAGTACATGCTTTCCGAAAAGAAGATAACATGTGAATGATGTAATATGCTTCATTATGCACAAGAACACATCTTTGATACCTACAGATACATCTACAACAACTGCTCAAGGAATTTTTAATTCCTTTTTATTTATCAAAGACTCCTCTCTTCCCCATGTGAATTTTTAATTTACATTTATCATTCCAATACTCTCCTTATTCCCATGCAAATTTCTAGAACCTTTGACTTGTCATATCACTCACATGTGCCAAGGTCTTCTAGAACCTTTGACTAGTCACATCAGTCACATGGGTTAGGAACCTTCTATTATCATAACCTTGTCCTATCCAAGGTACTTTTTAGCTCCCTTTTTGGGAACCTTGTCTTATCCTTGAGATCTCCCAATCAATTGAATATTAAATTCACTTTTATTTATCCAAGATTTTCCTTTTCCCCATGTGATCATTGAGAGGTCACATCATCCTTATTCCAAGGTACTTACAAGTACCTTCCCATCACATGCCATCTTCCCTCATGTGTCCTTGTGACACATCATCCGCCACATGCCAAGATATGAGGGCTTATGAGTCTTCAACTCACCTCATCCCTTCATCTTGCCCATGTTGGAAAAAGCTCAACCGTTCATATTTCTAGGGCTTCTCTCCATAAAATGAAAAATTTTCTTTCATTCAACAACACATTCTCATTCAACAACTTGCATTTTTCAAATTCAATCTTATCTCAAGCTCAAGCTCTCCAACACTTGCATTCTTGAGAACTCCATTGTTGCTCACATTCAAGCTTCATTCTTTGCACTTGCATCCATCTATTCAACTACCCACTTAGTCCATTTGAATCCTCATCTTGCATAGATAATTTTGAGTCCATTTTTCATCCACCTTGCCATCAAAGGAGCACACAAAATCAACAATCCTAGGGCCAACCAAAGCATCAACTCTAACAAGGTAAAATCTGCTCTTGTTTATCTTTATTTAATTTTGAGTTCAACTAGGCTAATTATGAGGTGTTAGTGTTCTTTTTCTTTCTTTTTGCATCTTGTTTTGCATCATTTAGAGTAGCTTCATTTTGGCTTTCATTTTTCATCATTTTGAGGTTCCAACCCCCTAACATCATCTATTTGTGATTGTGTTCACTTCTTTTCCAACATTCATGCAAATTATTTCACATTTGATGAAGAACAAAGATCAAAACAACTAACACCTTTCTTGCAAAACAATCAGTTTGTCTAGTTTGCTTATTGTTTTACTTATCATTTTTGCTTATCAATTTAGGCACATAGTTTAATTTGGGGAGAGTCAACTATTTTGTTTTCCTTTTCTTCAAAATTCCATTTGTGTCACCCAAGGGGGCACTATTCCATTCACGCTTTCCCCTTTGCACTCTGTGTGAGCCTAGGGAGTAGATGTGAAGAGTTGGTCTGAGCCTTTCAGTATCTAGCTGGGGTTCCCAAAACATGCTTGTGACCGGCTGGTGTTCATGGTTGTCCCTCACATATCAAGAGTATATCAAGGACTCCCTATATGCCTTGTTCATCCTAGATTAAAGAAAGTGTTGGCCATACCCTCTTACAACTAATCTTAGGATTGTGCTACTTGAACTATCTTATTCATGTGAAACCAATACATATCTTATTAGTTGAGTCATCCTTTGCTTTCTACTTGTTTGTTGTGTCTTTTGGTCCTTTCCATAGCTATTTTCACTTTAAGTCAAGTCCAAGTCTATTACAAAGGGGTGAACTTGCCCTAACTTAGGTGAACCTACCCTCTATCTCAGTCATTCCTTAGCTCGTTTTTGTCAAAATTGTCAAAATTTTCCCTAAATAGGCAAACCTGCCCCATAGAGGGGAAAACATGCCCTCCAGAGGGGCGAACCTACCCTCTGTCAGTTAAACAACCATCAAAACAACTAGTTTCTTAAGTTGGGAAAACCTGCCCTAGCTTGGGAAAACCTGCACTATCCTTGGGAGAACCTACGTTTACTTGGGAAAACCTTCCCTAACTTGGGTGAACCTTCCCTCCAAACAACCTTTTTCATTGTCCATTCGACCATTTTGAGCACCCTTTTTTTTCCATTTCGAGCACCTGTTTGCTCATTTCAAGTACTCATTCATCTATTTAGAGCCTTCATATCCTCGTTTCTAGAGTCATTCATCCATCTTGAGCAATCATTTACTCATTCTGAGTAGTCGTTCATCCAATATGATCAATTGTTTACTCATTCTAAGTACCCGTTCATCCATTTTGAGCCTTCGTCTCCCATTCTGATCAATCTTTAACTCATTTTGAACTCTCGTTCATCCATTTCGAGCTTTTTTCTCCTCATTCCAAGAGTTGTTCATCCATTCAAATCAATCATTTACTCATTTCAACCAATCATTTCCCCATTCCATGCATTCATTCGCCCATTCTGATCATCCGTTTCCCTAATCTGATCATCTATCTCCCCAACCCGATAGTCCCTCTACCTGTTCTGAGAGTCCATTTATGTATTCCAAGGATCTGAAAGTAGAGGGGCAAACTTTCCCTACAAAGGGGTGAACCTTTCCTATAGAAGGGAGAACCTGCCCCACAGAGGGGTGAACTTATCCTACAGAGGAGTGAATGTACCCTATAGAAGGGTGAACCTAACCTTGCATGGGAAAACCTAACCTTGAATGGGTGAACCTGACCTTCAATAGGCAAACCTAACCTCCAGTTGGGTGAACCTGAACTTCCTCCAGTAGTTTGCATCTTTCATTCACCTGTAATCCTCATTTCAATCCATCTACACTTTCTGAAAGTCATCGTTTCATCGACCAAATCACATAAGTGTATCTTAGAACATCATTAGAGTCCATATCCATCATCAAATCATCCAACCCAATCACCTAGACTTTGTTTTAGTGGTTTTGATTTTATTTAAAAAACTTCTGGAGGCCATAAATTTTGACTCGGGTGTTCATTTGGGCTGAAATTTTATGGGTGGTTGCGTTATGAGGTTGCATGTGGATTCCCAATAGACCCTAGTTGGCTCCCTTTTTGACACATTTTCGAGGCTTCAAACTTTCATCTTGACCCTCAAAATCATAATTTAGTGTTTTTTTCAGTTTTTGAAAAATCATTTTTGTTAATAACTTGGAATGCATGTCTCAAATTTAGGATGTTAGTTGGAAATTCATCCTATCTTGGTTTTAAGAAAATTTTGGCAAAAAACTAGACTCTCAAAGATATGCCTGTGCAGTTACCTAAAATGGCAAAATTTGACAATTTTTGAAAACTACCAAAGCTGGAAAAATTTGATTGTCAGCATCTTACGTCCTCTAGTTAAAACCCCTGAACTTGGTTTAGGATCAATCTATCATGTCCTCTGATCCAATCCCAATCTGAGCTTTAGTCCATCTACATTCTCCCAAGGTTATTCGTTCATCATATGAATCATATAGGTACATCATTCAAAAGCATCTCTAGGTTATTATCCAAATCCTCTAAACTTCATGTGAAGTTATTATCCAAATTGACCTAGGTGTCTGAATTTGATCGTCAACATCCAAATCTGCTTCGGATTGTTATTTGTCCTGAGTCAATCATCATCGTCGGCCTAATCAATCCACTTTCAATCTCAAGGTGGATTCAGTGCCACAATCAACTATTTATCCTTTAATCTGATCAATCAACATCCTAAGTCACCTAGGGTAATCTCTAAATAGGGTTTAGAATCCCTTTCATCATCCTATCTAATCCATCATTCAATCTTATCAAATCATTTCATCAATCGATCTTATCTGATCTAATCCAATCACCTTCAACCCAATCAATCTACTTCCATTTCGAGGTAGGTTCGGTGTCATAATCATCCTTTGGTAATCCAATCTGATCGTTAGCATCTTGCATCATCTTTTCAAACCTCTAAACTTGAGTTATATTCAACCCCCATCACATCATACAATCATCTTAATTTGAACTTTAATTCAATCCTGATTTGAGCTTGACCTAAATCCCGATTTGAGCTTTAATCTGTTACCATCCAAAATCTTTGATCCATCCTATCTATCCTTTCATCATCATGAATCCTTATGCTCCATCAATAGTAGTCAAGGGAAACCCTAATTACATCGACAAAAATAATGAGAGTCTTGTTGATCAAGAAGTATACAACATAGATCCCCTTGATGCTATCATTTGTAGTAAGATCTTCCCAACCGCTTTCCACAATCCAATTACCCCTCTAAGCTATCTTGTTACATCTTCACCCATGCCTAACAATGCTCCTTATGCTACCTTTGACAAGGGATATCCATTATCTTCCCCATCTGCATATTCATCATATCTAACACCTGCATCCTCTTACCCTAGTCTACCATCCCAATACTCCTATTACAATCCCCCATCTATGTACCCCTATCCTAATCCTCCTTACCGGTCCACCCATCTTAATCCAATATCCACACCCTTTTATCTTAACCCTACACCCCCATCAACCTATCCTAATCCAACATCCACATTTTCCTATCCTACTCCATCATCCACGTCCTCCTATCTCAATCCGTCGTCTCAATCTTCCCCTCCTAACCCAACATCCCAGTACCTTTATTATAATCCACCACCCATATCCTCTCGTCCTAATCCACCATCCCAATATCCCTATCTTAATTCCCCATCTACTTCCTCCAACATGAATCCACCATCCACGTCTTCCTATTCTACTCCACTATCACAATATTCTTACCTTAACCCTCCATCCAATCCTAATCCTCCGTCTACTCCAATTCATCCATCCAATCCCATTCCCCCATATAATCCTAGTCCACCAATCCATAATCCCAATCCTTCACCAATCCCTAATCCTTCATCTATGCCCATCACCCCAACCAATCCTAGAGTATGCAAGTTTCTCACTCCAAAAGTTCTCTAGGGACTTATGACAAAGAAGACATCCCCAACTCCACCACTCAAAGTCGTGGAACCATGTCATCCCAATCCATCATCCACGGTCACTAATGATGAGACCCTTCTCCAACCCATACCTATCATTGATGCTACCACCCCTAACACCATTGAAACCATCACCGAATCCATCGAACCTCCATCTTATACTTCAAAAGCCACCTAACCCATTGACAACAATCAAATCAAATCCAATCCTCCCACTCCTACTATCACCAAAATCCATTGCCATAAAATTCATGAATCCCCCATCCTTCCATCTCCCCCACTTGAAGAGTCCCTCAAACACTCCATCATCATGCCTCCCACACATGATGAGGCTTGCCAAGAGCTTGATCCAGAGCATTCCAACATGTCCCCTTCTCCAAATCAAGATCTTTTCATCCCACCTAGTCCTACTCAACATCACAGTCCTTCATCCACTTCATTCCATGATCCCCTTTTCACTCAAGATCCAATCACTCCATCACATGATCCCTTATCGCCTACTGCCACAAATCCAGATCCTATCATATCACCTAATCCCTCTCCTGATACCACCCATCCAGATGCTGCTATCCCATCATCTCCATTTCATGATCCTCCATCATCACCTAAACCTACTATTCCTTCACTGCTTTTATATCCCCTTGCTACTATCACATTCTTCCATGGTGGTCTCCTTGCAGAAGAAAAAAAAAGCATATATACTACCCATCATCCTCCACCTAATAATGGACTCGAATCATTCTTCTAGAATAACAAAAAATATTATCATGGATTGAATGCTCAAGAACATGAACTATCAAGGAAAAGGTCTAGGCCTTCATGAGCAAGGTATTTTAGAGCCCATCTAGGTCAAAGAACAAATATGTATGCAAGGTTTTGGACATATTTCTCAAGACTCACAATCTGAAGATGTTGGTACAACCTCTAGATGTCCTCAATGAGCCTCTTCCAAAAGAAATATAGGCTTTTCCCATCGCTCCACTAGATCATTTGTTGCCGTCCCTCCTCCTCCATCATATCACCTCAAAACAACCATCCACATTCCTCCTTCATCTGCTCCATCCATTTTGGTTCTTTACAACCCTCCATCCACCATCTCCCATCCTTCATCTACTCCATCCATTTTGGGTCCTTATATCCCTCCACCCACCATCACACATCCTCCAGGTACTACATCTATTTTGGGCCCTTATATCCCAAAATCACCTCCTCCATCTCATCCTTTCATCCATCCATCACCTATCCATATCACCCCTCATCAATATCCCACTCTCATGTTCCCTAATTAGGATCAACAAAAGCATGTATCTACACATCCTCCATCCACATATCATCCTCAAAATCCTACCTCTTTCACTCCATTCATGTCTTCTCCATCTCATCCATCTCCTAGCACCCATCCCATTGCTTTCTAATATCACTTTGGATACCACAACAAAAGCACATAAATCTAAACATCCACATGAATCTAAAACTCCTCATGTCCCCTCTAAAATACATGGTGAAGAAAAGAAAAATAAAATCCAAAATACAAATCAAACCCATCAACCACAAAGGCCCACCAAAGCGAAAATCAAAACCATGTGGATCCCAAAGAAAAAAGATACAATGCCTTCAAATGAAAAATCTGTAACAAAACCCCCAAAGCTAATCATACACCACTTCCATCTCCTAAATCTATTTTGGGTCCTTATGTCCCAAAATTCACTATCCCATCTCCTCCATTATCCCCACATCATCTATCCACTAATCCTCCTATCCTTTCACATACACCACCACATGTGCCAATGTTGGTCTTGAACACATCTCCCCATCACACATCCACCCCATCATTCCATCCATACATTTTCCAACATACCATCCATTATCCCACATATCTCCCACATCAAATCCCTCTAATTCATCCTCTTGGATAATCCATTTACCTTAATAAGGTTGTACCAACATCAAATAGTCACTTCACATATGGGCTCTTAATGCCTCGTATGGAACTTGATGCTTGAATCCTACATCTATCTCCTTATCTCATGTCTTCTAAATGTGATTATCCACATCCCTATCTTTATCCATCTCCATCCACATGCTATCCAAAAAGTCAAAAAATTCAAAAAAGAAAAAAGTAAAGAGAAATAATTCGTTCAATGGTGAAAACATGCCAAACAAGTACCTTTGATAGGTACCATGATGAAAACCTGGAAAACATGCATCATGCATAAATACCCCATCCAATTCACTTCCACACTTGGGGGCAACTACATCTCCTTCATCTAACCTATCTTACATGTCCTACCTGTCATGTCCCATTTATCCCAACCCCTCCATCCTCCTTGCGATACATCCCCTTCATCCATACACTGTTGTATTCCTTTTCCACATCCATATCCCTCCGTCACCCATCTACCATATCCTCCTCCATTTATCTCCTTTATCTTCCCATCCACTTGTCTTCCATCCCTCCTTCCTCCTCACATATGACTTATCTAGAGTAGGGGAATCTACTTCCTTTGTGACATAAGTCCTTGGATACATCATCCATTGATCTTATCATCCCTTCCATCTCCCCATCCTTATCTTCCTATCCATCCATCATATAATCCTTTTCATCTACCCATACTTATCTTCCTAATTATCCTTATCTCCTTACCCATCCAAACAATCCTTTTCATCTTCCCATCCTTATCTTCCTATCTATCCAAACTACCCCCTCCATCTCCCTGTGTTTACCTCCCTATCTGTTTATCTCTATCCTCATCCCATCTCCTAATCCCTTGTCATTGGAATCTAGCTATAGGCTACTCCCCATGCAACCCAATGCCATCTATCTCAGCATCATCACTCTAGCTTCTTTTGCACATCTTTTCAATCTCCTATCCTTTCTCATCATTCATCTATCCATCGTATGACCATCCCAATTCATCTTTTCATGATTTGGATAACTATCCCATCGTTGAGCTTTGATTGTCACCATCCCATCCAATTCAACAAGTCTCTATTGTCTCATCATCTCGGTCCCATCATTTTATCCCCTTATCATGGTTATCTTATCATGATCCTTTATCAATTGCTTATCTTTGGCCTTTTGTCGAACTATGTTTCCCCTGCGCTTTCATGTAGGCAAGGTCGGTCAATTGATCCGCCCCTGGGAATTTGTCTATCCAGTCTTGGTCATCCATCACGGTCTCCATTTTCCTCTTTCCAATTTTATCCATGGCCTTTTATCGAACTATGAGGGCTCTACGCTTTCACGTAGGAAAGGGTAGTCTTTGATCAGCCCCCGAGTCCCTAGGTCTTTAGGGTGTATTAGTATCATGTCTTATCTCTCTTGTGTCATGTCATCAAGATATTCCCTTATCTATTTGGTTCTTAATAAATGAGATCCACTTGTATCATGAGATCCAATTAGTTCCAAGTATCATGCATCATATCAATCTTTTAGTTTAGTATCCATCTTTGGTCTCAATAGGACGCATCCTTCCTAACAAACCTCATCAATCCCATCCATCCCCTTGATCCTATGGAAAATGATGTTTCAAATTGATTGTGATCTTTTGATTCTTTTGGATTTTGTTTATCATTTGAGCTCCCTATCATCACTTTTCATGGTCACCTTGATCCATCATATCATGGGGTGATTTTACTAGTAAACATAGGGGCATATCTTGATCTTTTCTTTGTTGCTATCTTCTCAGTTATCCCGCGTAGTACCCACCAAGACTCCTGCAGTCTTGTGTTATGCTAGGGGCATCCTTTTATGCTTGTGGTTATTCCAATTCTTGGCTCAACCAAGGTCTTCATGACTTTGGGGTGTTGGAATAGCCTTCTTGTCTGTTGTGTTTTTTTTATGCATTAGACACTAATCTGCCTTGGTTTCACATATCTTGGCATCTGGTTTCTTATGCTATAGAAAAAATAAATTCTTTGAAAATGGAAAATTAATTTAGGATTTCATTTCATCTCCCATTCCATCCTCTCATCTATCAAAAATCCCCCCCCCGTCCCCATCCAGTCATCCTTCATCAATCTCCCTCACCTATCCATCCAATCTCTTATCATCATCTCTTCAATCTTCTTTGAATAATATCGATTGGTTATTATAAGCATCTTGTCCCCCATCATTTTTATTCCTTTCATCCATCTCGCATCCCAATCTAATCCCCATCCAATCAGATCTAGCACAAATCGTCTAATCACATGGTCTTGTTCCCAACCTTGCTACAATCCTTGATCCAATCATCATCATCATCATCATCATCATAAGGATGTATCCTTCCCTATCCTTTAGTATTGTTCTGGGATGTATGCTTCCCTCATCAATAACACTTTCATCATCATCATTGGGATGTATCCTTCCCTATCATTGGGTTGTTTTGGGATATATAATTCCCTCATCGACAACACTCCATCCATCATCAATCCATTTTGGCTTGTAGCTTGACTGGGGCAACATCACCTTTGTCCTTAAATTTATTTGTGCTTCATCCATCTCCTATCACTTATCCTTCGCTATTATCCATCATTTTGCATCATCTTCCCCATCTACTCTCACATCACCTCATCCATTTCGAGAGCACACCCATGTTCTCTTGGACCCGCATGTCCTCTTGAGGGGGCATCCTCAATCCCTAATCTTCATCTTCACCCCCATCATCTTTCATCCAGTAGTCACTCCTTTAAATGACTGGGGCATCTTTCCCTATCTAACCATCTTCTTCCGGGTTCTATATTTTAATATTCTTTGAAATGATGTTACTTCATAACACCATCTCAAAGAGGGGAAAAATGTAGATACCTAAATTTGGACACTCACATTTGTCCAAATTTATCCCTTTTCATCTAAGGATCCTCTTATTGGTATTAATTAGGTAATATTTCTATTATTTAATTAATACCCTTAATTCTTCTAAATCCCTAAGGTATTTAGTTAATAATTAAAAACCTTACCCCCTTAATCCCCCTTTCATCAAATGAATTAAATAAATATGACATTTATCTAATTCCTCATAGGTCACATCATTTTCTTAATTTTAATGAACCTCCTAATCCCATCATTAGGGATGTGCACATGCCTAATCCTTGATTAGGATGTCACATCCTCGAACTTTTGCAAGTTGGCTTCTGGGTGATCCCACAATAATGGTTTACAATTTTTGGCCAAACTGGACACTAAAATTAGTATTTTTAACTAAATCTTCACATTTGGGCACCTATAGCGGCTAAACCATGAGGAATTTGAAGATGATGCAAACTAGAGTCTCATCACATTTTGTTTTTAGATTCTAAAATTATTTTTTTCAAAATTTTTGGAATCAGATTGCACTTCTTTTTCCATCTCCTATGAAAACTAGTTGTTTTCAAAAAACAACATTTTAAAAAAGTAGCGCACACCGTATAATGCATAACCTTTTTTCCATGAAGGATAAAATTCTAATTCAATTAGAATTTATATTTGTAACTCTGATAACTAGTGCTTCTACTTGGTTAGATAGTTTTTTTATTGAATATTTTTTATTTAGTCAAGTTTCGATGTCAAACCAATTACAATTCAGACATAGCGCGACCGTATAACGTGTAACTTTTTTTGCATATATCAAAAAAAAAAAAAATAGTTGGATCAAGGACTTCAATATTTGATGCACTCATATTTTCAAAAAAAAATTGATAATCTTCTATTTTTCGACATGTACAGAACAAAGACCTTCACTTTCAATGAAAAACCTATGTTTAATAAAACTAAAAAAACAAATACATAATAAACTTAGAACATATTAAAATTATATTCATTGGATAGCTCATTTTGAGGACTACCTGATTCCAGTTGGGTTTGAGAAGATTCCTCAATTTTCATCCTCAAGTCGAGCTCTGAAGTGTAAAAACTTAGATTTTTTTTGTCTTAGGAGGGGGATGAAGGGTAAGGGGGTTTCATACGAACTCAGAGCAAACCACGCTTCCATAATGTGTTTTGTTTTATTTTTGGGTGGGAAAGCATTTAAAGGGTTTGCTCGAACCCTAGTTGAAGTCAAAACCTTATGGGTCGCTCGAACCCTAGTTGAAGCGAACCCCTTATGGGTTTGTTCGAACCAGTAGGTTCGTACGAACCCCTAAGATCAAGTTTTTTGCCATGGGGTCATTTTTTGTGAGTTTTCCTTCCTCACTTGAATTGTAAACTACTATTGTGGCTTGACCCTTCTAAT
Source organism: Sequoia sempervirens (assembly GCA_007258455.2). Taxonomy (NCBI): domain Eukaryota; kingdom Viridiplantae; phylum Streptophyta; class Pinopsida; order Cupressales; family Cupressaceae; genus Sequoia; species Sequoia sempervirens. Next base: position 99,146,827 of record VDFB02353493.1, on the reverse strand, counting down.
CCTCATTAACCCCTAACTTCCTTCTAATCACTGATTAGCTACTCTAATTAGTACCTTAGTCAACTCTCCCCATCCCCCAAGGAATTTTTAATTCTTTTTTATTTATGGGTATGTGCAGGATCATGATGGGCCAAAAAGTGGCAATATGATGGGTATTTGTTGGGTGTGTGGTTGACGAAATTTTTTTTACCCAAAATTGATGAAATAAAAAGGGTTTTTAAAGGAGATTCTCAACTTTATACCAATATAAATTATTCTTTACTTTGAGTTTAATAAATAATTATTATTCATTTTCTATTTGAATTACAACTAAAGTCTTGATTGATAGGCTGATTGAAAAACATCTATAGCTTTCAAATGGTATCACATTTTTGGAATCCAAAAACATGCATCACATTCTATGCTTTGCATACTATATAGGAAAAAAAGAAAAATTGAATTTCATGAAGTTTTGACCAAGTTAAGGTGGTCGACATAATGATTTTTATATTTTTTAAAATTTGTAAAAAAAATTATAATTAATTATTTACTTGGAAAAAATTACAAAAAAATATGCATCACATCCAGACATGAATCCTCTACTTTTGTCTAAAATATTATAAAAAAATATTATCATTTTATTTTTGTTAGGGTGGTCAGACATACACCTACTTCTTATTTTTTCCCTAAAATTTAAGTACTATTGCATTGAAATTTTAAATTTTCCCTAAATAGATTTTAAAAAAAAAAAAAAACCTAGTAGTTTAGAAACTACATTCAATCTGCTACAGATTCTATTCTTACATATTTTTGAAATAATATAGATAAATTATTCAAATTTTTACATCAAGTTGCCTAACTCTGATTTTTATGAATTTTTTGCCACTTAAAGGCCTATTTTTTCCATGATGATCCTGCACATACCCTTATCCAAGACTCCTCTATTCCCCATGTGAATTTTTAATTCACATTTATCCTTCCAAGACTCTCCTTATTCCCATGTAAAGTTCTAGAACCTTTGACTTGTCACATCACTCACATGTGCCAAGGTATTTTAGAACCTTTGACTAGTCACATCAGTCACATGGGTTAGGAACCTTCTATTATAAGAAGCTTGTCTTATCCAAGGTACTTCTTAGCTCCCTTTTTGGGAACCTTGTCTTACCCTTAAGATCTCTCAATCATGTGAATTTTAAATTCACTTTTATTTATCCAAGATTCTCCTCTTCCGCATGTGATCATTGAGAGGTCACATCATCCTTATTCCAAGGTACTTACATGTACCTTCCCATTACATGTCATCTTCCACCTCATGTGTCCTTGTGACACATCATCCACCACATGGCAAGATGTGAGGGCTTGTGATTCCCCAACTCACCTCAACTCTTCATCTTGCCCATGTTGGCAAGATCTCAACCATCCATCTTTCTAGGGCTTCTCTCCATAAAATGAAAGATTTTATTTCATTCAACAACACATTATCATTCAACAGCTTGCATTTTTCTCATCTCAAGCTCAAGCTCTCCAACACTTTCATTTTTGAGACCTCCATTATTGCTCACATTCAAGCTTCATCCTTTGCACTTGCGTCCATCCATTCAACTACCCACTTAGCCCATTTGAATCCTCATCTTGCATAGATCATTTTGAGTCCATTTTTCATCCACCTTGCCATCAAAGGAGCACACAAAATCAACAATCCAAGGGACAACCAAAGAATCAACTTTAACAAGGTAAAATATGCTTGTGTTTATCTTTATTTTGTTTCGATTTAAACTAGGATAATCATGAGGTGTTAGTGTTCTTCTTCTTTCTTTTTGCATATTGTTTTGCATCTTTTAGAGTAGGTTAAAAGCACTGATCACACTTATAACTCATGGTACTTGGGTAATGTCTAGTCGAGTGAAAAAAAATTGTACATCAAACTACAAAGAATACTACAAAAAACATGTTCGATATTAGATAAAAAAAATATATATTTAGGGCACATTTCTACAAATATAATATTCACTAGTTTATAATCATATATATTGAACCATACAAAATGGTATATGCATACTTACTCTAACTCAACTATATTTTTTATGTACATGGTTCCTATTAATGTCTATCCCAAAAATCAAATTTGTAACCCCCAAAAAATTCATGTCAAATGTTCTAGAAATCTAGGTTTTATGCTCCCCTATCATCATCTTGTTGTAGACACTACAAATTGTCCTAGGCTTGAGAACTCTAATTCTCCATCATTTCCCTTTCATCCATGATAATTAAATAATTTTAATTATTTAATTAATTCATTTCTAGCTTTATGTTTTCCTATCTTGATTAATTAAATAAATATTATTTATTTAATTACGTCACTAATTAATTCTCTTTTCCTCTATAATTAAATAAATTCCAATTTGAGTTAATTATTTTTCATTTTTATACTATAATTAAATAATTATTTTAATTATTCATTAGCTTTTTCATCTATAATTAAATAAATTTTATTTATTTATTTTCCACCTTTCCCTCCACTATTAAATAATTATTTTAATTATTTAATATTTTTTCCTTTTCCTCCACTTTTAATTAAATATTTATTTGAATTAAAATTCAATCTTTTCCCTTTCTTCTATAATTAAGTAATCATTTTTATTTAATTATTCACTTTTCCTACTAAATTAAATAATTTAATAATTATTTAAAGTTCTCCAACAAACTCTTTTTCTGTACCAACCTCTTTATTCATGCCAATCTTATCTCTTGACATTTCATTTAATCTCCACCCTTGATTGAATTATTTTATAATTCAATTTTATCTATTCATCCTTATATTTTCCCTAATTTATCCCTAACCCTATTTCATACTAGATCTTTCAATCTTGGCCATTGATTGACACATCTTATTGACAATAAATTTCATCCCTTCATTCAAATTTTCCTTTTCTATAAAAGACCTCTATCATTGTCATTTCCACATCTAGAAAACTTTAGACATCTACATGTTAAGCTTGAGCAAGTACATGCTATTAGTGTGAGATAGCAATCTTCAATATTTTGCTAGTCATTGTCATAGGCTTCTAGAGCATACTTAAATTTGAGGGCGTCAAGTACATTTCAAGAAAGATGGAGAAGAGAAATGGAGGTGAAGTAATGATGGCACAAAGAATTTATGGTAATCTAATTGCACTTTATATTTCATGTTGTTATACTTATTTGTGCTCCACTATTGGCTTAGGATTAGTTTTTATGCTATTTTACATTAACCTAAAATTTTACCCTAGATTACATTGGTGGACCTGACATGAAAGTAACAAGATTCTACATAAGTTTTCATTTTTTTTAATTTTTCAAGTCTGTGACATAACTGAATCTTAAACAACACAACTAGAAAAACCAATGTAATGCAACTAATATTTGGAAAGCCGCAACTGCTTCAGGCTAAGGAAACCACATTTGGGTTGCTCTTATTTTTAGATTTTTGGTTAATATTAGGTTATTGGTTTTTATTTTCATCATCTAACATTAGGCTTGCATCATATTAGTCTCTGGTTTGGTCAAAATTGCTTTCCTTTTTCTGTTTTGCAACTATAGTTGTTTGCAACGCATCTACTTAGCGAATCACCACAACTGTTCACAACATCATAACATCATTAGTTTTCATCTAATTTTATATTTTCTTGTTGTTTGTAGTTACTAGTTTTAGGTTTTATCGGTTAATATGAATATCATATCACTTTTGTTTCTGGTTTGGTTGAAGTCGATTATTTTTATTGTATTTTGTAGTTGTAGGGTTCATTCACTGCAATTACAAAAAGTTTCACCGTAGATTTGTGACATAGTCACCATTCCAAAAGTTGTAGTCAACAATTTCTAAGCCGCATCTATCAAAACCACAAAGCCACAACTGTCAATTATAGGGACACAATTTCCTGTGTTCTAGAGTCTTTAATTTTCTTAGGATTTCTCAATTTTGTTTTCTTGCTTTTGGTAGCTTAGGAATTTTCTGGTACTAATAACTGCTTTGCAGCATGTGGCTATTGTGTTATTTTTGCACACACACCCCACCAAAGTTGGGGACCCTCTTTGCTTGCTTTATTTTTTTTGTCTTAGGTTTTTCCTTTTCCCCTTAAGGGATGGGTCCTTAAAATTTTTGTTTCCTTCACTCATAGAGCTTTGATGATTTCATCATTACTTTAGGTGTGTTTATTTTGCAACAATCGACCTTGTATTTGGATGCTTAGAGTCATTGATTTTATGGTGATATCACTTGACATCAAAATGGGCTAAGTTTAGGTAGGTTTTTTGAAATCCATGAGGGGCCAAATTACCCAAAGTTTTGATGTTTGATAAATCCATGGGTAACTGGATTCCTTGAAGGCCTCCTTTTTTCGTTGAATTTGAGCCTTAGTAGAATCCACAAAGTTATTTTTTCATGAAATCCATGTTATTGTGGATTCCCCAAATCCGTGCGTCTACGAAATCCCTAAACTTGTTGATTCATTTATTGGTCTCTACAGTTAACTAAATTTGCATTAATGCTTTTTTCTAGGGGATTTGTGGTGCGATTTATATCTCATTGGTGTCATTATGTATTTCACAATTTTAGAACTTGTATCTTGGAGAGAATTCAAGCACATTTGGTGATTTCAAATTTGGATTTGTATTTGTGCATATCAATTGTTCTAGTCAATTTTATTGATTGATTGGCTAGGGTTCTTTGGCGTAATTGTGTACTTCATCACCATTTTTTGGGTTGCAAGGTAGGGTTTTAAGTCTCTATGAATTTTGTGAGTGAATGTAGCATGAATTTCATTGGGTTACTTGTTTGTGATTACAATTTGAATGACATTTTGTGTTTGGTTTCAAAGTTATTATTTTGAGCCCATATTATTTTGGATTTACATTTGCATTTAGACTTAAATTCAATTCATTTTTTTTGCAAATGGTTATTGTTGTAATGATTCTATCTAATCTTTGATTTGACTCTTGAGCTTTGAAATTAATTTTGTATGCCTTTTCATATGCATTTGAAGTGAGAATGTGAGTTAGGACATGTTAAATAAGTTAGGGTTTTGTTTTGAGTAATCAATTCATGCTTCCTGTTCATATTTTATTTAATATGAATTAGGGAATCGACAAAATTGTGCCATAGAAAAATGGCCCCTTGTCATTTTCATGGCCTTTTAGGTCTTGTTTCATGGTTTTGGAACTATGTTGCTTTGATTTTATGTTGCAACATGGCTTGAACATCCTTATTTAGGTACTAAAACTCAAAGAACGACGTCTTGTGAAGGTGTTGTGAAGTGTTTTAAGATATTTGTACATTCTTCTAGACTCTATTAATTACAATTCACCTAAAAATCACCTTTTTATTCATCAAAAAGTCCTATTTTGAAGTGTTGGAAAGTCTTGTAACAAGATTTCATATTTTTCTAGGCACATCTTCACTATTTATCCTTTTCTTATGCTTTATTTGAGCCCTTTATGCTCTCATATGCTTAATTAAGTGTATTTCTAAGTATTATCCCAACAAACAACATTAAATACAACATATTTCCTAACATATATTTTTAGGTCCTAGGTGGGACCAATTCGCCATGGGTGGCGAATGAGTCCCCCTTGGCCCTGTTGTCCATGTTTTGCACACACACCCCACTGTAGGCAAGGACCCCCTTTTCTTTCACTCTCGACAGGATGCTTTACTCTTGTCTTGTTTTGTGTGCCCCATTTCCAAGCCCAAATTGGTCATGTGCCTTCAAACGATCAAATCCCCTACCCAAATTCACCTACTTGGGGTATTCAAATCTACAGAGAAATGAAGTCATCCATCCCCTTTTTTTCCTTTTGTCTTGTTCTTGCTATTTGGAAACATCTGTGGACCCCTGTCGGTCCCGTTTCCTCAATTTTGACTTTGGGGGCAACCTTTTTTGGATCGGGGATGTGTTTGAAGTGCGTAAATGAACTGCCAAGTTTTTGTCAATGTTCCGTTAAGTTTTTATGGTTTCAGAACTTTGCCTCCAGAATTCCCTTCCTCCTTGGCTATTTTGGAAACATCTGTGGACCCCCGTCGCTCCTGTTTCCTCAATTTTGACTTTGGGGGCAACCTTTTTTGGATCGAGAATGTGTTTGAAGTGCATAAATGAACTGCCAAGGTTTTGTCATCATTCTGTTAAGTTTCGATGGTTTCAGAACTTTCCCTACAAAATTCCCTTCCTCTTTGGCTGTTTGGAAACATCTGTAGACCCTCGTCACTCCCATTTCCTCAATTTTGACTTTGGGGGCAACCTTTTTTGGATCAGGGATGTGTTTGAAGTGCGTAAATGAACTGCCAAGGTTTCGTCAATGTTCTGTTAAGTTTCAATGGTTTTAGAACTTTTCCTCTGGAATTCCCTTCCTCCTTGGCTGTTTTGGAAACATCCATGGACCCCCGTTTCTCTTGTTTCCTCAATTTTGACTTTGGGGGCAACTTTTTTTGGATCAGGGATGTGTTTGAAGTGCGTAAATGAACTGTCAAGGTTTCATCATCATTATGTTAAGTTTCAATGGTTTCAGAACTTTCCCTATGGAATTCCCTTCCTCCTTGGTTGTTTGGAAACATCTGTGGACCCTCGTTGCTCCTGTTTCCTCAATTTTGACTTTGGGGGTGCAACCCTTTTTGGATCCGAGATGTGATTCAAGTGTGTAAATGAACTGCCAAGGTTTCGTCAAAGTTTCATTAAGTTTCGATGGTTTCAAAACTTTCCCTCCAAAATTCCCTTCCTTCTTAGCTGTTTGGAAACATCTGCAGACCCCTATCGCTCCCGTTTCAACATTTTTGACTTTGGGGTCACCCTTTTTTTGGATCTGGGATGTGTTTGATGTGCTTAAATGAACTACCAAGGTTTTGTCAAAGTTTGGTTAAGTTTCGATGGTTTCGGAGCTTCATCCCTCTTTTGCTATTTTGGAACATCCATGGAGCACAGGCAGCCCGGCCTTTGGAGCCCGGCCCCTTTGTGGCCGTATCCAGGATTCTGCCTCTTTGTGGCAGTTTTGGAACATCCGACAGCCACCTCACTCCTGGCCTTCGGAGCCTGGCCCCTCCATGGCCGTTTCTGGGACTCTGCCTCTCCATGGTCATTTGGAACATTTGGCGGCCACCTCCCTTCCAGTCTCCTGAGCCCAGCCGCTTCGTGGCCATTTCCGAGAGTCAGTTCCTCCTTGATTGTTTTGAACATCTAGAAGCCTCCCTTCTTCCTAGTTATTTTGAACATCCAGAAGCCTGCCTCCTTCCCGGTTGTTTTGGAAACATCCGGGAACCTTCCTTCTTCCCGACTATTTTGAACATCCGGGAGCCCACCTTCTCCACGGCTATTTTGGCTTCTGTCCACTGTCTGCCTTCTGGCTTTCCTCCGCCATCTTTCTGCCCTCTGGCACTCGCACCCTTGAAGCATGCATTAATGTTTATGGCCCAAATGAGCTCCAAATATGAATAGCAAGTTATTTTGATGATGCATTGATAGATCTAGTAGGGAATTTGTAAGTTTGACTGACATTTTCCTTAACTCATGTATAAATGCACTTACAACACTTCGTATTTGCAGGAGTCAAGAAGCTTTCCGCAGGTCTATCAGAGAGGCCCATTGAGGGAGTTGTCCTACCTTTTTCTAGATGATGATTTCTAAGGAGCTTTCTCCCCGAATCAGGGGCCACCAATCCATTGATGCAAGTCATTGACCGACCTATTTGATCCAATCAAAAAGGTTGCAAGTCCACCAAATGGAGGGCAACCTTTAAATAGTCTCTGCTACAGTAAAAAGGGAAATTAGCTACAAGACAAATCTGCTACAGCACCTGAGCACTAGATGACAAAATAGAGAAAAGACAAGAAATATATTTTAAAATTACTGGATAATGAGGGGTAGGTGAAACCCTAATGTAATCAAATCTGGACCATTCATTGCGAATTGATCCTAGCCATTCATTTGGGCTTTAGAAAACTATAAATAGGGGCTTGCCCCTCATTTGTAAGGGTTGGAGAGCTATTGTAAAGACATTCCGCAGCAATAGAGAGTAACATTGCATGATTTATGAGTGTTCCTTTTGAGTTTGCTCTTTATGTATGCATGGTTCAACTTCCCTACTAGTTTAGGTGTTAGTTTGTTGAATGGGAGTGGTGATGGTGTTTGCTGTTTTAGTATTTGATGAACTTCCAGCTCATACTTTTTGTGGTTCATTGATGATGAATCACTTTGCAAAGCTAGTTTGAGCCTCTTTCCTTTATTGCTACAACTTAGTTTGATTGCATGTACATGATGTGTGTATGTGATGTGAAAATCTATAGTCCTTAGAAGATTGCACTAGTTTTGTGTAGCTGTAGGTTTCTCTTGGTCGAGCAAAACTCAGTTTAGGAAGTCTATCTACTTTAGCAGCTACCATTGTTACTATTCATTCGTAGCTTAGGATTAGAATAGATTTCTTAACCCTTCTCCTTTTGTTGTTTCTTTTAATCCTTGGTTAGAGTAGGATCCAAAGCATCACCATGAAGCCAAATCAGATAAACTTGATGAGTTTCAGTTTGCTATTTTGAGTGGATAGCCACTGTTCATTCACTTCCAACACTTTGAAACTATATTTGCAAACCCAAATTCCCATGCTTTGTAACTCATCCATAAGACCGCCTTGTGATTCTAGCAAATCACATCAAACAATTGAGATATTCCAAGCACTGCCAAGACCTAACATTAGAAACCTTAGGATAGTGTTCTACAATCTGATTGTGGAAGATTGTCTTGCAAGAGAGGTAGTGCACCTACGCACTACCTGTTTTGAAAAGTGCATAAAAAACACATCAACAGAACTGGCGCTAGAAGGAGGGCATGACATGTTGAGGCTACAAAGCTGAAAGTTGAAAATTGAAAAGAGCACTTTCAAGGAAGAAATCTGAGATAGGGAGATCTCTTTCAATGCTAAAAATCAGAACATTTTGAAGGCAAAAGAAGCTAAGTCAAAATGGAGCAGCATGCACAAATTGACATCACTTAGCTACATGAAAATTTGAAAAAGAGACTGAAGAAACCATTGCAGCAATTTGCATTAGCGGATAGATGTCAGATCCATTGCACTCATAGGAACAATGAGTTGGGGTTCTGACTTTTTTGAGCAGAATTGAAAAGGTCTTGCAAGGAGAAATCCCCATTTTGGAAATCTATCTACCTTTAGCCCTTACAGATGTAGAGGAAGAATTGACAAGCATGGTAGCCAAGGCATTCAAAGAGTTGATCCAAGAACATTTGAGCAGCAAGGATGGACCAAGACTGGAGGAAGTACTAATGGCAAGTTGGTGTAGATTTCACAATGCACCACATTCAAAATTTATGTGTCCATCATGTGACAACATCATTGCTCAAGCCAAGGGTTGTTCGAACAAGTTGGAGCAGCCAAATCCTAATGAAGAGAAGTTATCCCATGAGGCAGAAGAGTTGTCAACATCTGGAGGACAACAAAGTAAGGATGAACCAAAAAATTCGATACAAGTTGATGTTGGAGCAGCAAACATTCAAGTTGAAAACCAGGAGGAAGAGGCAGATTTTACTGGGGCAGCAAGGTGCCTTGGTGAAAATCTGATTGAAATTAATTTAAAAGGCCTTCCCTCCACCAATCAAGGGTAGTCCTCCACTCTAGAAGAAGAACAATTGGTAGGTGATGATGAACCAATGAAGTCTACAGCTATGCATGCTGGGACAACCAATGAAGTTGCTAAAGATCAGGAAGAAGAGGAGGCTAAAAGCCTTGGGGCAGCAAAAGGAGATGGTAAAAGCATATGAAAAATTAGATTGGAAGACCTCTCCATCTATAATGACAGTGATCAAGAATCTAAAAATATAGATTTGGAGGAGTGGGAGCAACCACTCACTATGGCTGTCTACCATCATGCTTTTTTTTCAAGTGATGAGGAGGACCCAATCATGGATGGACCCAATCATGGATAGATATGACCAACTAGTCTCTAGATTAGCAAAGGATTAGTTGGAGCTGAAATACCAAGTCAATTTGGAGGTGCTACTATTGCCAAATTGGTGTAGACTTCATGATTCATTACACTCAGAGTTCCCATGTGAACTATGCTAAGAAGCCATGAAACAAGTTAGAGGAAAAATAAGGCAGCCAAGTACCCGACCTCCTCTACTTGCTGCCCATATCAAAGAACAAGACCAAGAGCCTGAACCGAGTGATGGCTCAGCTGAAAGTAGGCCTCAAGAGGATGTTGAGGCAGCAATAGAAGAAGGACAGTAGTACAGGCTTGGACTTCCGAGTGATGAAGTAGATCAAGTAGGAATGTTGTCCACCAGTCACCAAGAAGTTCTTCCTCTTTAAGAGCAGTTGTGTACCATGGGCGATGGGATTTTTGGCGAGTCTTTAGAGGGAAATTGTGTAGTAGAATTTGGTCCCCTTGATGAGGTTCCATCAATTGATGACTTCTTTCCATTGGGAGCTGCACTACGAAGGTATGCTCATGCCGAGGAAGAGCACATCCCAAAAAAATGATAGTGATGAATACATACTCCTTGAGCCCCTGAATAGTGATGCACTAGAGTTTCCAGATTGGGAGAGGAGCTCCTTCTCTATTTACAGCGATAGTGAGCAAGAGGAAATGAGTGAACATTATGATGAGATGCATGAACATCAAAAAGAAGAAGACAAAGGCAGAGGTGCTAAGATAGTTGCTAACAGAGATGAAGCACTCAACTGACTACAAGATTCAACTTGGAGTCTTTCTGCCATGATCATTGTTGATCCTCCTTCATATTCAGATGGTTCCAATAGGATAGATTCACATATGTCATCGTCCCATGACACTGATCATCATGAAAATAAGGCTGACACCTAGGAAAGGAGATGGGACAGCATGCTGCCCCTTGAGGACAGCAATCAAGAAGAAGTTTGGGAAACAGAAACCCAAGTGGAGGAGGTGTACTTCCTCAAGGAACAACCAGTGGAGGTTGTGGATCCCATTAGATGATTGGAAGAGTTGTTTGCTGCCCCGTCCTCCCAACCTTATGCAAGCTTAATGTCCAAAGTGATGCACCCTCCATCGTGCCCACCTGAGGCCGCCAATGCAACGATCAACGATGTTGTGCTTTCTCTTGACTATCCAATGCTACCACCTCCGTGTGACGACATCCAAGCTTTATCCTTCCTTACCTCTATTATTTCTTATAATTGCACTTATTATTTTGATTATGGGAATAAGGGAAAACGAACCTGTTTATGGATTAACCATGGGTTTGGCGAGCCTCCTCAATTGCTAATTTTTTATGATGACGTGATTGAACTTGAGTGTTGCAACATTGAATTTCTTTTTTCAGAATATAAAGATAAATTTGCATGGTTAAGAATAACAACAATCACTTATTTGCTTGTGCATGCACTACGAAATCCAATGGGTGTTAATGTCAACTCGTCTTGCCTAAACATAATACTTTGTAAATATCTTTGTACATAGTCATTTTTGAGTAGTATAGGTTTCCTGTAAATACTCTGCTTTCCTACTTTCCTTAGGTTAGTTGGTGTGTGTAGGTTGCTCACTTTGTAGGTTGTTTGCTTTCATTTTCTTTCGCTTTATTTCTGCTTTGTTCGAGGTCCCTTTGCTTTTAGCTGGGCACATCTATGTGCACAACAACCATACTTGTTGCCTAGGGTTGTTCTATGTATTTCTTTGTCAAACTCTAATCAAGTCTTTAGAGTGGATGGTGAAGGTCTTCTATTAGTGTCAAGTGATCTAGATGTTTAATTTGAAGAGGATAAGTTGTTGGTTTAGTCTCACTTTGATGTATTCTAAAATCTTATAGCTCTTACATATTTTAAGAATTTGATGGTCACTATAGGGCCTTTTGTGAAATCTAGTTAAGTGAAAAATCTAAAATTCTGCTCCAGTGCCACTGTGATTCTTAGCCTTGAGCACGAGCTTCAATGCTTGCGGGTTGAAATAAAATAGCTGAAAAGAGAAAAAAAGAAAAGAAAGAAAGAAAACATTGAAAATTAAAAGAAAGAGAAAATTCAATTTTTTGGGGGTATCCGAGCAACTCTATTGGGGCTATGGACGCCCGGCTGGCAGTAGAACAATGTTCGGGAGAATCACATCAACAACTTCGTTGGGGCTATGGACGCCTGACTGACAGTGAGGAATTGTCTCAGAAGCTTTTGAAGTTAGAATAAACTACATATCTTAACTTGACAGTGCTTGGGTTCCTATAGCAACTGAAGAATGAGAATTAACGCAATTGCACACACTTGGATTTTCAGCATACTAAAGGTTGCGTTGGCTAATGGTTTTGATCCTTTGGTTGGGCATTTGGTTTGTTTGCCATAACATGAAGGTCGGAACTAGAAATTCTGGGTTCGTGATTCCAGTTTGTCATCAAAATACTCTCGAGCATTTCCCCAGTGAGTCACCATTTGTTGTGCATGTTTTGCACACATGCCCTGTCGTAGGCAAGGACCCCCTTTTTTTCACTCCTAATAGGTTGCTTTGCTCTTGTCTTGTTTTGCGTGCCCCATTTCCAAGCCCAAATTGGTCATGTGCCTTCAAATGATCAAATCCCCTATCCAAATTCACCTACTTGGGGTATTCAAATTTGTGGAGAAACAAAGTCATTCGTCCCCTTTTTTTCCTTTTGTCTTGTTCTTATTGTTTGGAAACATCTGTAGACCCTTGTCAGTCCTGTTTCCTCAATTTTGACTTTGGGGGCAACCTTTTTTGGATCGGGGATGTGTTTGAAGTGTGTAAATGAACTGCCAAGGTTTCGTCAATGTTCTGTTAACTTTTGATGGTTTTGGAACTTTGCCTCCGGAATTCCCTTCATCCTTGGCTGTTTTGGAAACATCCGTGGACCCCCGTCACTCCTATTTCCTCAATTTTGACTTTGGGGGCAACCTTTTTTGGATCGGGGATGTGTTTGAAGTGCGTAAATGAACTGCCAAGGTTTCATCATTATTCCGTTAAGTTTCGATGGTTTTAGAAATTTCCCTACGGAATTCCCTTCCTCCTTGGCTATTTGGAAACATATGTGGACCCCCGTCACTCCCGTTTCCTCAATTTTGACTTTGGGGGCAACATTTTTTGGATCGGGGATGTGTTTGAAGTGCGTAAATGAACTGCCAATGTTTTGTCAATGTTCTGTTAAGTTTCGATGGTTTCAAAACTTTGCCTCCGAAATTCCCTTCCTCCTTGGCTATTTTGGAAACATCCGTGGACCCCCGTCGCTCCTGTTTCCTCAATTTTGACTTTGGGGGCAACCTTTTTTGGATCGAGGATGTGTTTGAGGTGCGTAAATGAACTGCCAAGGTTTTATCATCATTCCGTTAAGTTTCGATGGTTTCAGAACTTTCCATATGGAATTCCCTTCCTCCTTGGCTGTTTGGAAACATCCGTAGACCCCCGTCGCTCCTGTTTCCTCAATTTTGACTTTGGGGGCAACCTTTTTTGGATTCGGGATGTGTTTCAAGTGCGTAAATGAACTGCCAAGGTTTCGTTAAAGTTTCGTTAAGTTTCGATGGTTTCAGAACTTTCCCTCCGGAATTCCCTTCCTCCTTGGCTATTTGGAAACATCCGCGGACCCCCGTCGCTCCTGTTTCCACATTTTTGACTTTGGGGTCACCCTTTTTTTGGATCTGGGATGTGTTTGATGTGCTTAAATGAACTTCCAAGGTTTCGTCAAAGTTTGGTAAAGTTTCGATGGTTTCAGAGCTTTGTCCCCCTTTTGTTGTTTTGGAACATCCGTGGAGCACTGACAGCTCGGCCTACAGAGCCCGGCCCCTCTGTGGTCATTTTTGAGATTCTGCCTCTTTGTGGCTATTTTGGAACATCCGGCGGCCACCTCTCTCCCAGCCTCCAGAACCCGGCCCCTCTGTGGCTGTTTCCAGGACTCTGCCTCTCCATGGTCATTTGGAACATCTAGCAACCACCTCCCTTCCAGTCTCCGGAGCCCGGCCCCTTCGTGGCCATTTCCGCGAGTCTGTCCCTCCTTGGTTGTTTTAAACATCTAGGAGCCTCCCTTCTTCTTGGATATTTTGAACATCCAGAAGCCTGCCTCCTTCCCGACTGTTTTGGAAACATCCAGGAACCTTCCTTCTTCCTAGCTATTTTGAACATCCGGGAGCCCGCCTTCTCCCTGGCTGTTTTGGCTTCCGTTCGCTATCTGCCTTTTGGCTTTCGTTTGCCGTCTTTCTGCCCTCTGGCACTCGCACCCTTGAAGCACGCATTAATTTTTATGGCCCAAATGAGCTCCAAATATGAATAGCAAGTTATTTTGATGATGCATAGATAGATCTAGTAGGGAATTTGTAGGTTTGACTGATATTTTTCTTAACTCATGTATAAATGCACTTATGACATTTCGTGTTTGCAGGAGACAAGAAGCTTTCCATAGGTCTATCAGAGAGGCTCATTGAGGGAGTTGTCCTAACTTTTTCCAGATGATGATGATTTCTAAGGAGCTTTCTCCCCGAATCAAGGGCCACCAATCCATTGATGCAAGTCATTGACCGACCTGTTTGATCCAATAAAAAATGTTGCAAGTCCACGAGATGGAGGGCAGCCTTCAAATAGTCTCTGCTACAGTAAAAAGGGAAATCAGCTACAAGAAAAATCTACTACAACACCTGAGCATTAGATGACAAAACAGAGAAAAGACAAGAAATGTATTTTAAAATTGTTGGATAATGAGGGGTAGGTGAAACCCTAATGTAATCAAATCTGGACCATTCATTGCAATTTGATCTTAGCCATTCATTTGGGCTTTAGAAAACTATAAATAGGGGCTTGCCCCTCATTTGTAAGGGTTGGAGAGCTGTTGTAAAGACATTCTGCAGCAATAGAGAGTAACATTGCATGATTTATGGGTGTTCCTTTTGAGTTTGCTCTTTATGTATGCATGGTTCAACTTCCCTACTAGTTTAGGTGTTAGTTTGTTGAATGGGAGTGGTGATGGTGTTTGTTGTTTTAGTATTTGATGAACTTCTAGCTCATACCTTTTGTGGTTCATTGATGATGAATCACTTTGCAAAGCTAGTCTGAGCCTCTTTCCTTTATTGCTGCAACTTAGTTCGATTGCATGTACATGATGTGTGTATGTGATGTGAAAATCTGCAATCCTTAGAAGATTGCACTAGTTTTGTGTAGCTGTAGGTTTCTCTTGGTAAAAAAAAACTCAGTTTAGGAAGTTTGTCTACTTTAGCAGCCACCATTGTTACTATTCATTCGTAGCTTAGGATTAGAATAGATTTCTTAACCCTTCTCCTTTTGTTGTTTCTTTTAATCCTTGGTTAGAGTAGGATCCAAAGCATCACCATGAAGCCAAATCAGATGAACTTGATGAGTTTCAGCTTGCTGTTTTGAGTGGACAACCACTGTTCATTCACTTCCAGCACTTTGAAACTGCATTTGCAAACCCAGCTTCCCATGCTTTGTAACTCATCCGTAAGACCACCTTGTGATTCCAGCAAATTACATCAAACAATTGAGATATTCCAAGCACTGCCAAGACCTGACATTAGAGACCTTGGGATAGTGTTCTACAATCTAATTGTGGAAGATTGTCTTTCAAGAGAGGTAGTACACCTACGCACTGCCTGTGTTGAAAAGTGCATAAAAAACACATCAACAGGCCCAAAATTCAAAATATTTTTAAATTTTCTTTCAGAATTTTATTCAAAATCACTTGATGTCAGCCTATGATGAGGTATGAATGGGTAAATAAGGCACAAGTGTGTATAAATAAGTGATTTTCACCTCATTTTAAATTCTCCTACAATCCCCATTCATCAAGTTCACTTATCCACCTAGTGAGTCAAGCATTCAATAATTTTACAATATCTTTTCAAGCACTATTCAAGCACTTTGAAGCAGCCATTGATATTACTTTAGATTTACGTCATCAAGGGTTTGGTAAGTTGATAGAAATTGCATGTTGTTAGCTTATCATTCCTTTGCATTTCATTATTTTATTAAAGTTTTGATTACGAAAAATGAGGTTTGACCAGGGAAAGCCCCTATTCCCTAACCTTAAACCAATTTTCCCTTATTGCATGTTCTTTTGCAGACCTAGGTATGCAGATTTGACAATATTTTTGGTGTTGAAGATTGGTTTACAATTCAACTAGGTGCTTCAAGTCAACTTAATTCTATTTCAAGATTGGAGAAGGTTTTCTGTCTGTTTTCTGTAGAATTGACTTCGTCAACCCGACAAGAAGTGATTTCTAGATCTGGTGTTGCAGAGTTGTCTCTTGATTTTTCAAAAATTTGGGAGAGGATTGATTTTCCACTTATGGTGAGTGAGTCCCACATTAGGAATGAAAATCTGAATTTTGTTAGATTCTGGATCTCGATGGATATAAACTTGTTTCCAATTGTTTTTCACCAGGAGAAGTAATTCGCCACCCTAGGCGAATGAGTTTCACTATGAAAAATTAGTAATTTCAACTAGCATCCAGAACACTCCAGATTCATCACACTTCATCTAGGTGCACTCAGATTCATCATGTTCCTTTTTGTTCTGCATAATTTCTTCATTTAAATCATTTTTTGTATATCATACTATGTTTTCAAACATAGTTTAAATCTTAGTTTTGCATTCATTTTCATTCATTTAAATCATTCAATTGCATTTAGTTAACTTCATTTATGTTAGAAAAAATCACACATAATATTAAATTGAATGAACCATTAGAATTTTTGCTTCTATCTCTCTCCTTTTAGGTGAAAAACCCTAGAAGAGCAAGAGTTGTCCATAGGAGCCAAAAATCAACAATTCATTTTGGTGAAATCGACGTTTGAGCACTTTGAATTTTTGATTTCATTTACATATTGCATCCTAGTTTTCATTTGCATTAACATTCAATTAGTACATTGTTTTGTTTATGTATTTTAGGACATTTTCTTTTGCATTAGTGAAAGCTTCATTTAGATTTATTTTTGCATTGCATCCCCTTGAAAAAAGTTAAATTCTACATTTTGCATCATTGTTTGCATTATGTAGGACATGAAAATCCTCTTAATTTTTTTGAAAAAAACAAAAAAATTGCACACTAGGACTCATTCGCCACCCAGGACAAATCAATCTTTCTGCACTTTTTAAACAACATTTCTATAATCTTTTTGGCATTTTTCTGCATTACAGCTTCCTATTCTTGCATTCTATTTTCATTTATAGATTCTTTGTTTTTCACTATTTATTGCATCTTAGTTTATCTGCATCATAGCATTTTCTTTCAATAAGTTTTGGAATTCATTAACGTCATTGGTAGACATGTCAAATTGTGCCTTTGGTTGTGACCACAATGACCTTGAAAAACCTCATGCTCCTTTAACTCCTCATCATTGTCCTCCACGTGAAGTAGACATAATTGGAGAAGATGATGCTAGCATGAACAAGTTCTACAATGATTTCCTTGATAACCTAGAAGCAAATGCAACCTTTTATCCCTCAATGAGGTCACAAGACCTTCCCACTATTACACCCCCTGATCACTTTACATACTTACATCCCCAAGTCACTATAGGCCCTATGGTTCCTTCTTCCTCAAGTGGACCTAGTCCCTCTCACCACTCACATTCACAACCGTATTATGATCACAAAGTCACAAACACTCCTATCAACCTTGAAGAGACATATGGTAAAGGATTTACTATCTTTAGTAAAGAAGTTTTTGACACAAAACATGAACTCGACATCCATCAAATTCTTGAACAACATTCAACTGAAGCACACACAACTGGATTAAGATATCAAGATCCTTCTCATCCTAATAGACATCCTCTTCAACCTAGGAGACTTCGGGGTACTAAAACAATGATCTTTAATGCTCCTCCTAACTTAAACATTCTTCTTCCATGTGAACAACCATTATATCCTTCTAATGACAAGGATGTTAGGATCCCTATGGGTCCTCTTCCTCCTTCTATTCATGAACAAGGAAAATCTAGCAAGCAAAAATGACCTTACAATCTTAAAAAGATCAAGTTTCCCATGCATCCTCCACCTGATTGTGAAAGGAGACTTCAACTGCTCATAAACAAAGGTCTTATACTTTTACCACCTATGAATAGGTTGGTTATTTTTCTAAAAGACTCTAACATACAATTTTGCAAATATCATCGCATCCTTGGACAATGTATTGAATAATATAGAACATTGAAGGAAATACTGGATAAGTATCACTTCACTGATACTGATTGCTTCCCCATCATACCTAAAAAAAATATAAACCCCTTTGTCATACATCATAGTTGTAAAATTCCCTATTCTCACTATTGCATGATCCTTTCCCATCACCCACCTCAGCTCATTCTTTCATTTATGCATTGTGGAGGGAAATAAGTCGGTAGCCTTATCCTTGTATTGCATTTGTCTTTGTCTCTTAATTATGTTATTCCTTTTCCACTTAACCATTTAAGATTGAGAAACCAATAAATTAGTTAATGGTTGACTTACATTTGCATTACTTGTCCTTTTTTCCTTTTCATGTGTGTATTGTGTTCCCTCGTATTGTGCATTTGATATTCCCTCTCTTCGTACACTTCTTCTATTTGTATCTCTCTTCTTCTATATGTCATACATTTTATTTTTCTCTTTGTTGTTTTGCGTTCTCCTTTTGGGGATGACGCAAAGTGTAGAGATGCCCTATGTCTCTTCCATGTTGACCCAAAATATCTTTTTATTTTTCTCTCTTTTTTTGTGTTCTCCTTTTGGGGATGATGCAAGGCATTGAGACTGAAATGTTTCCTTCATGTTAACCCAAAAGCTTTTTTCATTTTCTCTCACCTTTTCATTTTCATTTCACTTGTGTTTTCCTTTTGGGGACAATGCAAGTTATCGAGACCACAATGTCTATTCCATGTTGACCCAAAATAGACTTTCATTTTCTTTTGTTTTAGTTCTCTTTGTGTCATTATTCTAGTTCTATATGCTTTGGGGAATGATGACAGTTCTTAGCTCTTTCATAAAAACATTGCAGTAATGAACATACTAACCCCAAATCCACAGATCCCTTATGTGTTTGGTGTGCTTTCTTTTCTAGGGGGAAACTCCATTTCTTTGTTTTTTCATTTTCTTCATATGACATAGCCTAACTTCAAAACATATGACCTAGCATAGGGCTTTCCTAGATTGGCTCTCATGTCTTGTTTTCCTTTTTCTTTTTCTTTTATTCTATACTTTAAAGTAATTGCTCACAGAATGATGTGTAGCAATTCATTTAAAGTGGGGGGAATACATTACCATAATTCATTTTCATTCTTGGTTCCTAGTTTAGCCTTGTCATTTATATGATGTGTTTGTCACTTTTTGGATGAAATTGGTTGTGATGTCCTTCATAATTGTGATCTATCTCAACATATTACATTCCTCTTGGTGGACTGATGAGATGCATTGCATCCCTAAGTTGTGAATATACCATTCTTTGATTGGTCCTCTCTTGGAGACATTAGACACAATGTCCCCTAAGTGATTGACCTTGCATAAACTTAAGAAGATTCCTTTGAACATTTTACACTAAACATTTTACATTTTTACACTTTACATTTTTGCATCTTTTTCCACCTTGCATAATGCAACTTGCATGACTGTGGTACCTTTTCTTTTTTTTATGAGAATTTTTCCATGTGGCACCTTGTTAAAGTTATCAACAAGTATAACTTTAATATGGTTGAGCGGGAAGCCCACCTAGCAGCATGAATTTTCCCCATAGCCACTTTTGTGTTTGTGAGTGCATACCCACTAGTGTATGTATCTTACCTTTTCGGGATTTCTCACCTCGTGGACAACTAGTTCTATGGCCCTATAGTGAGTACATTTGGGCCTTCTCACTTGGTGGACTGTCATGTGTTATGTTGCCCCAAAGTGAGTACACATTCTCTTTTTCAAACAACTAGCCTAGATCTAATCCACAACTAGTTGGATTGACAATCAAAGCTTCATCCAATTCATCTCAACACTTGTGTGTCCCTTTGTTCTTATACTTAGTTTTCCATGGGATCTTCATCCTAGGGGCTTCATCATCCCTCTTCACCATTGAGATTCCATCTTACTAATGTAAGTGCATTTGAACCCTTCTCTCGATGTTCATGGCTACTTTAGTGTGACTTTGAAGCAAGTTCACCCTCTCACTAAAGTGGGGGCTAAATGTGTCATAGAAAAATGGCCCCTTGTCATTTTCATGGCCTTTTAGGTCTTGTTTCATGGTGTTGTAACTATGTTGCTTTGATTTTATGTTGCAAAATGGCTTGAACATGCTTATCTAGGTACTAAAACTCAAAGAACGATGTCTTGTGAAGGTGTTGTGAAGTGTTGTAAGACATTTCTACATTCTTCTAGACTCTATTAATTACAATTCACCTAAAAATCACCTTTTTATTCATCAACAAGTCCTATTTTGAAGTGTTGGAAAGTTTTGTAACAAGCTTTCATGCTTTTCTAGGCACATCTTCACTATTTATCATTTTCTTATGCTTTATTTGACCCCTTTATCCTCTCAGATGCTTAATTAAGTGTATTTTTGAGTATTATCCCAACAAACAACATTAAATACAACATATTTCCTGACAGTTGTTTTTAGGTCCTAGGTGGGACCCATTCGCCATGGGTGGCGAATGAGTCCCCCTTGGCCCAAATTCAAAATATTTTTAAATTTCCTTTTGGGATTTTGTTCAAAATCACTTGATGTCGGCCTGTGATGAGGTATGAATGAGTAACTAAGGCACAAGTGTGTATAAATAAGTGATTTTCACCTCATTTTAAATGATCCTACAATCCCCATTCATCATGTTCATTTATCCACCTGTTCACTCAAGCATTCAAGCATTTTACAATATCTTTTCAAGCACTATTCAAACACTTTGAAGCAACCATTGACATTTCTACATTCTTCTAGACTCTATTAATTACAATTCAACTAAAAATCACCTTTTTATTCATCAACAAGTCCTATTTTGAAGTGTTGGAAAGTCTTGTAACAAGATTTCATGCTTTTCTAGGCACATCTTCACTATTTATCCTTTTCTTATGCTTTATTTGACCCTTTTATTCTCTCATTTTCTTAATTAAGTGTATTTTTGAGTATTATCCCAACAAACAACATTAAATACAACATATTTCCTGACAGTTGTTTTTAGGTCCTAGGTGGGACCCATTCGCCATGGGTGGCAAATGAGTCCCCCTTGGCCCAAATTCAAAACACTTTTAAATTTCCTTTTGGGATTTTGTTTAAAATTTCCTTGATGTCAGCCTGTGATGAGGTATGAATGAGTAACTAAGGCACAAGTGTGTATAAATAAGTGATTTTTACCTCATTTTAAATGATCCTACAATCCCCATTCATCATGTTCACTTATTCACCTGTTCACTCAAGCATTTTACAATATCTTTTGAAGCACTATTCAAACACTTTGAAGCAACAATTGACATTAAGTTTTAGATTTACATCATCAATGATTTTGTAAGTTGATAGCAAGTGCATGTTGTTAGTTTATCATTCCTTTGCATTTCATTAATTTATAAAAGGTTTGATTACTAAAAATGGGCTTTGACCAAGACAAACCCCTATTGACTAACCTTAAACCATTTTTCTCATATTGCATGTTTGTTTGTAGACCTAGGCATGTAGATTTGACAAGATTTTTGGTGTTAAAGATTGGTTTACATGTCAACTAGGTGCTTCAAGTCAACTTAAGTCCATTTCAAGCTTGGAGAAGGTTTTTTGTCTGTTTTTTGTAGAATTGACTTCAACAACCTGACAAGCAATGATTTCTAGATCTGGTGTTGCAGAGTTGTCTCTTGATTTTTCAGAAATCTAGGAGCGGACTGATTTTCCACCTATGGCGAATGAGTCCCACCTTAGGAATGAAAATCTGAATTTTGTCAGATTTCAGATCCCAATAGATAAAAACTTATTTCTGATAGTCTTTCACCAAGAGGAGGACTTATTCGCCACCTTGGATGAATGAGTCCCACTGTGAAAAATTTGTAATTTCAATCAGCATCCATAACACTCCAGATTCATCACACTTCATCTAGGAGCACTCAGATTCATCCTATTCTTTTTTTTTGCATAAATTCTTCATTTACTTCATTTTTTGCATATCACAACGCGTTTTCAAATATAGTGTAAATATTAGTTTTGCATTTGTTTTCATTCATTTAAATCGGTCAATATCATTTAGTTAACTTTATTTAGGCTAGACAACATCACACATAGCATTAAATTGAATGAACCATTATCATTTTTTCTCCTATCTCTCTCCTTTTAGGTGAAAAACCCTAGAAGAGAAAGTGTTGTCCATAAGAGCCAAAAATCAATGGTTTAGAACTGTATGAAGCTTTATTATCAAAATATTTGATTTCCTCTATATTTATTTGGATTGACTGATTTGTTTTCATCAAACCCTAGTTTGGTTTTGTATGACGTTGAAATCACTTAAAGTTTATTTAATTTAAAAAAATTGAGCCTCGATCATAATCTTGTGCTTCTATTTGAATTATTTGACCATGATTGAGTGATTATTCAAGGGTTAAGTTGTTTAAGCTTGAAATCATTATGAACCCCTTTGAAATGTGAGAACTCGATAAGTATCTTTCATTGAATTCCCTGAACTTAGAAGTTGCCTCGAAACCATGTTTTCTGCGAAATCCTTAGATCTGAGAAAAGCTCGAGAGTTAATTCTTCGTGGATTCCATTTATTCAAGAAAAAACTGAAAGCATGTTCTTAGGTAAATATTCTTGTATAAAGAAATCTCGATAGGTTATGTTTCATGAAATCCATCAATTCACGGATTACCTAAAGTCGTTGGGTAATCTTTGTGATGGATGTCTTGATTCCATTTAAGGAATGAGCTATGCTTAGAAGAACATAAGGTGAAAGTTATACCATGTTCATTTATCCTTTTGGCCTATTGTTCTTAGTCCTTCACAGAATCCTTCCTAAGGTGGATTCCCCGAATGGTGATCTTTTGCTAAATCCACTTTGCCCTAGATTCCTCAACTCTTGGAATTTCACAGATTTCATCCATAGTTGAATTTCTCGAGATTTTGAGACTTTCATTATATTAAGTAGTATGACATGGTGGGGGTATAAATTGCATGTTATGGATAGATTCTTAAGTATTCAAGTGCATTCTCATCAGTGGTGAAGGTTACATTATGATTATTTAATCTTTTGGCTTATTCATTACTTTTCTTCATGGAATCCTTGAGATCCTAGATTCCCCGAAATACGTTAATGGTCAAAATTCCTAAGGTTCCCAAAAACTCGAGATATGTTTAGAGCTTGATCTTAAGGATTTGTAACTTGATTATATGGATTTTAATGATGACTTATTATTGATCATATTTTGTATGTGTGCTTTGATGTTGAAATTAGTGGTGCAATAATGTTATAGTTAGCCTTTTCTTTGCATTTTAGTAATTATGGTATCTTTTCTAACCAGATGCAGGAAGATTCTAGTAAGGCTAAGAGATCTAAAGGAAAATCTACCAAACCAATCAAGGAGGAACCCACCATAAGAGTAGAGAAGGTGAAGTATGACTTCAAGGGAAAACTTCCAAAGTCTAAGGTTGTTTCTTACTGGGCTAAAGTTGGAGACACTAATATGGGTCACGTAGACTATGGAGACTTCAAGAAAAGGATGTATTGCTATGCTCCAACTCATTTGGATAAAAGATTAGTGGATACAAGATTGGCATAGGCAGTTGAGTTCCCACCTTCAATGTATTTTCTTAAGTTGATTTTGAGTGTGTAAAGCATTATGATTCAGATAATCTAGGGTAATAGTAGGTTCCCAAGGTAGGGTAATGGAAAAATTGACAGAAGAATCTATAGCTGAGGCTTTCAATAGTGGTTAACATCAGAAATTGGTAAAGATAAGCATGCAAATAGCAAGGTAGTTTTCTAACAGTGATCCAAATAAGGCATTGAGTATGATGAATAAATCTTGGAATGGAAAGCATAAATATCATTATTCCAAGCTACCAAAATAGTTGCACAAGAGTTATTTTAAGTTGGATTATAGTGATATGATCACTCTTCTTAGCAAAGTGGTAGGCTTGGAGAATGCCTCATTGTTTGAGGAGTGGATTTTTTTATGTCATATTACATATTGAAAATGGAGTTAGTTATCATTGTGCCTAGGCACCATCAGTGACAACTTGGATATACAATTGAGGAGGGTGAAATATACAAAAATATTTACTATTACTTCTTATGTTGTATATATGCTTGCAACGAATTTTAGATATAAAGGTGTGAGTTGTAAAGCAACAATAGGCAAAGATATAGTATATGATGCATACCCTCAATTAAACTTGAAAACTTCCAATTACAAGAATAACAAGAATATTGCAAGATGCTTTGCATGTGAGGATTTCTATAGTGGCCATAGATTTGATTAAAAAATATGGCTATTATTTTATTCAGTTTCCCAAGTTTTCATATATAATAATCTATGGTATCCCCATGGTACCTTATAGGCTTCCTAGGTATCTAATGGATAAAGTGATTTTTCTTGAGTTGACAAGCCAACTGGCAACATTTGATGTAATATTGAAAGGAATGCATAAAATTGGAATTGGTGAAAAATTCCCATTGAGAATTGGAAATTGGGAGGCCTATCCATCCATCCAGAGTTCCCACCATTCATAGATAGAAATCTCTCATATTGATTTGAATCTTCATTCAAATAGAGGCAGTTTTGATCCACATAGGATAGCTCAAAGAATGAACAATAAGGATTACAGAAATAGAGACAACATAGAAGACTATTGGGCCAATTGCAAAGATGAGCATTAATTAGTTAAGAGGAAATATTCTAGGATTTCATTAAGAATGATCATAATTCATAGAGTGTCACAAGTACCTAATCAGATTGAGGATGAAGAGTATCCAATGTAATATCATGACTATGCACAATTTCAAAACAAGCCTCTTCTTTCTATTGACTAGGTAGAGGATAGAGTTGTTGAATTGGATCAAGTTAATGCTCTAGTCATTAGGTATTCAAAATAGTGGGTCAAACAAAAAATTGAGATTGGAGGTTGATGGATTCCAGCCTAACTTTGATTTGATGGAAGACTTCAGGTCTCAATCTTCTGATGATGATTCTAAGAAGACTAAAGAAATTGCACTTTCTGCCCAAGAAGAAGATTCTGAGGAACAACCTCTTGTTATCAAAATAAGAACTAGAGGGAAAACTAAGGCTTTGGTTAAAGGAGAAATTAAAATATGGCCAATTCCTAAAAAGAGAAACTCTACAAAGGAGATTGTTGAAGGAACTACTAAGGCTTAATCTTCTAAGAAAATAAGACTTTTTAAAGAAGGAGATAAGGATTCACGTTCAAATAAATCAAGGAAAACCAATGATAGAGGATAAGGTGCAACCCAAGAAAAAATAATTGATGTAGAGAGTTCTAGGGAGAGGACTCAGGTAAATGTTAGGAAGAATTCTCCTAAACCCAAGGTTTCACCTTTGGAAGTTGATAATAGTGTGGAAAATAATGCACAAGTGGTTGAAGAAGTAAAGGAAACTACCAATGAGCCACTTTCTAATGAAGGTAAAAATGTTTAAGAGACTACCATAGAAAGTACTCCTCCTCTGTCACCTTACCAATGTGTGCAATCTGATAAGGAGGATGGAAAAATGACTGAGAATATAGATGATATCTCCAAATGGTAGCAACAAGAAGAAGAGGAGCTAGAAACTCCAAAAAGTGGAGATATCAACAATATTCGTATAATTGGAAAAAAAGACATAGATGAAGTAAAGAGACAAGAAGATAAAGAAGAGAAAGAAATTGAAAGAAGAAAGGAGGTACCCTCTGAATCGCCTAAGAAAGAGGAAACACAACAATTTGATGAGGAAAATAAAGGTGAGGAGCAGAGACATGAAGAGAATATTGGGACTAATCAACTAGAAGACCATGGAGAGAAAAAAATCCATATGATGATACATATCTAGAAGAACCTATTGCTCCTGATTGGTTGAAGGAAAGTTTGAAGCTCAAACTAGTGGTGGTTGAGGAGGTAGCACTAGATTGGAGTAACTTCTTGGAACAACTAAGAAATACCAAAGAGAAGAAAAAGGCCAAGATCCTTTCCAGGATAACCAAGGATGATACTAACAAAAAATATTGTAGGTTGCAACACCTATTGATGAGGAAAATAAAGATGAATCCACCCCCTCTAACTAGAAAGTGGAAAAAATTAATTTTGTCCCATCTACAAATAAATGAGAGAAGGAAGATCTAAAAGAGTCTATGGATGCTATTCTAAAAAGGTTAGGTAATGAAACCCAACCTAAAGAGAAGTTTCAACAAGTGGAACAACTTGAAAAATATATCCAACACCTAGTCAAACCTCTGCACACACAAGATGGTGTGGGTACTTCTACCTCTAGTGATTTGTTGTCCAAACATGCTATCAATGAAATCGAGAGAATGAAAACCTTTGTGCAAGTCACCCAACAATGGATAAATGATGTCTATCAGAAAGGAGATATTCCAATTAAAAACATTTTACATATATTCAGAAGGCATCCTCTTTCTTGAATGAGATACAATAGCTAGGAGGGGAATTTAAGTGAACAAATGATTCTTCTATGGCCAAATTAATGAAGATAATTGACATATTAGAGGAGAAGGTGTGAATGAAGATATACTTGCATCTAAAGATGTACGTAATCCAATAGAATGGATGGAAGCATTTGATATTAAAGGGGGGCTAATGAGTAAATATTTAGAGAAAGTTTCAAAGATTCATAATAGGTTGAAATATATTTTAAATGGCTTCATTTCATTCTTAGATATTGTAACAAGAAGGAAGAAGTTTGGAAATTTTTTTGAAGATTGATCAGTTAAAGAAATGGTGGTAAGAGGTATATTCACTAGTTGAGGATGGACCCATAACATTAAAACAGTTGGAAGATGTAGCAATGTATATTTCAATTTTGGACAAGTATTAGGAGATGCAAATGTATTGGAGTAAAGCCTTAGTTAAATATGAAGAGGATATAAAATCAATGAAGGCATGGTTGAAATTTGTTTTGGTTCCTAATCAAGTTGACTTGAATAAGGTGTTTTATAAATTTCAAGAACTTTCTAGATGGAAAGAGGAGGATAAGGAAAATGGCCAAGCATAATCACCTCAAATTTTTAACCTCATTAGATAAATGGAGCTTCAAGTTGTCCATACATAGAGATTTGTGCCAAGAGGCTCTTTATTTAATTTGGATGTATCTTTTGAGGCTTACGTCATAATATTTTATTGTAAAAAAAACTAAATGGGTAAGAAAAAATTCCAAGACCAACTTTTTTAGGTAGACCTAAATTGTAACCCCTAATTTAATTTTCTCTAGGCTGGCATGATTGGTGAAAAATCTATATATTGCAGATCTCTCCTCATTGTAAAGATTGATCCTGGAATTGTTGCAAAATTTTGGTGAAGTGAATACAAGAGAATACATTGATTCTAGTGCTCTTTTCTTTTTTTTCATCTATGTGCATGGTTCGTATGTTTCTAATCTTTCATAGTTGATTAAAGTTTTGATTTATTCAAATTTAGATTAGAGCTAGTTGTAGTTATTTCATGTTCATGGTAATTTTTTTAAGGTGTTTGAGAAATCTTTGGTCCATACTTTTAGCAATTTTCTGATTGTAAGTTGTATGAAGTTAGCTCGGGCCTAATATTTTTTGCAATAGTTCAATTGTGAGTGTTTGTGCATTTCATGCCATTTTTGGATGAATGTTTGAATGCTTCATAGTTTGAAAATATTTCACACCTTTGGAGATTGCATTATTTATGTTATACTATAGATTTGATCTTGGTTAAGCACAAATTGATTTTGAAGATTGGTCTAGCTTGAATGCTCTGTTATTTTCATGGTTGCACTTAGGATTTAGATTAGAAATATTTCTAAAACCTCATCCTTTGGTATTTATTATAGATCATTATTAGATTAGGAATTGAAAAGCATCAGTGAACTACTATATTTGATGAAAAGATAATTTCTAGATCATAGATCTGGGAATATCATTGGGTTTATTCTTATTTTCAGACCTTTTAGAACCCTCATTGTTGACTTAAGAATTCTATTCTTTTGTTTGACCATAAATTCCCTTTGTGTTAATTAGAAAATCACATTTTCACTTAGTTGTTTATGCATTTTCAAGACCTGACATTAGAGACCTTGAGGTTATTTCTTGAGGCTCGTTGATAGAAGTTTACCTTTTAAGAGAGATAGGATACTCAAGTATTCTATCTATGTTTTTGTAGTACTAAAAACACCATCAATAGTGGCACAGGTGGAAAGGAGGCATTTTTATTTGATTTTTCTAACTTGTTGTCTTGTCCCATTTTACAAATTTATTTAATCACACTCATTTGGTTAAAATTAACTTGAATATTTACTCATTTGGGATAAAATTTACATCAACTTGCATACTACAAGTTCATTCAATTTAAAAATAACTTTGCATATTCACTCAGTGGCTTTAAAATTGAAAAAAACTTTGCATTTGGTGTCTTCTTTCACATATTGCTTTGAGGGTTAAAATAAATCATTATCTTCCATATCTTGTTTTTTTTCATTTTGTTGAGAGGTGTGTATTCTCTTCTCTCACACCATTTTGGTGATCTTAAGAATCAAAAACATCTCTTAGCACTTTCTTTATCACCCACATATTTTGAATTATTAAGGTTAATGAACCCCATGTGAGTGTGAGAAAAAGGTGTTGTGTATGCTCTCTCCTTGCACTTTGTGTGATCTTGGGGATTAGAAAAAACAAACTTGTCTCACTTTTTTTAACCTTTAGAGGGTCCTACTGAAGGAGATACATTCGTACAAAGAACTCTTAAGTGACCCCAACTAGTTTTTCCCTCAAGCCGATAGATAAAAGGATGTGAAAAAGTGATTTCAGACTATCTACAATGTTTGTTATTCAATTTTTTCCAAAATAAGATGCAAAATCGAGTCAAAACAAACTTTTCACCACAACTAATTGTCATTCACCACAACTGCTATTCTAAAACTTGCACCCAATTCATAGAAAACTGCAAGTGATTCCTAGAACGCCGCAACTATCACTCAGAACAACGCAATTGTCTGTTGTTGAAAATTTTAGGGAAATACAAGACAGTCTATTCTCTGATCAATTCTTGAGTATCACATTGTCCTTTGATCACAAATTTTTAATCACCAGATCTACTATTTTCATTCCATCCATTACCTCATCCTTGCATTCTTTTGCAATTTCCATGGGTCAAACATTAAGTCATATTTTATATTGAATACACCTTGTTGTAGTCTTTGGATTTAGAAATTCATCAAACTTTAGAGCAATCCATAGGCTACCAAATAAAATTTATCTTGACCTTAATTTTCATCATATTAGTCCTTTGTCATTTAGGTTAGCTCCTCAACTCGTAAAGCTAGTTTGAGACCACCTTTGTCAACTTTTCATTTCAATCATTAGCATGCTTGAGGTCTTGATAAAATCAAATTTTTCTCCTTGGATATCTTAAGTTTGATTAGTAACCTTACCTTATACCTACTTTAATGTGCTTAGTAATCTCATTTACCATTTTAGGATACATTAACATTCTCATCCTCCATCATCCTCTTACACTGGCATTACACTCAGCATACATTAGTCCTCATTATAATATTGGATATTAACTTCATTGCAACATTTTAAACCTTTACTATTGTCACCTTGGTTATTTATCTAAGTATAATCCCTAGTCAACATATACCTTGAAAAATCCAAAAAAAAAAATCACCTTGTATACCATAGATATTGATCTCATTGTGACATTACCTTATTGACATCTTAACTAATGTCACTTTGACTCTCTATCTTGGCACCATTAGAAATCATCTTGCAACCTTAGTTACAAACATTTCCATAGCTTTGGACCTCATTGTGATTGTGGACAATGATTTTGGTAACCCAAGAGTTTTTCTAACTCTTCTAGGTTTTTCACCTAAAAGAAGAGAAATGGGCCCAAAATGCTAATGTCTACACTCAAGATTAATGTAAAATGAATGAAATGTATCTAATTATGATGTATAAATGCAAAAAATTGAAAACCAAATGATTTTTGATGTTTAGCCTAAGAAATGCAATGTGCTAGAAAATATGGTGTTGTATCAAAACATGTGATAAATGACCTAGAAATTCAAACAAAACTAGATAGAAAGCTATGAAAAAAAATGTGTGCACCTATAGGTTGAAAAAGGATGGCATGAAGGTTTGGAATCCTAACAAAACTATTGCAAAAGCTGATTGGGACACTTGTGCCAATCTAGACAACTTAGTCCCAAATTTAGAAAAACTTGTCTAAAGCTCGTTCCGACCAAATGGGTGTTTGAATCTATAAAAAATAACTGAAAGGAATGTTCAATGGGACTAATTCACCATTAGTGGTGACTTAGTCCACTTTTTTATTTTTGGAAATTTGAAAGGGGAAACAAAAGCCCTTGGTTTGCACTTCATCTCTTCACAGGTGTCCACTTTTGAAACTTTGATTTTCAGGCCTAAAAGTGACTTTTTGTTGATAGTTTAGCCTTGAAAGCAAGGAGAAGTCTTCAAAAAGTCTTCAACCTAATCTTAAATGATCTTCAAACACTCAAAGTGCCTAAATCTGTAAACACACAATGAAAGAGAAATAAATGATGAATGTTAGGGCATGGGGGTTTGCCTTGGTCAAACCCCTTTTGAGGTAATTAACCCAAAATGAAGAAATAATGTAATGAAGTATGAAACAATGGAGTTAGAGACTTTCCATGATGTTTTATCTTGAATTTATACAAAAAAAGATAAATATTCTTCCCTTGAATGTCCTTGGAAGCTATCTTGATGACTTAGAATGATAAAACCCTAACTTGGTTGACTTGAGAACATGATGAATGATGAATGAATAATGATGAGTTAAGTTGATTATGAATTAGGGTTTAGAGACTTATATTTATAGGAAACCCACCTTATTTTCCCATTAATTGGATCCCTAAGGCTGATATGAAAGAAAAATAAACTTAAACTCCAAAATTTTCCACTCAAACATCAAAATAGGCTAAATTGGACTAAGTCGCCATGTTGGGCGACTTAGTCCCACCTAACAAGGATTCATTCTCCCAGATGGGTGAATATGTCCCAGAGGGTCCCTTTTGATAGTTGGAATGTTGGGGAATGAGGAATTTTATTTCTTATGTTGATTTCATCACGTATTTGGTCAAATTATTCCTTGGGATGCACAATATGGGGCAATAGGGGCCTATTAATGATTATGTAAAGAGTAATTAGGTCTTGGGACACAAAGTTCAATGTGAAATTGTGATTAAATACACTTTAAAACATTAAAATGAGGTCCACATAGCCTAGAAAGGCACAACATCCAATGTGAATGTGTAGAAAACTAGATTAAAGTCAAATTTAGTTCACAAGTGTTCTAGATTGATGTGATAATGCCATTAAATATATTTAATAATGTTGAATTAAGGAAAGATGGGTCCATTAAGTCTAGAGAGGCATGAAAGAGTTTTACAACACCTTCACAAGACATCATTAAATGCAACTTATTCATTTTGCAAGGGTCCAAGACCTAGTGTGGATGTTTAAAACACCTCACAACACCAAATCAAGGCCTCATTAAGTCCAATTTATCATTAATTATTCCCATATCAAGAAAAGTATACACTTTTTGGCAACACATTAAGCCCCCACTTTAGTGAGAAGATGAAATTTCTTCAAACTCACACTAAAAGAGAGATTCAAGAGAGGGTCCAATCACACCAATGTGGATGTAAAAAGGATGCAAAAGATCAAAGGAGGTTGCACAAGCTCCCAAGACCTAAGATCCTAAGTCAAACCAACATAAGAAAAAGAAGACATGGACAAGGTGAATAATTTGCAGCAAGAAAAGGGGCATGATCATGCAATGGTAAGAACTAGGAACAAGAAATATGTACTCACTCTAGGGTGATGGAACTCATGGCTATCCACCAGGGGAGAAGGCCACAGTATACTCACTCTGGGGCCATGGAAATTTTGGTTGTCCACGTTGGGAGGAATCCACAACATACTCACTCTGGGGCCACAAAACTTCTGGTTGTCCACGGGGTGAGAGATCCATAGGATGGATATGGGGAAAATTCATGCCTCAGAATGGACTTCCCTTTCAACCATACCAAATTTATACCTCCTAATAACTTTGATAAGGAATCGTAATGAAAATAATTTTTGAGCTCTATGAGGTAAGTAAAACTTCATATGCTTGACACTTATAGACAACTATGATGGTACCATAGGAATCCGAGTTGTCTTATGCAAGGTGGCCATATAATAATTGTTGTAAATAGAAAAATAGTGCAAGGAATGTTCAACAGGATGTTGCTTGGTTCGTGCAAGGTCTCATCTTAGGGGACATTGTTCTTAATGTCTCCAAGAGAGGATGTGTCAAAGAAGTATCACACTCTTGGAGGGAATCAAGCCCAATGACACCACCAAGAAGAGGACACATCGCAAGAAGAAAGAAATCACACAATGAAATATGAGTGTCAATGTATGCCCCCACTTTAAAGCTGTTGCTAACACCATTACTATGAGAAATTGCTTTAAAGTAGAAGGAGGACATGAGAGCTTACTCAGAAAGCCCTATGCCAAGTCATATGTTTCCTAGAAGCTACATCATGAAAAAGGTAGTACATGTCACATGTGAGCCAACTTAAAGCATGCTTTCCAAATCCAAAGCTTGCTCTTATATTTTCATGAAAGGTTAACAGCTAGCCAAAGGAGGAAATGACAAGTGACATATGAGGACAAGGCTACATAACCCCTTTCCCCCACTGAGTGTAGGACAAGGATGAGCCTAAATGATTAATGAAATGTATGCTAGAGTGAAAATTGGTATCAATTAGAGGAGTGGGGTTCCCCCACATAAGGAAGAACACCAAAATAAATGTTGGATTTTATTATTCAAAGCCTTACATTCATTAGTGAAATGACCATGAACTCTATGATAGGCACAAAATGAAGTCTTGTGATAAAATTTCTTTTGAGTTCTTAGGGGAAGGATGATCAAGTGATATTGGAGGAGTCTTGAAAAGATACCCTCTTGATCAATGTAAGAATGTGGTCCAGTGGTTTGTGAAAAAGTAACTTTTTTCTTAGATGTACAAGATGTCATACCTACGCAAGACTATTTAGATTGCAATATTTTTTCTCTCCTATATAGGAGGGTGTAAAATCTAACGAATTTAATTCATGAGCCTTTTCCATAAATATTTTTCATTTCTTTTGAATTGATTGGTTGTTCATTGTTTTGTTCATCAAAGGTTGTTGTATAATTTGTTTATTTTGGTCTAAAGTGGTTGAGGTGGATGCTTTAGAAGGGTCGTCTGATTTTTGTGTTTTCATGACTACATTTTTATTTCCCTTAGCTGAATCTTTGTTTTTGATCTTGTACACATCCATGAGTGTTGGTGTGAAGTTTAAGTAACCCAAATCATCATCTAATAGGTTTGTGACTTGTTCAATATGTTGTTGTTTGTCTTTTTGTTGAATGGGTTCTATTTGTGTAGTTCGTGTTCATGTGTTTAAATGAT
The DNA here is from genome assembly GCA_007258455.2 of Sequoia sempervirens. NCBI lineage: Eukaryota > Viridiplantae > Streptophyta > Pinopsida > Cupressales > Cupressaceae > Sequoia > Sequoia sempervirens. The sequence goes on along the minus strand of VDFB02353493.1, from coordinate 99,113,237 downwards.
TTGCTTTGTTTTTCTCAATGTTCAAACAACTATTTGGATCAAGGTTAGTGTCAAGGATGTGGATTGTGTTGTTGTGAATGAATTTCATTTTACGATGAAGAGTTGAAGGAACTTCCTACATCTCATGAATCCACAAACATCCTAAAAGAAGATTATATGAGATATTATGAGGCATGACATGGATTGGTGTTTGCAATGTGGCCACTCCAACTGTAATAGGAAAATTGATCACACCAACTAGTTTCTTTTATTCATTTTCAAAGCCCTTAATAGATTAAGAATCAAGTTGATTTTTTTATCAATCCACATGAAGCCTATCTAAGAGGTTTACGCTACACACATTAAGAGCATAGCCATTGTTAATAAGGGTTCACTTTTTCCCTATCATATTGTATTGAGAAATGATCATGAAAGCATCATTTTTTTTTTTGCACATCTAAATGGGGGAGTTCACTTTGGTGGAAAAAAATGTCAGCGTTCAATCCTTGAATTATGGCTACTATGTCATTTGGTTATGAATTAGAAGGGATAGGAACTTGTTGTAAGGTTTTTTCAAGCATAGTGTGATAAGTAGGTGAATTCTAAAGAATTTATCAAAGGGATATCTTGGCAAGAGTATTTGTAAGTTATTCAACAAGATCATACTCCCTAATGTGTGAATTTAATCAAGGAACACTAGGCTATAATGGATTAGGCAAAGGTAATGGTGTTGGGGTGGGTTATTGTGGTCGTGGATTGTTTCTAGTGTACTGTGTGTGAGCAACATCATCATGCGTAGGTGGGCAAAGAGTAAACTAGGGTTTAGGTGGAGGTGGAGGTTTATGTGACAATCAGTAAAGGATGATTTCAAGTTGGCATTGATTTTTCTGTTTATGTGAAGGTGGGTAGAGAATTAGAGGATTCTTAGGATTCCCCACAGGGTATGTATGAGGTCTAGTGGCCGAGGGGGATCTAATGAACACTTGCACATTCATAACCTTAGTGGTATGGGTTTGATGTATCTTTAATGAAGGGAAATCTAGAGTCACCTTTTTATCTAAGGAAGACACATTATTGTTTTCATTTTCTTGCACCATGATATTCTCCCTAGGAGAAGAGTTTTTAGGAGAACTAAAAATAAAATTTTATTGACATTCATGGATTGGTTCTTCTAAAAGGACTTCATCGCAAGTAGGGGAATGATCAATGGTTGAATGTTCTTGCTCAAGAAGGGTTTTTCTAGGTGAAGGGGGGAAACTAAGATAGTCATGACCATCATTGATTGTGTTTTATAACAACAAAGTATCTTCTTCACAATGAGGAGAGATACTAGGAGAAGGAAAAATGTTAGTATCATGATTACCTATGGCTATGTTATGTCGGTTATGAATTTTTTTTCCACTAAGAGAGGTAAAAGAGAGAAATAACTAGGATTCTCAAAACTCTCATTAATTGATTCTTCTATTGAAATATCTTCTTCGTCAATAGGAGAGATATTAGGAGAATAACAAATATGATTGTTAGGAATGTCCATGGTTGTATTCGCTTTCACAATACTCTCATAGGGAGGGGATTGGAAATTTTTCTTAACATGTCTAAATATGTAAGACACTAACATTGTTTGAACAAAAATGAAAAGCATGTGTAAAAATTTCATGCAATGTTTTAGCAATCTACATCCAAAGATGCAAAACACTTTTATCCAATGTATGCAAAGCTTTAAGAATGAAAACAATGTATATGCAAGCATGAAAAGCACTTTTACCAAAATTATGCAAATTTTTATGAATAAAAACATTGTGTATGCAAAAGTAAAAAGTACTTTTAGCCATGTTATGCAAAATTTTAGAAATGCGAACATTTTTCAGATCTAATGATGCTTGTAATTCAAAAGATTTTTAAAAAATGACTACCCTAAATTGATGTTTATGAGTTAGATGCATGAAATGAATGTTCTTGAAACTTTCCAGACTTATAGTATATGATACAAGGATGCCTAGGAAGCTTAGAGATGAGGTTTTTGACATTGTAACAGACAGTGAAAAATTTGGACTAGGACTAAGTCGCCCATAATGGCGAATTAGTCCCAGTTAGGGTTTTTCAAAAAAATTAGAAATTTTCAATAGATTTTGATGGTTTTTAGTTTTTATGACCTGAATATTAAATGAAGATGTAGTTTTCAAATGTTTTGCAATGATTTAAGATGCAAAAGGGAAAACTATATGCACTTTCACTAATGCAAAATCATAAAACCCTAGAATGAAAATTAACTAATGCAAAATGGAATGAAATATTAATGCAAAATAATCCTAGAATGCACTTGAAATTGGAAGAAAAAATGTTCAAAAGTCGGGTTCACCAAAATGTGGACAATGATTTTGGTAACCCAAGGGTTTCTCTAACTCTTCTAGGTTTTTCAACTAAAAGGAGAGAAATGGGCCATAAATGCTAATGTCTACACTCAAGATTAATGTAAAATGAATCTAATGTATCTAATTATGATGTCTAGATGAAACTAACTAAAAAAAAAATTATTTTTTGATGTTAAACCTAAGAAATACAAAGTGCTAGAAAACATAGTGTTGTATGCAAACATGTGATAAATGACCTAGAAATGCAAAAAAAACTAGATAGAAAGCTATGAAATAGAATGTGTGCACCTAGAGGTTGAAAAAGGATGCCATAAAGGTCTGGAATCCTAGAAAAACTATTGCAGAAGTTGACTGGGACATTTGTGCCAATCTAGGCGACTTAGTCCCAAATCTAGAAAAACTGGTCTACAGCCCATTTCGGCCAAATGGGTGTCTAAATCTACAAAAATCATTGAAAGTAATGTACAGTGGGAATAATTTTCCATTAGTGGTGACTTATTCCACTTCTATATTTTTGGAAATTTTAAAGGGGAAACGGAAGGCCTTGGTCTGCACTTCGGCTCTTCACATGTGTCCACTTCTAAAACTCTAATTTGCAGGCCTGAATGAGACTTTTAGTTGATTTTTTGGCTTTACAAGCAAGGAGGGGTATTCAAAAAGTCTTCAACCTAATATTCAATGATATTAGAACCCTCAAAGTTCCTAAATCTACAAACACACAATGAAAGAGAAAGAAATGATGAATGTTAGGGCATGGGGGTTTGCCTTGGTCAAACCCCTTTTTAGGTAATTAAACCAAAATAGAGAAATAATTTAATGAAGCATGAAACAATGGAGTTAGATACTTTCCATGATGTTTGGTCTTTAATTTATACAACACAAGATGAATATTCTACCCTTGAATGTCCTTGGAAGCTATCTTGATGACTTAGAATGAAACCCTAACTTTCTTGACTTGAGAACATGATGAATGATGAATGAATAATGATGAGTTAAGTTGATTATGAATTAGTTTTTATAGACTTATAATTATAGGAAATCCACCTTATTTCCCCATTAATTAGACCCCTAAGGTCGACATGAAAGAAAAGTAAACTTAAACTCCAAAATTTCCCATTCAAACCTCAAAAATAGGCCAAATTAGACTAAGTCACCATGTTGGGTGACTTAGTCCCACCTAGTAAGGATACATTCACCCAGATGGGCGACTTAATCCAAGAGGGTCCCTTTTGATAGCTGGAATGTTGGGGAATGAGGAATTTATGTTCTTATGTTGATTTCATCAAGTATTTGATCAAATTATGCCTTGGGATGCACAATATGGGTCCATAGGGTCTTATTAATGATGATGTAAAGAGCAATTAGGGCTTTGGACACAAATTTCAATGTGAAAGTGTGATTAAATAAACTTTACAACACTAAAATGAGGTCCACTTAACCTAGAAAGGTACAACATCCAATGTGAATGTGTAGGACACTAGATTAAAGTCAAATTTAGTTCACAAGAACTCTAGATTGATGTGATAATGCAATTAAATTTATTTTATAATGTTGAATTAAGGAAAGATAGGTCCATTAAGTCTAGAGAGGCGTGAAAGTGTTTTACAACACCTTACAACACCTTCACAAGACATTGTTAAATGTAACTTATTCAGTTTGCAAGGGTCCAAGACCTAGTGTGGATGTGTAAAACACCTCAAAACACCAAATCAAGGCATCATTGAGTCCAATTCATCATTAATTATTCCCATATCAAGAAAAGGTGACACAATTACATTATCCCATTGAGATCTTGACATCTTGTCACCTTGAGGCCTTATCTTGGCATCATCCTTAGACACCATTTATACCTCAAAAATCCAAAAAAATAGTCATCTTACGTACCTAGTCTTGCATACCTTAGACATACACATACCAAATATTTTGACCTTATTATGAAAATATTATATTGACATCTTGACATCTTTTCAATTTGAATATTCATCTTGGCATAATTATTAGACATCTCCTATACTTGGAAAAATCCAAAAAACATAGTTGCATAGTCATATCCTTGCATTACCATACCCATCACATCACATATCATACTCCACCTTCACAAGTCCTTTTATGGTCGAAACAAGGTTGAAAAAGAAATGAAAAGAGATGGAATTTCCCCAAGATGATGAGTTTGTCAACCCCTTTGTTATTTCTTCCCATGGCATACCTAGACCACAAAATTCTTTTCCAAATCCATTTGAAAAATTCATCATTAGAGACAAAGAAGGATGTGTCACTATATAGGAAGTAGAGGCTACTACACAAGATCTCGGAGTGGCCTCTTTGTGGATGAAATAGTGGCATTAGACCCCCAATGCTTCCTAGCTAAACTATTGCATGAAGGAGAAAAACTACCCAATGGTTTTGACATCAACACATTACAAGCAATGCCTACACCAAAGAAAAAAAACCAAGCACATAATACCCCTACTTCTAGTGGCTCCATCCCACAATTCAGTACTTCCATACCACTAGGATGTTCCACACAAGACTCAACTACAATCCATACATCACCATTTGGAATACAAGCAATGACACAAGGAATGACACACAACACAACACAACCCTTTGGCACATCATTCAATCCTTTTTCCACATCTAAATGGGCATCATCCTCGACTCCTTTTTTCATGGGTCTAAACAAGACAAGCAAGTGACCTAAGATTGTTTTTAATACTCCTAAAACTCCCATGTCAAATGCTATACCAAACATAGGGACCTCTCAACATATTGTCACATCACAACAAGGTCCTACTCCTAGTATGCTTGCACAACACAATATCCAAGGTTCTACCCCAAACAACACAAAAGGTCCCTTTACACAACATGGCAACCAAAACTTACATGGCCACACTTTTTTAAGTTCATGGCAATCACAATCCAATCCCACTTACATAAATCAAATTCTATTTTTCAACCAAAAAATTCATAACCAAATAGCATCTTTCACCCATCATATGCAAAACCAAAACACATCACATACATACATGTCCAATCAAAATCCATCTCAAAACATTGGATTACAACATGCCAACATGGACAATACACAAGACACATCCTTTACCCAATTGGGTGTCCTAACAAATCAAATGCTTTCCTTAGAACAACAAATAGAGAACATGCAAATATTCAATAAGAAGACTTACTCCACAAAGGACTTATGTCCATACCATTTGACAAAAGTCTATACATGTCTCCCTTCCAACATGGATATGCCATGCCTAACTTTCCTAAATATAGAGGGAAGGGAAACCCTATCGAACATGTGAGAGATTTTTCTATTCCTTGCATAGACATTGTATATGAAACTACATATCTCATGGGACTATTCCCATGAATTCTTATAGGACATCCATTTGATTGGTTTACACACCTACCAACTGCCAATTGAACATGGGGAGACTTGGCCAACAAATTTGTAGAACACTTTGCATTCAACACTGATAATGAGATAACGATTGCAACCGTATGTCATACCACACAATAAGAAGGTGTAAACTTTGTAACATTCTTCCAAATATGGAGATTTACCTAGCACATGCCCCATCGAAATACTCAAAAAACAAAAAAAAAAATGTATTTGTGGAGAATCTCAATTCAAACTTGAAACATGAGTTGTGAATGAAATGTTGTGCCTCATTAGAAAATCTAGTAGAGAAAGGAATTATCCTTGAAAAATAACTTATTGACAAAGGAGACATCAAAACCTTCAACAAGAACATGACTACCCAAAACACTTCCAATGACGAAAATAAATATTGGGCCCACAACAAGAATGTGACCAATGACAGAGTAGTTGATGCCAAGATAATACACACACTCCCTACCATTACACTAAGGGGACCCAATACAACCAACAACACACCACATGCTCTTGAGAACATGAAATTTTTTGTCCAAAACACATAAGAACAAAGAGACCAAAGGAAGTTTCTCACAAGTCAAAAATACACTCCTTTAGGGGAGCTAATCGAATCTATCTTCAAGCAACTTTTGCAACACGATGCCATAACACTTCCCGATGCAAAACCATATGACCCAAGGAAGTTCAAACCCTATTGGTGGGATGATAATGTCTTTTGTGACTATCACCAAGCGAAAGGAAACTCCCCTTCCTAATGCTGAAAATTAAAGAATATGATACAAGATCTCATTGAAAATGACACTATCGAAGTGAACAAACAACAAAAATACTCTAATAGCAACCATAAAGTCTTTAAAGATCCTTTACATGACCATGGAGAAGGAATGGCCTTTGATTTGGGTACTAAGATCAATAATTCTACCAATTACACCAATGCCAAATTTGATTATACTACCATAATAAATCACATTTGCACTACCAACGATTATGTCAATACCGTTACCATCAAGAAACCACTAGAATGTGTTATCAATATTTGTCGAACAAAGGTGACCATCTAGGATTCTCCTTCAAAGAAACCACAACCAAAGTCTCAATACGATTTACTTTACCATTTGGGGAAGACACCCGTAAAATTCTCTATCCTTGAGTTTTTAAGTATATCACCTAAACATAGAGCCATTCTAGACAAAGCCTTACAATAAACTTGTGCACCCATTGAACCTTGATGTCAATCACTTCTAGGAGATGGTGTGCTACTTTTATAACTCTCATCATGTCATTTTCTTTGACCAAGACTATTCAATACAAAAGGCCAATCACAATGACCCCTTGCATCTTGAGGTATTCATCCATAAACACAAAGTAAGAGAAGAATTGGTAGATGGTGGAGCAAGGTTAAACATTTGTAATCTCAGACTAGTTAAGGAATTAGGATTTTCTAAGGCATGTGTAGACACAACCAAGTGCATTATTATCAATGAATATGATGACAAATAACACTCCTTCAAGAGTGTTATTACACTACCAATTAGAGTTGGACCTATACAATGAACACCGCATTCCAATTATTGGATCTCAACCTCCCATATAACCTCCTCTTAGGCTGACCATGGATCCACAACATGAAAGTTGTACCATCTGCATACCATAAATTCCTTAAGTTTCCCCATGAAGGTACTAAAATTACAATCCTTGGTGATCCTAACCCATTCTAATATTGTAACAACCTAAGGGGGACCACCCAACAATAGGTACTCGTTAACCAAGAGGCCTCATCTTTCAATTAGTCTCACTACATTGATCCCTCCACTCTATCTAAGGCATCCACTTCCAAGAAACCACCCTCTAATCCCAAGATTGAGCTCCAAGACAAGGGGTGTGGTGAATACCACATGAATTCATCCTACTATATCAGCAAGTTGACAACTCCTAAGTCATATGGAAAACCAACAATAGGAAAGAGACAACCCAAGGTCACTATTCACATGCCTCCAATAACTAGTTTTACAAAATGGGGGAGTTAGAAGTCATTAATGAAGAAGACATGACCTCTTGGCTCTATAGAGAAGACAATGAAGAAGCTCTTCCACTCGCACAAATACCCACATAACAATATGGAAAAGGTTTCAAAATTATGCAAGAAAAAGGATATGATGGACATAGTGAACTCGGATTGGACAAAAGTGGAAAGATTGAACCTTTGTGAGTGTCTAAATGACCAAAATTCCTAGGGCTGGTGTTTCAACCAATTAAGATAGGCACTCCTAGTATCACAATGCCTTCAAGTAAGGAAGTAAGTGCTTCTAATTATATCATCCGAAGAGTGTTATTATGATACCACTAACTCCAACAAATACAAACAGGATTCTTGCATGAAAAGTGACTACAAACTAGATAAGAGTCTTCGCTAGCCTTTACCTATCTAACACTATGCCCCAAGACCCTGATGAAACATTCATCTTTACCTTATCCACTTTAAAATTTGATGCTACTGATGATGGAATTCCTTTAGTGAACCCTCAACTCATCGATTGGGACAAACAAGGACCTCATGTCTTAGATGTAATTGAGAATGAGGAAGCCATTGCCAATTTTAGGGATTGAGAGAAGGAATTCCTATTGGTGATCATAAGGTTGGATTTACCATTGAATTGGATCATGTGGCATATTTTGAGGAGTCTTTCCACCCCTCTAGTTGCAAAAATAAAAAATTACAAAACAAAAAAAAAAAGAGTCTCTAGGTGAAAATCGCAATGCGCCTTTAGAAAAGAAAAGAAAAAGTAAAAAAGAAAGGACATATCAGAGGGAAAAAATCTCTCTAAGGCACACAAGGATGGAGGTTTGGATATTATTCCTGTTAACAAAGAGAAGTCACTAATTCTTATAGAAAAATATATGGAATTAAACATTAGCATAGATGAAAATCCAAAGGTTATCCACTTTGCAGCATCACTAACAAAGTTAGAGAAACCTAAGTTTCATACCTTTTTTTGTAGAAAAATAGATTAAATTTCCTTGGTCCTATGCTAACATTCCTAGGTTAGACCTTGAGTTGGTATTGCACCATTTACCACTACATCTTGATGCCAAATCGGTCAAGAAAAAGCTTAGGAAGATGCATCCACAAATTGCTTTGTTAGTCAAGGTTGAACTAAAGAAACTACTAGATGTTGGCTTTATCAGGTCAATCAACTATCCAGAGTGGATTTCCAGCCTTGTGCCCCTAACAAAACCAATAGGTAGGATTCGTATTTGTACCAAATTTAATGATTTGAATAAGGCATATTTGAAGGATGAATTCCCCTTAATAAATATTGACATAATCATAGACTTGATAGCTAGCTATGAGATGTTATCCCTCATGGATGGCTTATCAAGGTATAACCAAATCAGAATCTCTGGAAGATCAACTTAAGACAACCTTCACTTTTCCATGGGGAATCTAGTATTGGAATTTCATACCTTTTGGACTCAATAATCTGGGGGTTACATACCAACGTGCCATGATGACAATTTTTCATGACCTGATGCATACACTAATGGAAGACTATGTAGATGACCTGCTAGAAAAATCATTGACATGAGGTGACCACTTGTGAGACTAAGACAATATTTTCAAAAGTATGGAAGAATATGAAGCTAGATTAAATCCCAAGAAGTGTGTATTTGGAGTAACATCAAGAAAAATCCTAGGTTATATAGTTTCTAGATGAGGCATTGAAGTCAACCCAACAAAAGTCAAAGCTATAATAGACATGCCTCCACCCAAGAACATAGCTCAGCTAGGCACACTGCAAGGCCAACTACAATCTATCAAATGATTCGTAACACAACTGGCTAACAAAATACATCCATTAAAACATTTACTCAAAAAATTTGTATCATTCATGAGGATAGACATGTGATAGGGAGCCTTTCAATAGATTAAGAATTATCTATTGACGCAACTAGTTTGAATGTCACCTATCCATGGGAGACCTCTCATCCTCTATATTTCAGAAACTACATTTGTATTGGGGGTATTACTTGCACAAAATGATGATGAAGGTTGTGAATGAGCGATATAATATATTAGTCACACAAGTGGTCAATTATAAACTAAATTATAGTCCAATAGAACATGCTTGTCTTTTGGTGGTTTTTTCCACTTAATGACTTAGGCACTACATGCTAAACCATCAGATGAATCTTGCCACCAAGATAAACCCATTGAAATATCTTCTTAGTAAGGTAGCTTTGATAGGGTGACTAGCTAAATGGGTCATGATACTCAATGAGTGTGATATTCAGTATGTTGAGAGAAAAGCAATAAAAGTAAAATTCATTGCCAATCAATTTGTAGATGTACCCACTAAGGTTGATCACCCATTGGTCTTTGATTTTCTAGACGAATCTATATTCACTATGGACATGCTAACGAAATGGAACTCTACTTCGATGGGTCCCACAAAAACCATGGTTCAGGAGTAGGCATACTATTTATCACCCCTCAAGGTGATACCTTTCCTAAATCATTCGGGTATGTGCAGGTCATCATGGAAAAAATAGGCCCTTAAGTGGAAAAAAATTAGATAAATCAGAGTTAGGAAACTTGACGTAAAAAATTGAATAAGTTATCTATATTATTTCATAAATATGTAAGAATAGAATTTGTCAAAAATTGAATGTAGTTTCTAAACTACTAGGTTTATTTAAAATAAATAAAATCTATTTGGTGAAAATTTGAAATTTCAATGTAGTAGTACTTAAATTTTAGGGAAAAATAAGAAGTGGTGTCCTCAACCACCCTAACCACAATAAAATGATAATATTATTTTATAAGATTTTAGATATAAGTAGAGAACTCATGTCCTGATGTGATGAATATTTTTTTGTAATTTTTTCCAAGTAAATAATTAATTATGAATTTTTTATTACAACTTTAAAAAAATAAAAAAACTCTTATGTATAACCACCTTAACTTGGTCAAAGCTTCATGAAACTCATTTCTTTTTTTTAATTCCTATAGTATGTGAAGCATAGAATGTGACACATATTTTGGATTCAAAAAATGTGATACCATTTGAAAGCTATAGATGTTTTTCAATCAGCCTATCAATCAGGACTTTAGTTGTAATTCAAATAGAAAATAAATAATAATTATTTATTAAATTCAAAGTAAAGCATAATTTATATTGTAGGAAAGCTAAGAATCTCCTTTAAAAACCCTTTTCGTTTCATCAATTTTGGGTAAAAAAAAGTCGTCAGCCACATACCCTACAAAAACCCATCATATTGCCACTTTTTGGCCCATCATGATCCTGCACATACCCATTCAGAATCACCTTCCCATGTATAAAAAACATAGCAATGTATGAGGCTCTTCCCATAAGACTTCAAATAGAAATAAAGTGGAAGATCAAGAACTTTCAAGTATATGGTGATTCTCAACTAGTAATTTGACAAGTTAGTGATGATTATGACACCAAGGATGAAAAGCTCACCCCATACAAATGGATGGTAGATAGATTCAAATAGTATTTGACATAATAATCATTCATCAAATCCCCCACATTTAGAATAAAGTAGTAGATGCCATGGCCATAATTGGCTCTCTCTTGGACATACCAAACAATGTGCCTCAATCCAAATTTCTAGTAGAACAGTTGTTGATCACTATATTTGAAATCCTTGAGTCTAATATGGCCTGCAAATTTTTTTGGTCCCAACTCCCCATGGTAACAGAAGATTTATGACTACCTCCATGACCATATCCTTCCCCTTGACCTCTTTTTTAATTATGCAAGACATTTATCTGCAAAGCCTCCAAGTATGATATCATTGGTGACACCATTTATTGATGTGATACAAAGAATCATGGAGGTTCTCTATTCAATCAAAAATCAACAAAATTTCTAATATGAAAACCCTAACTTGGTGTCTTGTTCACAATTCCTTTAAATTTTCTTATAGGTTACCAAATAGTGATTTTTGATCATATCGTACAAATAAACCTTCAAACCCACAAAATAATCACCATTCCAAATACCCATTATACTCTTATTCAACATATCCAATTTGTGAGTAGGCTTTTTTTGTAACAACACCCTCTTATTTTGACTACTATCCTACCCTTAGGCCAAATTAAGCCTATTTTACAAAGCAACTATGTAGAATTCAGTTCCCAAAACACCAAACTTCATTCCATTGCTCCTCACAGGTCATAGAGGGTCTGAATCAATGACTTGTATCAACTAGTAACACTTCCCAATCTTCTAACATTGAAACCCTACCTCTACCTATCCACTTAAGCCTAATACATTGAGATATTAGGCTAGGGCTTGCACAAACACTGCCCTAACTGCATTCCCTACTCTTAAAAACCCCAAAAACATTGAAATATATCTACCTACCTCCATTCCACCAATTTTGACAATTTTCCACTTGTGTAATGGCTTAAAAACATGATTTTTGTGCTCAAACCCTAAGTTTACAAGCTATTTTTAGGAAAATCACTCAAACTCCCTTCAAACTCAATGAAAATATATCAAACCAATTGGAAATGTTAGAAGATTCAAAGAACCATTGAACTAAGTAAGTTTCACATTCTTTCCTCGCTGTACAGGGTTGTACAGTCTTGTGTAGCAATAGAAAATACAAAAAATTACATAGAAAATAGAGTATTACCATTGCTTGATCGTCAAAATATTCTCCAGAGAGTTGCCTCAAAATTTTACAAAGCATATTTAACTTTTATAACCAAAAACAAATGGTTCATAACCACTTTTTGAATACATGATCGTTCACCTTCCACATATGACAAAAATTATAAAGTTGCTTATGCAACTTTTGCAACATTTTGTAAAGCTTGACAACTTGACTCCAAACTAACCCAATATGACTCATTACATTGAAAATGGTCTAAATATACCTTATTACACCCAAAACTATGGCTAAACCACAACAAACCAACATTAGACCAAATTTGTAACATTTGACTAGGTACCCCTGCACCATGCACCTAGGCAAAAAAAGGACTAAAGTCCCCTTTGAGTCTCAAACTATGTAGCCATGTCTGAGGAAATTATCCTCACTCATCCCTTAAGACAGTATGCCTTTCCACATAATCCTATACTAAAACAAATCAAAAGGTAAATGTGCAGCTTGGAAATTAATGACCCTTGATGGCATTTTGTCTCTTCAACATGTAGTTGCTTCCAATCTTTATGAGGAGATACATATATTTTCCCAACACCTTGTTCTTTATCAACAACATGATTCATCTTAAATTTAGGCACCTTACTCCTTAATTATTCAATTTCAACAAAATTTATGTTCAATTCCTCTTTGTCCCTACTGATCATGGCATCAAACCTAGTCTCTTGATTACTGCTACTACCCTTTGCACAAAAGGATAAATCGTGACTAATTTACCCTATCTCCCTATGAAACATTTGTAATGAATGTGTAAGGTCTTCATTATGAATGAAAAAGAGAAAAATCTAAAGCGTACTTGCCTTACCAACGCCGTCACCTAGAAAATTTGAAAAGGGATTGGATTGAGAGTCCACAACACAACTCTTATTACTCAAACTTGCAATGTTGGATACTGCTTTCTCCTTGAGGTCTACACAATTACTATACTTTTCTTTTCCTATGATATTTTTATTTTTCAATACAAAAAATGGAGTTTCTTGTTTGCAATTAGATCTCTCAACTTTGTTCATACATGTTGTTACAATGTCTTTAGGTGTAGAAATGGATGCAAGTTCCAAGTTTTTTCCTTCCTCCACCCATTGTTGTACCCCTATGCCTACTTCTTGCTCAAGTTCGTCAACCTCTGATATGAAAGGAATATTCTAACCAACATCCCCTTTTAAAAATAATGAATGCAACACCCCTCTTATTATCATCCTTGCAACATACTTCTTAACCCAATCTTGGATGTACAAAATCAATTCATCCTTGACCTTCAACTCAATATCATTTCCCTCCAAAATCAAGTTATCCTTCAAGTCTGTTGTCTAAGTACGTTCATGTTTAGAAGTGGCTGCAAGATGTATGTGCTCTTCTTCTTTTTCCTTTATGAACTCCTTTCTACCTACCATCATCACCTTGGCTACCTTAGTTTTCCCTTTATTATCTTCTATTAATGGTGTCAAAGTAAAGGGGATTCCATCTTTTTCTCTCTCATTGGTATTTCTTCCCCCATCATACTTAACATGCCCATCAAATTGCCAAGGCATCCCTAGCAACAAATGCAACACATCTATAGGAAATATATCATATGGAATTTTTTCCTTATACCCTCCTATATTGAACTCAACCCAACTTTGTGCATTCACCAAAACATGTTGACCATCATTCAACCAAGAAACTTTATAAGGGGTATCATGTGGTATTCTAGGAAATTTTAGTTTCTCAACCATTTCAATGGACACCATATTATCAGTACAACTTGAATCAACTACAAACTTACATACCTTACCCATGCACTTAGAAGTTGTTTTGAAGAGTGTTCTTATTTGTGATGGCTCCTTCTCTTCTGATGCTTTTTTGAGATCCCTTCTTACCATAAGAGATTCACCAACCTCGGGAGTAACATGTTGTGATGTTGAGTCCACACTTTCACAATCCTCTCCTTCAGAAATTTGATTTCTCCTCTCTTCACCGGTTGAAGTAGAGGCTTGACCTTCATTGCACTGCCATGTTTGGTGTCCAAATCTATTACATTGATAACATCTTCCTATGAATCCTTGTGACCCTCTTCCTTAACCTCCAAATCTGCCTCTATAACCTGATCCACTCCCTCTAAATCCACCTCTTTGATATGCCCCTTGCTCTTTTCCTTTACTTGCATCTTCTTAGCTCTCATATGACTTCCTTGAGTTAGGAAAGGAACCTCTTCCTATATAAATGTTTCCTCTACCCCTATTTTGTTTCCCCCTCTTTCTCTTCAACTTTTCTTTTTCTCTAACAACCAATTGGAAACATTCTTCAACCATTCTTAAGGTGGCCATACTCATTTCATCTTATATATTGAACCTGAACCCATTCATATACCTTCCTGTCTTCTCAACTTCATCCTCAACATGACCTGCTCTAATGCTCAATTTATGAAACTCCTTTGTGTAAGCCATGATATCCATCTCCATTCGTTTGAGGTTCTGAAGCTTTCTAAAAGTCTAAATTGCATAGTCACTGAGCAGAAATTGTCCCTTAACTTTAAAAACCATCCTATCCCACGCATTAATTTTTTCTTTTCCCTTTTTCATTCTCTCTTTCTACACATAATTCCACCAAGTTAGGGTAGGGCCATTCAACTTAGTTTTAGAAAATTTCACCATTTGTTCATCTGCTACCTCCTTGTATTCAAAATAATTGTCTAGTGCATCAACCCAATCCAATATCTCTTCACTATCCATCTTCCCACCATACATGGGCAATTCCATCTTCACCTAAGAAGCATATTCCCTGACAACCTTCAACATCTTAACCATCCTCGTCTCTTCAAGATGCAACTCTTGCTCATGGGATCGTCCTGGAGGGTTTTCATTCTCACCCTCTTCCTCTTCCTCTCGGTCACTCTCATCTATAGTGGCCTTACCTCTTGTTTGGTTTGTTTCAATTTTTGAAATTATGGCTAAAAGAGCTTCCCAAGACTCCTTCATCATTCTTATTTTCTTAGCAATGATTGTGCTTCCCTTTAGAGGCATCTCGTTCCCTTCAAATTACAACTTTTCCTCAAATGACAAAAACCTATGCTCTGATACCAATTTGATTCAGAGAAGGGTGGGGGTTCTCTATTCAATCATAAATCAACAAACTTTCTAACTTGAAAACCTAGAACTTGGTGTCTTGTTCACAATTCCTTCAAATTTGCTTATATGTTACCAAACAATGATTTTTGATCATATCTTGCAAATAAACCTCCAAACCCACAAAATACGCACCATTCTTGATACCCATTATACTCTTCTTCAACATATATAATTTTTGAGTAGGCTTGTTTTGTAACAACACCCTCTTATTTTGACTGCTACGCTACCCTTAAGCCCAATTAGGCCTATTTTACAAAGCAACTATGTGGAATTCAGTTCAAAAACCACCAAAATTCATTATAGTGCTCCTCATAGCTCATATAGGGTTTGAATAAATGACTTTTATCAACTAGTAACACTTCCCAATCTTTTAACATCGAAACCCTACCTCTACCTATCAACTTAAGCCTAATACATTTAGATATTAGGTTAGGGCTTGCACAAACACTTCCCTAACTCCATTACCTAGTCTTATAAACCCAAAAAAAAATTAAATCACTCTAGCTACCTCCATTCCACTAATTTTGACAATTTTCCATTGGTGGAATGGGCTTCAAAACAAGATTTTTGCTCTCAAACCCTCAAACCCTAAGTCTACAAACTGTTTTCAAGAAAATCACTCAAGCTCACTTCAAATTCAATGAAAATAGATCAAACCAATTGTAAATGTTATAATATTCAAAGCACCATTGAACTAAGTTATTTTCACATTATTTCATGGCCATGCAAGGTCATACAGTCTTGTGTAGCAGCAAAAATATAGAAAATTACATAGAAAACAAAGTATTACTATTGATTGATCATCAAAATCTTCTCCAGAGAGTTTCCTCAAAGTTTTGCAAAGAATATTTAAACTTGTGCAACCAAAAAAAAATGGTTCATAACCACATTTTTGAATACATGACCGTTCACCTTCCACATATGATAAAAATTGCAAAGTTTCTTGTGCAACTTTTGCAACATTTTTCAAAACTTGACATAACTTGACAACTTGACTCCAAACCGACCCTATCTAACTCATTACATTGAAAATGGTCTAAATAGACCTTATTACACCCAAATCCATGAATTAACCACAAAAAACCAACATTAGACCAGATTTGTAACATTTGACTAGGTGCCCCTACACCAGGATGTACCCTTAACAGTACCCTTTTGTGATGTCTCAATATCGAAGAAGAAAAAAGGACCTTGTGTGAGGTACATGAGGTTATATGTGGAGCACATTCTAGTGGTCCAACCCTAGCTAAGAATATCATGAGAATTGGGTACTATTGGCCTACAATGGAACGAGATTCCTATCACTTTATCAAAAGATGTTGACAATGTCAGATCCATGGAGACTTGATACATGAACCAACATAAGAATTGCATCTGATAACATCACCATGGACATTTTCCCAATGGGGAATTGACCTCATAGGTAATATTTATCCCACATCCTCCAATGGCCATAAATTCATTATCACCACGACCAAATACTTCACTATATAGACTAAAGCCATTCCTATGACATACATCATTGGAAAAAAAATATCTAAGTTTATCCTCAATTATATCATTTTTCAATATGGTGTTCATCAATCCATCATCATTGACAATGGTCATCCATTCAAAAGCTAAGAATTTTTCCACCTTTGTGAGAATTTCCATATCCAACACCATTTCTCCACTCCCTATTATCCACAAGAAAATGGCCAAGCTGAGGCATCAAATAAAACCATTCTCAAAATCCTTAAAAATACCATCAATGACATTGGTTGTGATTGGAAACTTCAGCTTAACCCTACCTTATGGGCCTATCACACTAGTATCTGTACTCCCATCAGTGCCACTCCATATTCACTGGTCTTCGGTTCTAAAGCCATCAAGCGAATATCCATCCAAGGGAATATCAATGATGAAGAATACAAAGCATCAAGGTTACATGAGTTGGAATTTCTAGATGAGCGAAGACAAAATGCATTGGTCCATCTTCAAGCATATCAGAATTCTCTCCATCATAGCTATAATAAGAAATTCTTGAATCAACACATTGATGTTGGTGACCTAGTGTTAATGGAGAATCCTAATAACCAAGAAAAATGAGAAAACCTAGGAAAGTTCAAGCCAAATTGGTTGTTTCCCGATATTTACACAATAGTCTTTAGATTAGGGGCCTATTGGTTTTCAACTTCTTAAGGGGAACCCTTGACAGAACCAATAAATAGTCTACACATGTGTCGATTCTACACTTAGCTTTAGAGAGCTCTTGTCATAACCATAGAAGTACAAAAAAAATGAAAAAAAAAAATTGTTACCTTGATGAAACCTAGAAAATAGGGGTCTTGGTGACACAGAAAAAAATTAAAAATTTAAAAAACACTAAAGAGAAATAATCTGTCCAATAGTGAAAAACACTTCAATGGTGCTTTAGATAAGTACCATAGTGAAAACTTGGAAAATAGGTGTCATGTGTAGTTGAATTTCTCTATCATCTACCATCATTCCAGTTTGACTTTTCCCATCATTTTTCCTTCCCATATCATCCATAATAATTCCTGGTTGTCCTTTTTCATAGCCTGGAATGATTGACATAATGCATGCTTTCGCATTTGATATCCTATCTGCTATAATTCCACTCCTAATAAATTAGTCTTATAAACAACTGGGGGAAAATACTTGACCTATGTCATTGGATCATACACTTGCCATCAAAAGGTCACTATATCAAAAAGATAAAAAAATATAATAAAACTGCAAAAAGACAAAAAAATCATAAAACTGCAAAAAGACAAAAAAATCATAAAACTGCAAAAAGACAAAAAAACCATAAAACCACAAAAGGACAAAAAAATCAAAACATGTCTAAATAAAAAAACATCCAAATAAATTTTAAAAATTGCAAAAAAACAATCCAAGTCCATTCGAGCTACATTGCCTCTACAACTAAACTTAGGAAAGGCCCCATCTATTGATGAGCCCCAAGGCATTAGATCAGTCCTTTTAGGTTTGGTCAAATAAAAATCATGATTCAGTCCTTGGTCAATAAAAAAAAAGTCAAGTCATGTCAAACTATGAGGTCTCTGCACATGGTTACATAGGAAAGGTGTGCAGTAGAAAAAAGGACCCTTTGCTTGACATGAGAATAATTCATGATTAATTGGATTTAATGAGGCCTTACTCTAGTGTTGTGAGGCATTTTATGCATCCACACTAGGTCTTAGACCCTTGCAAATTAAATAAAATGCTTTTAATGACATCTTGTGAAGGTGTTGTGAAGTGTTGTAAGACATTTCTACATTCTTCTAGACTCTATTAATTACAATTCACCTAAAAATCACCTTTTTATTCATCAACAAGTCCTATTTTTAAGTGTTGTAAAGTCTTGTAACAAGATTTCATGCTTTTCTAGGCATATTTTCACTATTTATCCCTTTCTCATGCTTTATTTAACCCCTTTATGCTCTCATATGCTTAATTAAGTGTATTTTTTAGTATTATCCTGACAAACAACATTAAATACAACATATTTCCCAACACCCATTTCCAAGCCCTAGGTGGGACCGATTCACCATGAGTGGAAAATGAGTCCCCCTTGGCCCCAAATTCAAAATATTTTAAATTTCCTTTCAGGATTTTATTCAAAATCACTTGATGTCAGCCTGTGATGAGGTATGAATGGTTAACTAAGGCACAAGTGTGTATAAATATGTAATTTTCACCTCATTTTTATATCTCTTATCTTTCATAATCTCCTTATCTCTCAATCATCTATCTTCCATCTCAAGTTAAGCAAGTTAGGGCTTTCATATTGCAAGTCATCAATCTAGCTTCCTAAGATAGCCAAGGGAAGATTCTACATGTTATGTTGCAGAATTTCAAAATCAATCATCATGGAAAGGTAATTCATTCCATTATTGCATGTTTCATTCTATTCTTTCATCATTTTTGTTTAATTACCTAAATGGGGTTTCACCAACGCAAACCCCCATGCCCTAACATTCACCATTTCTCTTTCTCTTCTTGTGTGTTTGTAGATTTAGGTCCTTTGGAAGCTTAGAAATCATTGAAGATCAAGTTTCAAGGTTTTCAAAGTTCTCTCTTCATTCAAAAAGTCAAAGAATCAACAAAACGTCACTTTCAGAGCTGAATCCAACAATTTTAGAAGCATAAACCTCTAGAAATTAGAAGTGCAAATCTAAATCCACAAAATAAACTCCTGAATTTATTGATTCCTTTAGGTGGACTAATTCACCACCCATGGTGAATGAGTCCCATCTATAGACCTGAAAAGTGGTTTTGTCAGAATTCAGCTCTCGACAGTTAGAAACTTGTTTCTGTGAGTTTTCATTAGGAGCAGGATTGATTCATCATGCATGGTGAATCAATCCCATTGGGCATTAATAGTGACTTTTGGAACATTCTAGAACCTTTCAGCAATAGTAATCTACCTCCAAGTGCACTCTGTTTAGTTTCATCAATTTTTGTTCTCATTTGTTTAGGTTTCTAGTTCACATTTGCAATCAACATTGTGTTTTCCTGCATCTTGCATTAGATTAGTTTACATTCATTCATTTGCATTTGTAAGAATTTCAACACATCCACATACACTTCACATCCATTTCCTATCCATCCTTATATTAATCTTGATTGAAACATTGTGCATTTTGGTCCATCTTTCCCCTTTTAGTTGAAAACCCCTAAGAGAGCAAGGAAGGATTTGGGTACCAAAATCCTTTATTTTACAATTTCATCTATTGATAAGCCCTCGCAGCCACCTAGGTTGGTCCTTTAGGGTTTTTCAAGTCAGTCATAATAAATCAGACATTGTCAATTTGGACACAAACAGTCATCAAAACATCAAACAAATCATGAATCAACAAGACAAACAAACCAACAAATATTCAAGTCAGACACAGTCACTTGTCAAAAAAATTAAACATTAGGTCAACCCAAAAACATTAATTAGTCAAATTATTTCTTATATAGGATGTGTCCTTCTTGAAACCAAACATTTTCATTAATCAAACCTTGCCATTTTCCGTATACAAGTGGTCACATGATCGAAACCAGACTAGATGCATTATATGACATGTTTCTTCTTGTGAAACTAGGCCTTGTCAAACAATCAACATGTCAATTACCTAGTCAATTAAATTTCAAAAAATCATTTTTTGGAAAACACTTTGAATGGTTGATTGACTTTGTCTTATCTTTTTTATTTGTATTTTGAGTGATGTTACTAGCTCTCTTCAAGGATGTCCTATGAAATATTTACAAGGGAAATGATGTCTCATGACTTTTTTCTTTGACTGTTGTCTGTGGATCATCTTGGAAAAAAGACTAGGGAAATTTTTCCTTTAGTATGAGTCAAGACATTCTTTGTTTATGACTATTTTTTTTGTAACTGGATGACCTTGCACACCTTGGTCTATCTCATACCATGGTGTTTGTTGTCCATTTGTTTCATTTTACCACTCAATGATGATTAATACAAAGCATTGCATAGAAAAATATACATCTTCAAGTTGTCTCCACTGATTTCATGCTAACATCTTTATCTTTTTCACTAACATTTCTTCTATGTGCATCTTGATAGCATTCTGTGACACACAAAAATACCCTACATACATGATCATGTTAGGAAGCATCATAGATAGTATCACCATAGATGTCATCATATTAGTTCATTTATATTGCGTGAGAAAATACAAAAACATAGATTGCATTCATATAGTATTATAATGTCATCACATCATATCATATTAAGCATGCCATTGCATTTACATCACATCATAATTATAGTCCACTATCATTTATCACATTGTAGATATATTGCATTGACATTTTATTTAAGCATATACATAACATTGTCTCGTAATATAACACATTGTATTGCATAATCATAATCATTTTGACATATATTGAATAATGCATTCACATAACATCCATAATTATCACATCTGCATCCATATACATAATACCAAATTCATTCATCTATAATCTAAACATCATAACATAAACATACATGAAGTCATCCATATTGCATTAACATATAGCATCATTACATGATCACATAAAAATGCATTAACAACATAAATGCATAATCATCCATCACATAAAATAATAAATGCATAACATAGGAAAGCAAATCATATCTCACTCAAAAATATTTCACAATACAATTTCAAGATGTCTCATTTATACCAAAATAGAACTTGTAGGCTCGGTGGTCAAAATACAAGTGTCCTAATACAATGACAAAAAAGCTCTAGACAAAGCTACCCTCTTCTCATCCTGGTGACTATCGTGGTGATCTCGATAACCTATGCTCTAATGGTGGCCTATCATATGAACATGTTTGTGTCAGCCTTGACACTCTGCCACTTCTTTGAGACCTAATGTGTAATAATCTCTTATGAGACCTACTACTGCTGAAGGCCTTAGATGCACTCTAGTGGAACCTTTTCCTCATACAGGTCTTTGTAATACAACTCTTGTCTGCCTACTCTCATCAGTTTTGCGGCCATATCTATACCTAATCCACTGAGGGTCGCAGTATCCTCTATAATTTGATGTTCTTCCTCCTACCTACCGATCACACCTATGTCTATCTTTGTCTACAGAGTATCTCGCCCATCCCTCAATCCATCTCTCTCTGACATCAATGCTCCCACCTCGGCCTATAATGTTTGTATATGGGTAGATACCTCCTCTATCTATGTCTGTAAGTCAACTATCCACTGATCAACAGAACCATCTCTACCTCTGAATCCTACCTCCTCTAATCCCTCCTCCACATCAAATCTTATCACAATCCTCTCTAGAAGGAATCAGTCTACCTCCTCCCATCTCTCCTCCTTTTGGTGCTCACCCTCCACCTTGACCTCCTCCATCTACACATCTATGTGTCTCACCTTCATAGTTAGCATCTCCTCATGATGCTCCTACTCTACCACCCTCTAGTCAGCTACTTGCTCCACCTCACCCTCCTCTTACATCAATGAAAATATCCTCACCACCAATTGTATCCCTACCCTCCTCTCCCCCTTCTATCATATCCTTCGTCATCCCACAACTCATGCTCTTCCCATCTCGATATGTGATGTTGTGTAGGTGAAAATAAATCATGTCCAATAGACATGGTCCCCATGCATACACTATCCCATCCTACATCATGCCTACTAACATATCTCCCCATCCCACTTTAAAGCCATGTCCCCTACTATTTGGAATAATGACACCAAAAATCAATGTGCACAAGACACAGTAAAATTTGTCACAAGTCTCTGCCAGAGTTTCCCATCTGATCTCATAGCTTTTAAAACTAAGCTTTGACACATCCTCATACTTATAGTGGTCGTATATAGACTGTAATCCTCAAATGAGATCATATCTCACCCGCTACTTGGGAACCAGTAGCTGAAGTATCCTATATACATCCTCCAGGGTCATAGTAGCCTACCCAACTAGCATGTTAAATGAGTTATTGGAGTGCCATCACTCTGCAAGTGTTGTAAATAACCCTTGGTTTTCCCTGATGATGGGTATATATGTGACATGATGCCATCCTATATCCATCAATCTATGCTTTTTAGCAACATATAACTAATCCCGCAGCTGAAAAAGTCATTGGGTGTGTCTCTCAAGTGTATATAGGGGCAAGAACAACCTGGGGTCACAAGAAACTATCATGACATCAATCAAAAATCCTAATTATACCTACTATACCTAAACTAGACAAGTCATTTTATCCTAAACTAGGGAAAACTTTAAGTAGTCAATTGTGTCATTTTTCTTAGCACATGTTTGAATCAAGGAACACTGAGAGGGGGGATGAATTAGTGTTCAATAATTTTTAGCTTTATTAATCTAATATTTATGGTACTGATATCATTCAACCAAAATAAAGATGCATGAACATAAGAGAAATAACCACAACACCATAACACAAGGATTTTTATGTGGAAATCCTTTTAGGGGAAAAACCACGGCGGAGGTCAATCCACAATATTATTTGAGTATACTCAAAAATATGTTTACCAAATGGCAATGCACTTGCATTTAGGCACACTACCTAGAGCTCACTACTTAAAAATAGAAAGGCTCACTGTACCTTACAAAATATTTGGATTAGATCCAAAGGTTTGAACTGAGAAAGTAGCATCTACAAATTCCTTATTACAGTTCCAACTAGGCTCATGAATCGATTTCTTGACCTTTTGATTGATTCTACTCTTTTGCTTTCTTCTACTTTAACTCGCATCACAAAATCCTTAATGCACAAGTGAAAATGTGGATAATCACTCTTCAATCCTTTTGATATTTGCAACACACACTTACACACACTTCGTACATACATCAAAATGATATAATCAACCACTTATATATATTCACTACTAAGGATTTAATCGCTACATGTCAACTCCAATAAAACATGAAATATTTACAAACTTCGGCTCAAGTCATAATTAATTTTTAATGTGCACCCACCAAAGTTGGCCACAACATAGTGAGGACCCAATTCAAAATTCTCAAACACAAAAACACTTAAAAAATTACTCCTCGAATATCCACAACATGCTTCATTCACCAAGTGGGCATTCTTGCGCTGATAAACAAAAAATTAATCAACTGTATCTTCTAACTTGTATATGGATCTATACGAGGCACTGAGATTCACAAATAACATAGATCATATACCAAACAACCTTCCTTGAGATCCACAACTTAAAAACATAACAAAAAGAATTCATATGAGTCGATGAGCACAAATCTATCGGATGCTCTATTCTAGCTTGACTGTCTTCAATTTGTCTTCTAGTATGATCAAATGCTGACATGCAAATCAAATTACTGATACGGGTTTCCATCAATGAAAACACTAGAAAGAATTTGTAGTGTCTCTTTCCAACAATCTCCCCCTTTGGCATTGATGGAAACACTTAGTGAAAAATGACTGTGTCGGATTAGTACCAACATGAATACACTTCCAACTTCAAAACTTCAAAAAAGATCTTCAATCACATCTCAAAATTACAACTCCCCCTAAGATGAATATAAATTTTCCACTATTCTAATCTCCCCCTTTGACATCAATGACAAAGGGAGGAATTTGCATACCAAAGATCAAACAAAAACTTCAAACTGCATATGTACAAACTTGTCTCTACAACTTATAAAAACTTAAAAATATCTGCATAATTGGTCTTCAATAGGTTGAAACTTGTGTCCCAACCCTTCTTGTGACTCTCCAAGATAGTCATGTGACCATAGAATAGATAAGATTGCATCTCTGTAGACTCAAAGTTCACTAGATCACTGACCTCCAAAGTTTCTTGTGCTTCATTCAAAGCATTCAACATTGTTTCCATCTTCAAACCAATTATTCCTCTAAGCTCACATGCTCTTTCCACAATTCTATAATTATCATGCTTCAAACTATTTATCTTGTTAGGTGGAGATATAACCTGACCTTCTTGCTTTCCAACAGAAACAGTTAAAGGATCAAAGGAATCAGGAATAGCAACTAACAATTTCACATGATCCTTAACCTTTTTCTCATTGTCCTCAATGAATTTAGACAAAGACAAACATGACTTGTAGATTTTTGCTCCTTCAAATAGAGCACTTTGAACATTCTTCACACAAGTAGCTAGTAATGATTTTTCATTAACTATAATGCACTTTAGCCTATTGAACCTTTTATCATCAAATTCCTTTTATGCCTTGACCTCAGTTGACTTCTCAAGGGACTCAAAATGATTACTTATAGAATTAATAAGCTTCCTCATCTCATCAGATGGAGTACTAGATAGATCCTTGACATGAGTTGGAATGATTCTCTCCAAGATGTCGGATGTGAGACTCAATAGGTAACTATCTTAAATATGAGACATCAACAATTCTTCCCTAACCTTCACCTGTGCAAATGATGTAACTTTCAATTTCTGAATCAGAGACAAAGTAGACAAATTAATAGGACCTTTACCCAATTCAAGGTCAAACTCTTCTTGTTGCACTTCCAAAAATTTCTCCACTACTTTTGTATTGTCTCTTGCTTCTATAGGAACTTCCTTTGCTTCAACTTTATTTTCTTCAATCACTGTTTCCTCAACTACCAATTCTTTCTTGTCTTTAGGAATTTCAACTTTTTCACTTGACATCCCCTTTTCTTCAACTGACATAACTTTAGGAGCTTTAGTCTCCATAGGTACTTTTGTATCATGCACACCAAGAGGAATCTGAGTGTCCTCAACTATATCTTCTTTTTCCTCTTCATCTACCAGACTAGATGCAATAGTTTCAAATGCTTCTTCAGAGACAACAATGATTCTATTCTTCAACAAGACTTCCTTTAGAATTCTTTCAGTTTCTTTTTCTACCTCTTCAGTCCATCCAATCATAAGTTTGTTTACTCTTTTTTTTCTCTTAAAATCCCTCTTATCTTCATTCAGGATTGTCTTCATTTCCTCAATAGACATCACCAACCATAAATTTTCAAGAATCCGTTCTCTCATTTTCTCTTCTTTATTTCTTGCACTTACTCTCCTCATTTCCAAAGCTTCATATAGTTCCTTAGGCAACTAAGACATGATCTCAACAAGAGTCATATTGAAATTGTTCAAATACTTTGTTGTAGCCTCCTCAAGAACTCTTTGACCAACACTATCAAAGGTATTATACCATTCACATAGTGGCTTAATATTACCATCCTTAATTATGACTCTCAACTTCCTTCACAGACATACATGGTTTGTCAGTTTTCACCTTCTTCTTTGCTTTCTCTTCTTCACCAGAGGGCTTATCCTTAGTGACTTTTGTTGCATGGGTTCCCATATGCTTTATTTCCCTTACCTCTTCATCAGATTCGGTCTCTTCATCTTCTAAGACAACAACATAAACTCTTGTGCTATTTTCCTTCTTCCTCTTATTAGATGCCTTGGCTTGAGATTTCACAGAGGTTGAATTCTTTGCAGGACTAGATAGGGGTGTAGAGCTCCTTGTGGATCTAGTTTGGGAAGAGGATGTTGTCGGACTAGTAGGTTTAGTTCTAGCTGCCTCTTTTTCTACTTCATCTTTTTCTCTCTTTCTTCTAGCTTCTCTCACAGCTTCTGCAAATATATCCATGCTCTCTGCAAAGGCTTTAACTTCCTTCCTTACTCTCTGGACTATCATTGGTTTCTTCAACTATTCATACACTTGCATATATTTTTTTCAATAGGTTCCAAACCTCTCTTCAGTCTGATCCAGAGGATTACTAAACAAATGTTGTGCATATAGTTCCAGGATTTTCTCCTTAACTTCATAGCCCATTGGAATAATCCAAACCATTCTAGGATCTGCAACTTCCATGAAGCATAGATCAATGTCAACCATAAAATAGATTGTGTCTTTATACTTCTCCACAATAGAAATAGGAATTATTTCTCTTGCTTGCATCTCACTCTAAAAAATATTGAAATATCCCTAGATAATAGTTTTTCTTGTCTTACTATCACCAATGTTGTATAACATGTCTCTAATCTGAACAACTATAGGCTTATCACCTTACCAATGCACTTTTCCAATTCCCGAAACTTCATTCATGAAATAAAAGAATAAACACAACAATAGATTAGAATACTTAAAGGAATTCTTCTTATCTTTCTTGATCTTACCAATATTCTCCATAAGCTCACTTCGAAGTAACTCACACAAGTCATACTCTGCATTCTCCTTCACCATCTGATATGTTGCATAGATAGTTGTACCAAATATAGAATTATCTCAACTGGAATGATAGATCTTGTAACCAATGGCCATCGAGGAAAATTTCACATCCACATCAATGATATCATCAATTCTCATAGCTCTTTTGTCAAACACTAAACTAGTTGCATCAGTAATTGTTTGATTCTTCACAGACTTCATGATGGGCAACCCACCAGAGGAATTTAAACCTGTAATAACGCTTATGGATTCTTTTGTAATCTTGAAAGGTTAACTTAACCACATAAATTTAGCATGAACTCAGTTCAAAATATACCAGACCCACTCATTTTCTTCAAACATGGGAAATTTTACAATCTGCATGAATTTCTTCTCCTCCAGGGTTTTGAATTCGGGCTTTACCTTGAAATCTTCTCCAACTATATGGTTTTTATAAAAATTCAACAATTTCAAGCTTCCTAACTCCTCAATATTTGCATGAATGTATGCCCTAATGTCTTCAATATGCAATACATCATACATAATAGACGAAAATGCACCTAAGGGCTCGGTATCAACAGACTTGAAGGGATTTCACTTGAATTTTGGACGAGGTCTATCCTTTACATCAACTACCAGCAGAGTAGCCATTTTCACAAATTCACAGGTTCACAAGATTTCCTAATAAATACTTTTTCACTGGATTAGGGTTTGATCACCGAACTGCCTTCACACTTGAATCTTCACCAAATTTCACCAAATTTCGCATTAGAGCTCTTCAAACTTCTTCTCCTCAAAATGCAAAGTGACAATGAGGGATAAAAATGACATTTTATTAGTTGCACACCTAAATTTTTGTCACTATAAATTATTTTTCCCTAACTCATTTGGATACCCTATTTCCATAATCTGTGAAGGATAACTATTATGTGACCTTCAATTCTACATAAATCTCTCTCTTCAACAACATCTATAGATCATAAATGCAATCACTGCACTCATCCACATCTTTGTGTCATTACCGGAAGGGGGTTTGAAGGATTTTCTTGACAGTTCCCCCTAGGATAGAGGCTCAAAACTAATTCCAAGAGGAATTACCAAATCCAAGATCTAGTGTGGAATGATTTACTACAACAAAAAGGGACTCTTCTTCACCCATGTCTTCTTCATTTTCTTCTTGATCTCATCTATAGTGACTTTTCCTTCCCCCTTTTCATTCGTCTACATGTTTTTCCCTTGATTTCCTAGACCCTTTCTGTTTCTGCAAAATCTAGCAATGCGACAGGATTTGTTGCAATTGTAGCACACCACATTTCTTTGTCTAGACTAGTTGTTCCATTGATATTCTCTTGATCTGCACTAGTTAATAATATGGCCAAATCTATTGCATTTATAACATCGAACGTCTCTATAAAAGTTGTTCATCACATTTTTGCATTCATTTGACTTATGACCAAACTTATTGCAATTGAAACACTAACTAGAAAATGATGGACCACTTGAATTCATTCTACTTCTACATTGAGTAGCCATATGATTGAAATTATTGCAAACAAAATAGTAACCATTGAATCTTTTGGAATTAGGTTGTCTTACTAGATACCTTGCAGCTTTGTTCATCTAATTTTCTTGCCTAAATCTCCTTTATCTAGATTTGGAACTTTCTCCTTCCTCATATCCAAGACCTCACTTGTCACCTTCAGTCCTCTGAATTTTAATCAGTTCATCAAGCTTGGCTGAGCTAATGTTGAACTTCTCCTTGAATTCATTTGCAATAGCAAGTTCATCTTTGAGATCAACAATCTTCTTTTCAAGCTCTTCATTATTTATGGATTGTTCCAATTCAACCTCCAACTAAGTGAATCCATAAGTGATTTGACTGCATTCTTCAAATTTCTCCTTCAAGGTCTAAGAAAGCTTCTCTTCATTCTTCTTTCTATCTTTAATCTCCTTTGTCATCCTCATCATAATAGATTAGATCACATGCTTCAGGATAGCATTATCTCTGGTAAGATTTTCACATTCTTCTATCTTTTTCTTCAAGGCTTGACTCAGTTTTTCATCTTCAATGCTTTTACTCTCTTTCATCTTGACCTAATCACATAGTTCTCTTCTCTTCTCCCTAGACTTATTTATTTTATCTTTCAATGACTCAATGAATTCCTCAACATTCATGAGGTTTTCCTTCAATTCCTAGACTTCATATTTTGACTAATCAATATCATCTAGGGCCACCAAAGTTGTTGTTGAAGACTGCTTAAATCCATTGACACTTTCCCAGATCTTCCCCAAGTTGTTAAAATTCTTCCAAGGAACTAGGCTCTGTTACTAATTCTTCAAAAAGATGTTTACAAAATGGGAATACACTTGCATTCAGGCACATTTCCTAGAGCTCACTTCCTTACAAAATATTTGGATTAGATCCAAAGGTTTGAACTGAGAAGGTAGCATCTACAAATGCCTAATTATAGCTCTCGTTAGGCTCATCAATCGATTTCTTGACCTTCTGATTGATTTTTCTCTTCTACTCTATTTTTCTTTAACTCGCATCACAAAATCCTTAATTCTCGTGTGAAACTATGCATAATCGCTCTTCAATCCTTCTGATATTTGTAACACACATTTACACACACTTTGTACATACATAAAAATGATATAATCAGTCACTTATCTATATCCGCTACTAATGATTTAATAGCTACATGTCAACTCCAATAAAACATAAAATATTTACAAACTGTTGGCTCAAATCATAATTAATTTTCAATGTGCACCCACCAAAGTTGGCCACAACATAGTGAGGACCCAAATCAAAATGCTCAAACACAAAAACACTCAAAAAATTATGCCTTGAATATCCACAACATGCTTCATTCACCAAGTCGGCCTTCTTGCACTGATAAATAGAAAATTAATCAACTAGATCTTCTAACTTGCACACGGATCAATACAAAGCACTGAGATTCACTGATAACATAGATCATATACCAAACAACCTTACCTGAGATCCACAACTTAGAAAGATAATATAAAATTTGCACATGAGTCGATGAGCACAAATCTATCGGATGCTCTATTCTAGCTTGTCTGTCTTCAATCTGTCTGTCGGTATGATCAAATGCTAACATGCAGATTGAATTACTGACAAGGGTTGCCATCAATGACAACACCAGAAAACATTTGCAATGTCTCTTGCAAACACATGCATCACATAATCCAATAACATCACTATTATTGCATATGTGTCACACAACTCAGCTAATATGTTTCCAAGGTCTATTATGGTCAACCCCTAGTTAGTTTCATCATTTCCCCATCACATGCATCATTTCCCCTCACATATGCATTACCATTTGTTGATTGCATTGTTCTTGCTTGCAGGTGTGTCACAAGAAGCAAATGTTGTGCACTTTATAGTTGCTTCACATTGCAACCAGCCCCCTCCCTATGCCCTAGCAATTGTGTCACAATGAGGTGATTTCAACGAACCACTTTCACCTGCATCGCTCACAAACATAATTACGGTAGACGAAGTTCACCACAATTGCCTACTAAAATTTTCCTAGACCTAAAAGCACAAAAATCAAAGAAATTACAAGGTGGATTTGCACTACTTACTGAGCCCCCTCCTCCCTTAGGCTGGTGGAAGGTGCAGATGCGATATCCTTGGTGTGTGGAGTGTGGAATGGGTGAAATATTCTTAGCTTCTCTCTCCCCAGAGCTCCTAAATTTGAAACTTGCAAGTGCACAAATGAGAAAATTATCTAATCAAATGCATATTTATAGGAAATCAAACTAAGGTTTCTAGGGTTTACACTAGAAATGTGTACTGGACGCACTATTTGGCCACTTCAAACCCAAAATTGACTACCCAAATAACCTCAAAAATCATTTCTATCGCCACCATTAAACTCTCGGCTGTCAAATTGACTTATCAGAATATTTTCCAATTTTTTTGAAAATTTTCAAAAATTTGCAAAAATTTTCTGATGGGGCAAAGATCCACCTTTCTTACACCGAGGCATGTTTTTTCTAATTTTATTTGACACAATGCAATAGATTACATTGTATCAAAGAGAGGAAAAATGTAGACACTAAAACTTGTCCTAGGCCTGTGAACTCTAATTCTCCATCATTTCCCCTTTCATCCATGATAATTAAATAATTTAAATAATTTAATTATTTCCTAATGTCATAAGTCCTTTATTAATTAAATAATTTTAATTATTTAATTAATTCATTTCTAGCTTTCTATTTTCTTCTCTTGATTAATTAAAGAAATTTTATTTATTTAATTATGTCACTAATTAATTCTCTTTTCCTCTATAATTAAATAAATTCAAATTTTATTTAGTTATTTTCTATTTTTCTACTATAATTAAATAATTATTTTAATTATTTAATATTTTGTCATTTTTCTCCACTTTTAATTAATTTTTTATTTTAATTAAAAGTCAACCTTTTCCCTTTCTTTTACAATTAAGTAATCATTTTTATTTAATTATTCACTTTCCCTCCTAAATTAAATAATTTTATAATTATTTAAAGTCCTCTAACAACCTATTTTCTATACCAACCTCTTATTCGCGTCAATCTTATCTCTTGATATCTCATTTAATTTCCACCCTTGATTGAATTATTTTATAATTCAATCTTATCCATTCATCCTTATCTTTGCCCTAATTTAGCCCTAACCCTATTTCATACTACATCTTTCAATCTTTGTCATTGCTTGACACATCTTATTGGCATTAAATCTCAACCCTTCATTCAAATTGTTCTTTTCTATAAAAGACCTATATCATTTCCATTTCTACATCTTGACAAGTTTAGACAACTACATCTTGAGCTCAAGCAAGTACATTCTATTAGTGTGAGACAACAATCTTCCATATTTTTCTAGTCATTGCCATAGGGTACTAGTGGATACTCAAATTTGAGGACATCAAGTACATTTTAAGCAAGATGGAGAAGAATAATGGAGGTGAAGCAATGATGGCATGAAGACTTTATGGTAATATGTTTTATATTTTATATTTTTATGCTTATTTGTGCTCCATTGTTGGTTTAGGGTCAGTTTTTATGCTATTTTACATCAACTTGAAATTTCACCCTAGATTACACTTATTGTTACACATAAACAACATATCATCCACATATAAGATAATAATTAATATCTAACAATCAAAATCTTAATATAAATAAAATAATCTTCTTGACTTCTAGTAAAAATTGATTTTTTTATAAAAGTATGAAACTTGTCATACCAAATCTTGGGTGACCATCTTTGATGTGGGAAAAATGGTCCTAGGGTTTAACTCACATTTTCTTCTACATTAACATAGAAAGAACCAAAAATGATCACAACACCAACTTGGCTACTAACCTCAATGGTAGAGATAAAATGGTGGATTAGGGTGTTGGTTTTTTTCTTTTAGGAATGATTGATTTTTTATTATTGATTGACTTAATTTGACATTGTAAAGATACACCTAGGTAATCTATGAAAATACACAAAATTTTATAATTTTAGGAAAACACAGAACCGAAAACTAGAAACAAAATATAGATTAGTAGATTGTAGACACAAAGGAACCTAGCATTAAATTTTGAGCTTGAAATGGTCGGAAAAGGGCGTTGGCATCCTATACTTGAGAATGTAGATACTTAGAATCTAAATTTAGATCTTAGTTGGTCCCTGCCTATAGGCTCTTCTCCTCTAGAATTAGTTTTGAAACTTCATTTGTCACTAATAAATTTCACTTTCCCTAATTTGTTGAATTGTAAGGCATGAATGCTTGAATGAGCAATTAGGTCTTTAATCCTTTCCAAAATTCTCTTTAGATCTATAACCTACACACAAGGAAGAGGGGAAAGGGTTTTCCCACATAGGGGCTTGCCTAAGTAAAACCCAATTTGGGTATTTCTACCTCCATAATGTCTATGATCATGTAAAAAGAGTGTTTACCCTAGGTCAAGTAGAGGAAAATGGATGAACAAGTGAAAAAATGATAATTGTTGCAACTTACCACTCAAATCTACATTCCTTAATGGACTAAAGTCATTGTACTCATCACCTTCAAGGAGAAATGATTGCTTAAATTGAAGTCCTACAAGTGTTAGTACTAACAATACAAATGGACATGAAACATAAACAAACTCACATGAAAAATTGGTGCATCAATGGGGTAAAAGTGCAAAGTTGTGTCACACTTTTGGCCAACTTATCAACACAAGTGAATTAAGTATTTCTAACTAAAAATTAATTTTGGTCGAACATATGGTCTATTATTATTTATTCTAACTATATTAGATATGTCCAAAAAATTTCCAACTAATTTTTTTGGCTAAATGCATATGTAGCACCACTTTGAGGCTAATTTACCAAAAAGATAAAACTATTTGAAAAAATTGATGATTCAACAACACCTACTCATGTAAATAATATTTTTCTAAAATATAAAAGGGTTGCAAGTATGTTGTAGGTGTTTTCATTGATGTCAATAGTTGGTCACTAATGTCAACCTCCAATATGGTCAGGAAGATTGTTGTATTGTTAGTCATTGTTGTCAGTAGTGAGTGTGTTGCACTATATTGTCTTTAGTGTTATCACTAATGTCAACCTCTAGTATGGTGTTGAGAAGATATTGTATATGGGGAGATTTTTGGTATTGCAAGTTTTGTAGATATATTGAAGAGATTTTTGTGGTGTTGTTGATGCAGCTGGTTCACTTGGTTTTCAAGTGCTTTTGAGAAAATCTGAATAAAAGACTATGTAGTGTGACAGAGGTGTGTTCAGTGTTGTGCTCCACATTTCTTCATTATTGAAGATATGCTTGTGTGGTTTGTACACGATCATCAAAGGTGTTCAAAGGTGTTATATCAAGAGTTTTAGGTTCTTGATCTTTCAACAATGGAATATGTGTTTGTTTGTTAAGAAGGTTGATTAGGAGAAATGAGATTTCTCTACATTTATACATGTTGATGTTTCTTGTCTTGTGATTTGGGAACGTTCTTATATTGTCTATAACCTCCTTCCCTTGAAGTTTTTGGTGCCGAGGTATTCTCCAAGGTTGGTTAGTGAGTTGAATGTCTATTCCATTGTGTTTGGTTGCATAGAATGAAATTATTCTTTAGTTTTAGGTGGTTGTAGTGGTAGTGTTGAATATTCTGGTGATGTGGAATATTTTGGAGTGTTGTGAAGTGTTTCTATGTGGTCTACATGATGTTTTCGAACCTAGAGAGGCATTTATGTGGTCTCTTTTTAGTGTTAGTGTAAGGTCTAACCCCAATGCATTGTTTTCAACTTGTTATTTAATTAATGATTTAATTTCCAGGTTGAGTAGTTTATTTAAATTGATATTTTGGTTGTTCCAACTTGTCCATAAAATGAAATAGAATTAAAATATGTATCTTTTCTTCTCATAGAATTGTAGAAAATTAATAAAG
Organism: Sequoia sempervirens; assembly: GCA_007258455.2. Classification (NCBI taxonomy): domain Eukaryota; kingdom Viridiplantae; phylum Streptophyta; class Pinopsida; order Cupressales; family Cupressaceae; genus Sequoia; species Sequoia sempervirens. The sequence goes on along the minus strand of VDFB02353493.1, from coordinate 99,078,558 downwards.
TCATAGTACATGAATGATATCAATAGTTGTTTGTGTGAAAATTGTTCATTGTGGCCCATACAATTATGTATTCTTGTGGACAAAAAATTGGGATTTGGACTAACAATTATTGTGAAGGTGAGGTGAGTATGATACAACCTCTTGATTTAGATCAACAAAAAGGGGTAGAGCTATTCATGGTGTACGCTTGAGGTAAATGAGTAAGTAAATTGGATTTAGTTTTGATGTTAATATGATTGTTAGGATATGGAGTCAGTTGATTTCAAATAATTATGTTGTATTTATTTCTAAAAGTTATAATCATGGAAATACTAATGATGAAAGATAATGATGATGCATTTTAAGTTTCAAGGCCAGGTTATGAACATTAAAATGGTGTCAACCAAGAATGAATAAGGTATGTAAAATTAGTTATTTTCAAGTTGAAAAATTAATTGTCAATACATACACACACACACACATATGCCAATTCAATTATTCATTTCATGGAGTACTAACAATTGAAAAAGTGTGTAAATGGCCAATGGCTGGACTGAGAGATTTCAATCAAGACCTCGACTAGATTACTTCATGTTAGAAATTAATGTGCTTATTTTGACATGCCAACCCCAGAGTCATCTATCAAAAAAAATGTCTTATGAGAAGTACATTAGAGGGTCATAAAATAGAGGGTATCAGTGGGAAACTAGTATGGGAGCTATTGGTCCAAGTTTCAAGCATGAAAAAAGTGAAATTTAATGTTGTAAGGCTATTTTTGAACCCCCAACTTAAGTATCTAGGGGGAGGGTACATTATGAGAGGGTTAAAAAAGGAGATGGGAGCCTGTTTTGGGGGGTATATTTTCTTTTGGAAAAGTTTTGGGGGCTGTCGGCTGTCTACAAAAAAGGAAAAGAATGGAGGGAGAGGTCTGTAAAAAAATTCCCAAGGTTGCCTTATTAAAAAAAATAGTAGAGGTAAGTTACTATTCTTAACCCTTTTGCTAGTATATACCCTCATGTGTGTTAAGTTTGGGAGGTTTGTTAAATTATGGTTGTGTAAGCCCTGTTCATTCTGGGTCAATTATATGTATGTAGAAATCTATGTTCCTCTTAATTGTGTTGAGATGGTTCTTCTTTGTATTTGCTGCCAAGACTTAGCTGAAAATCTTATGTTTATAGAATTAGAGTTGAATATCACTACTTGTGTGTTGGCTATTCCTATAGGGGTCCTGGTTGAACCTCTTGGCTTGGGGGTTGGTGAGAGCCTCCATGGCTTGATGACCCATATGGTAGGGTGGTTAGAGTGGGTTCTCTCTATTGGCTATTTGTTAACTGATGTGTAGGTTGCAGCTATTTGGTTTCTGTTGGAGTTGTTTTGTCTTTTCATTGTTATGCAGTTCCCTAAATTCTTAAAATATTGTTAGTGCAAAAATGGTATTAAAGGAAATTTCAAAACTTGTAGGAAAGGATGTATCTATGTACCACTCATACTCTTTTCCAATTTAAATATAGTTTGTTAGTCTTTCAGCTATGAAGTAGTATGGTTGTGGTTGTGTGAGCTAAAAGAGCAGTGCCAAATATTGAGTTTTCAAGTTGCAAGACTATTGTTTTTTGTATATTGCTACTGTGTATTAGGGAATATCAAGTAAATAAATGCAAAAAATAGGGATCTTACAAAAATTAAAAAAAATAAACATCTGATATGAAAGCATAAACTAGAATTTCAGCAACCTTGGAGAGACGGTGGTTGATTTCTTGCATTTCCTATTCTTCATGAACCTTGTGATGCAAATAAAATTTATATTCAAACTATTAGAAGAATGCACCTGTGCATGCATGAACTCAAAATCTGAATGGATTGAACACAAAAACAAAGAGGTCATTGTTACAGTTGGGTGAGATTATTGTAGCACCTATAGGTAAAGTGTATAAATGGTAAGTTCATATCAATGACAAGCATAGTAAATAGATTCACTTGTTTATGCATACCCCTACAAAATGATAGGCATATCATATTTCTAGCATTAGTAAAGGAAATCTCAATTTGGCCAACATACAAAATATAGGGAAGTGAACTGAGAGGATGAAAATCTTAAACAAGTTTTGGGTGACCACTGTCACCCTCCTTTGCTTTCATTTGAGGGGTTTACCTTGTCTTCTAACCAGGAAAATTTACTTCCAACCAATGGTATAAAAAGGAAATGAGAATCAATTAGAAATAAAACCTATAGAACCTTCTGGATAAGGAAACACGAGAAGAAATTAACATGTAAAATAAACAAATGGACCAAAGACTTTGCAACATGCTATTTGGATTTGAAATTGATTTGTAAGCAGAGTAGAGAAAAACTAGTGACATAACATCAATTAAATGCAACTCAGCAAGAAAATGTTTGCACAAATATGCCAAATGGAAACTGATCTTGAAGCCTCCATAAATCGAACAAGAAACCATGGCCACCATCTTGCTACTTGTGCCCTCATGAAAACCTTACCCAACTAATTTTTTTTTTACAAATGCTCTTGGTGTGACACCTGTTATGGTTCCCTAGGCACGTGGCGACCTGTGGAAGAGGATCGACAGCTATCCTGATCCTATATCAAAGAAAAATGATTAAACGAATCTCATCCATTCATCATATTTCATTTTTTTTTTTGGTGGGCGGGTGTTGCTATTGTTGTTTTTGTTGCTTTCTTCGCTAAATTTGGTTCTACTCCTCCAAAATCTTCCTCATTGGTAACATCTTTCACTTCTCCAAATTTGGCAAATTGCAGCCTGTAAATAAGGTTTTTGCAAAGATTTATAGTATGTTTATTAAAAGGAAAATTACGATCAAAATTCCTTACCACCGAATTGCTGATTTTAGAATATGTCTATTAAGAAGGAAAAGATAAGACAGTTTAAAAAAAAAATGAAACATCAGCCAAATAAAATGAGCACATTTTTACTTATCTCACATAATAGTATTTTGTCATTCTTTAATTTCATTGCAATAAAAACACAATACTTGTTATAAGATGAGCACCACAATAGTATTCAAAAACCAATAATAGGAGAAGTGAAATAATAATAAAATGTATTGTATACACCTAAAAATGGTCACATCACAATAGCCTGGGAATTAATTAAATATTTTTAATATTTAATTAAATCTCTAAATTCAATCTGCATATAAATAAATCTAAATAATTTATTTATATTGTTCATTCTTTCATTTCGATTAAATAAATAAGTTTATTTAATCACTTTTTTTATCCATTTCTTAATTAATTAAATAAACATTACGATTTATTTATATTAATTATCATATAATCTTGACTTGAATATTTTTATTCAAATAAAGATTAAATATTCTTCTCTTCTAAAATTCCTCTAAATCCATTCATAATTAAATATTCCAAATATTTAATTAATTCCTCTGAATCCATTCACAATTTTGATTAATTCTTCTAAAGTCTATTCACAATTAAATATTCTAAATATTTAATTAAGTCTTCTATAGTCCTAAAATCAAATATTTAAACTCACACAAAATTAAATAAATTTATTTATTTAATTTGGATTTATCAACAACAACCGTGAAAGAAACTTCAAAACATAAAATTAATTTCTCTGTTTCTAAGCAAAGTTGTTCCCATGGGTTGAAGACAAACCTCCATTCTTCTCTCCAACCTCCCAACATCTTCCATCTTCCTCTCAACCTCTCAATCTCTCACCATTCAAATTTACTAGACAATCTCACAACCATTGATCTTTGCCAGCCAGGCTCTTGCCTGTGAAAATCTATAAAAGGGACTGTCAGGTCTCTGAAAATAGGAGAAGCTTGCATACAGGAAAACTATAGTCAATTAGCCTTTTAGCATTCATAGCCTCTAGAATCATAGCATAGCATAGCTTAGCATATTAGCAATCCATATCATGGCCTATCATCCTCATATCTTAGTTTCAATAGCATCCATAATCCACAACCCCTGTGCATAATCTATAGCCCCTGTGCATATCTGTACATCAACATTTCACTTCACCAACATATAGGATAGAGAAGTACTCTCCCTTTGCATACTCGTTCTGCAGGTTGTCATTCTAAGAAGCTTTGCTTATACAATCTGAGAGCAGCAACTTCAAACAAATCACTGGAGATAGAGGACAATGGAATGATTTTGAGGAAGCTCTGTTTGATTTCTTTCAATTCATTTTATTTAGCTTTCTTTAGTTTAATGTTGCATTGGTGTGTTTTTATTATCTTATTTTGATACTAACATTTCCCACACCCATTTTTGGTGCCCACCGTGGGGCTCTTGCTCTAATTTTAACATCTTTTTGTAGATTTTTCTGACAGGTTATGACTAAAAGAGTGTATTAGTGCATTAAACACACTTCAGCGCAATTCACACCCAGTTTAGCGCTCTTTAACTCTGTTACAATGCCCTTCAGTAATTCCTTAGTGCTCATTAAGGATTTCATAGCGCCTTTCAAAGATTCCATAGTGCCCTCCAGTGATTCCATAGTGCCCTTCAATGATTCCATAGCACCCTTCAGGGATTCCATAGTGCCCTTTAGTAATTGCTCAGCGCCCTTCAATGATTCCTCAATGCCCTTCAGAGATTCCTCAGTGCCCTTTAATGATCCTGCAGCACTCGTTAATTATGTTTTAGCGCTCTTATTGTCTGTTTTAGCACATTTTTTTTAATTTTTAGCATGGAACTTGTAGGTCTGCAATTGTAATCTGTAACTTAAGTAGGATTTGACTAGATTCGACACGACCACGGCCAGTAAGGGCTTTAAAAGAATGAACCAATCCTAGGATAGTCACTTAATTGGAATGAACCAATCCTAGGATAATCACTTAATTGGAATGAATCAATCCTAGGATAGTCACTTCATTTTTATTTTGGACTAAAAAGAACACCATGTCTTTGTGAAGCAATATCTTCACTTAGATTAGATCATTGTGATTTGGGTTTTAAAAGGAACATTTGTTTTCTTTGTTTGTGGCAATAGGTCTATGCTCTCCCCTTAACTGGGTGATCAAAATACCAGACTTTCCTTTTCAATTTCATGCAAATTTACTAATTTAATTACAACCTTTTAGAAGGCCTGCCGTAGTGGGAAAAAGTATTCACTCTATGGGAAAGACCTAAGTGGGAACAACTAAAGCCAAGTTTTCCAACCCACTTTAATCAAATGCGGATGGTTGATGAAAATCCCATTCGATGGTAGTGTGCATTGATAACTATCCCCAAAGCCTTTGTTCTAAAGGTTGGGAGGTCTCTCGAGGGAGTATATCATTTTCTGCACCGAACGAAAACCCTTACTATGAACTTAGTGTAGTATCCAACCGAAGTCAGTTTCTGAACACCATAATAATCATAGTGCAGGGAGGGAATAATCTACCCCCAAGATACTCACCATATAACTGCCAAGGACCATTTTCTCAGGGGATCTGGTATCCACCTCCATCACTCTAAGTATGTGCCTAGAAAAGATAAAAACACGGGCACCCCTTTGGGGTGACACAGCTGTGTGAGTCGACGCAGTTTTAAGATGTGGGCTGTTGATTATTATGGTGACCTACTTGAGTACTAAGAGTGAGTCTACTTGAACTATCTATCATGTGTAAAACTTGTGAAAACAATTTTTGAAAAACATTTTGATCATACACTTAATGTGTAGTATAGGACTTAAAAACAACTATTCTACAACTTGCTTGATGTGTTTTCAAAACATTAATTCAGTAAAGATCATCCAAAACTCATAATTACATTGATTACCCTCATGTTAAGAGATTGGAAATCCATAATCTTTGTCAAGAAGTCCATTCTCAAATGAATCAAAAAGCCAAAGAAACCACTTAGCTACAAGAAACTATTGAAGAAAAGATGATTCTTGTACTAAATTCGAAAGGTCTTACTTGAACATAGAACCTTTATCCATCGATATCATGATTGTGTTAGAGGTTTCACTGATGATTATGCTGTAGAACCATTATACTCACGAGCTTTCTTTCAAAGAAGAGCCCTTTCTCAAAGGCACAACCACAGTCAGCGTATTCGTTCTTCTTATCTACCACAACCCTCAATTGAATATCCCACTCATTCCAACCAAATCATTCACTAATCTTGAAAACAAACTAGGCTATTTAATACACTTATCATTTTTTGAGACTAGGATCAAATCTCAAAAAAGTGCATCTTTTCAAACAAGTTTTTGATTATTCATTCAACTTCCCCAACAAGATTCTGATATCCTTTCATCTTGGAAGCCACAATCAAGAGTTAGAAACATCATTTGATCATATCATAAGATTTTCATCTTATCAGATCAAGACATCATCATTTTTGCACTTATAAAACTGTGATCTAAGTCTAGAAGAAAATTTCAAAAGCATATGCCTGTTGTCCACTTTACAACATGGGTGATAGGGAAGAAAATCCTTTTCATAGGTTTCGTACTGGGAATAGTTCAAATTATGAAATAACCGATGAAATGATTCAAGAAGTTGAACAAGATCCAGAGTTTCACATAATTTTGGACAAGATCTTAGAGCGAGATAAAGAAGGCTACTCTCTTTTTTTAGCAAACCAAGGTGCCAAATTTCCCTCTAACTACAATATGGAGAAAATTAAGGAAGATCTTGAAAAGACTAAAACTCCATTAAATGATCTTAGTAGTTTTCCTCAACAAATAAGAGCACTCCAAAGGAAAATCAAGGAAATACAAGGGGGCATAACTATGAAGTCCTTTGACAGAAATATGAATGTAACCTCTTCTCCTCCAAAAGCAACATCATCCAAATTCAATGTTTTTGAATTTTTGCAAAGGTTAAATGAGAAGCCTAAATCTAAGCCATCAAATAAAATTGACCAATCATGTCATGTCATGCATTTATCTTCATCCCCCATAATTCAAAATGAACCTCACGATTCTTTCACTCAAGATAAAAATTCCATTCAATCACCTTCTTCTATCATATCCTTTACATCCAATGATTCATTTCAATCTACACATCTCGATCAAAAATTCTACAAACCCTTCCTATCTTTGATCAAGATCCCATCTCTCAAGAACCATATGATGATCCCCTCCTTTCATTATTCACCCATGATAATCCTCTTCCATCTCAAGAACAAAATGTTCTTCCAAGTTCTCCTTCCACATCATCTAATCAATCCATACCATCCCATGATTATATTGCATCACAAGAGCATGATAGTTCTTTCATCCTATCTAATGATGTCTTACCAATTGATGATCAAGATATGATTTCTACAAAATTTCACGATTCCCTTCCTCATCAAGATCAATATATGCTTCCATTCAAGGATACCCTTTCATCCCATGAAGATGATTATCCTTATCATGATCAAGATATGCCTTTCATACCACTTCATAATCCTTTTCCAAGTCAAGATCAAAACACCCCATCATCCCCATGTCAAGAGCCTATCACACCTATTCAAGTTATCCATGAACCCCACACCTATAAATTGGGATCCTCTACCTTTATCCATTATGGTTTACTTCCAACACCTATCCTCTCATCCATATCATATCCTCCTCAAAATGGACTTGCATCTTGTTTTACAAACAATACATATCCCATTGGTAAACGAATGTGTCAAAGTATGAATTACAAAGGAAAAGGATTAGGCCTTCATGAGCAAGGTATCCTAGAACCCCTTTCTGTTCAAAGAAACCCATATCACCACGGCCTTGGTTATACACCTAAGTGTCCTAGTCCATCAAACCTTCCATCTATCCTAGGTCCTCATTCTAGTTCATCACACCTTCCATCTATCCTAGGTCCTCATCCTAGTCCATCAAACCTTCCCTCTATCCTAGGTCCATATCCTATTTCTCAAGAACAACAAAGACACACATCCTTGATGCCCTTTCAAAATTATACCCATATTAACTCATCCATAATACCTCCATATCATTCACCTCAATCCACCCCTCCCATTGCTCTTGGAAGCAATTTGGGTGCCAAATATCAAAAGCTTCTATATCAAAATCCACATGTATCAAAGGATCAACATATCTCCTCAAAGAGACATGCAAAAATAAAAGAAAATTTGATTCAAAATCAAAAGAAAAATCTAAAAGGCCACAAAGGCCCATCAAAGAAAAAAGGCAATTTTCAAAGACCACAAAGGTCCATAAATCAAAAAGAAAAATGTCAAAGGCCACAAAGGTCCACAAAGCAAAACTCAAAGTCAAAAGTCATGTGGATTCCTAAAAGTCTCATAAAAGCAATAAAATCTAAATTGGCATCCAAATTTGCTAATCCAAAAGCTTCCTCCAATTTTCCATCTAATAACATATCACCTTCCAAATCCATTTTTCCTTCATCACTCCATCACCCTTCAAGGTGTGTGCCAATGTTGATATTTCCAACCTTTCCATCTATCCATCAACAGGCCTTCCAGCCTCCTATCCATTATCCAACATTCATACCCCATCATTCTCCTTTAATCCAAACTTTTGCATAAGTCCTTAGATTCTTCCATCATATCATTAATCTGCCAACATTTAGGATTCTAATTCCCATTGCCATGGTTTATTAGAGGGATATTTGGTTGTGAAACTTGATGCTTAATTCCTTCCTCCATCTCCCTATCATCCATATCATATCTTCCATATTCCTCTTGCACTCTACACTTAGGGACAAGTTTCATCCATCTTATCATTCATGGTCATTATCCTTTCTATGCCCATTCCTTACATTTCTACCTTTGATCTTGACAAGGTTAAGGATCTTCTTGAACATCATATATCTTATCTTATACACTTTATCCATATCTATCATATCCATATCATGCAATGGGAATCCTTGTGTTTCATCATGGCTTGATGAAATTTGTACATATCCATACTATTCAAGTTGTGTTACATTGGGGGCAGAAACACAGACTAAACAAGAGAGGGGCAACGAGCTTTTAGAACATCAAAAACAGACAAATTATGGTTTAACAAAGCACAACATACATTGACGCATCAAATCAACCACAACACCAAAACAATCACTCAATGCCAATGACATCAAACAACATGGTCAACACAACGTTAATCAAAACATAAACATCAATGTTGATAACCGAGTTGGATGATCTTAATCTGAATAATGTTTGGAAATACTTTAGGAAAAATTTGAATTGCTGGTTGATTTTCTATCATATCTCTAGAGCAATTCGATGATGTATTGAACTAGAAAAGCAAGGAAGGAGTATGATTTTTCTTTGTCAGTTGTTTGCGAGGAAATCATTAGTACTATGCAAATTGGTCGCGAGACATGCTCTACTAAGTATCATTGATGACATTTTGGAATTTGCATGGGAAATGGGTTAACTCTTGTTTTTTTATGCAAGCGATACTCAGGTCATCTCGGTTCAATTATACCTAGATGCTTGTATTAACTTGCTATATCAAAAATCATGAAAGCAATACTCAGGTCATCACTGGTGCTAACATACCCTTTGATGCTTGTATTAACTTTCAACATTTCAATGCTCTATGATGGCATAAAAAAAAACACAAATAAGCTCTCAGAATGGCAATATTGTACAGATACCCTGCATGGTTAGTATAGATTACATTCATTTTAAAATCTGCATTTTGCATTTATAGGTTTTCCCAAAAGCTGGCAAAGTATCAAAGTTTCATATCTTTTTGAATAAATGACTTGAGTACATTTTGACATTCATAAGAACATCATCACATACATTTTTCATACATATTTGCATCAGAAAATCATAAAAACAAAACATATATCATAATCAAAACATTCATGGGAATTCATAAATTGTACCATCCATCATTTCACATTCATTATTCATAAAAATCATTCATCAATAGATTGCAATCATATCATAACATTGCACTTTCATTTTCATATCTAAAAATCATGCATATATATACATCATAAGCATTAACATCATGAAACCATCACATAAAACATCATGCATATAGAAAATAAAGGTACATATACTCATCGCACGAACAAATAATCATTGCATATCATATATCTCAAAAATGAATGTCAAATGTACAAAGATGTCAGCTATGCATGACATAACATCATCCAAAATGGGATCATATCAGTGTGTATACAAATGTCTCAACAAAATATTGATAACATATCATATAAAAAGCACTACGAAGTGCTATCCTCTAATGCTACTGGTCTCGGCTCTATCCCACCTACCCCTGATCCACCTACCCTTGATCTACCTCGAGGTCAGTCTGCATGCCTTAATCACATCTCTATCTGCTTGTACAAGCTGCAGAATCAATCTCCATGTCTTTGGGAATCACTCCCATAACTGCAAGACGCTCAATCTCTCCTATTGAATAGGAAGAATCATCAAGTCAAAGAAAAATAAATATCGAATCATCAAGACAAATCAATCAAATTTGAATATCAACAAACTATTTGTTTTTCATCATCATGGAAAAGAAAATTTATCAAAATCCTGTTTGTTTTTAACAACTTTAGAAGCAAACTTATCAATCAATATTATTTTGTTTTTCATTTTCATGGAAAGCAAATTTATGAAAATCCTGTTTGTTTTTAACAACTTTAGAAGCAAACTTATCAACCTATTTGTTTTTCATCATCATGGAAAGAAAATTTATCAAAATCCTGTTTGTTTTTAACAACTTTAGAAGCAAACTTATCAAAAAACTATTTGTTTTTCATCATCATGAAATTTTTTTTTATCAAAATCCTGTTTGTTTTTAACAACCTTAGAAGCAAACCTATCAACAAATTCTTTTTTTTAACAACTTTAAAAGAAAATTTATCAGCTATTATTTGTTTTCCAACAATCTTGGGAACAAATTTATTGGACAAACATCATCAAATCAGGGCATTGCAATACGCAAACAATCAATACAAAGTCATGCATTTTATCACATTCTATCATTGCAGGGGCAATTTAGGTCATGAATTTTTCATCTCACATTTTTCCACGTCAATTTCTTCACATCATCATTTTCGAACGATGAATCAACATCTTAAAAATCATAAAAATTGAAAAATTCCAACAAATCTAAAAATTCAAAAAAATTCACAAAAATCAAAATCTTATCGATTCATCGTCCGAGGGGGCATATACCTATCAACATTTGACAATCAGCATCTGGGGAAAATTTTAAAATTCTTTGAACTAATGCGTGAAAACACATCACTTCAAAGAGGGGAAAAATGTATACACCTAAAAATGGTCACATCACAATAGTCTGGTAATTAATTAAATATTTTTAATATTTAATTAAATCTCTAAATTCAATCTGCATATAAATAAATTATCTAAATAATTTATTTATATTGTTCATTCTTTCATTTCAATTAAATAAATAAGTTTATTTAATCACTTTTCTTATCCATTTCTTAATTAATTAAATAAACATTACGATTTATTTATATTAATTATCATATAATCTTGGCTTGAATATTTTTATTCAAATAAAGATTAAATATTCTTCTCTTCTAAAATTCCTCTAAATCCATTCATAATTAAATATTCCAAATATTTAATTAATTCCTCTAAATCCATTCACAATTTTGATTAATTCTTCTAAAGTCTATTCACAATTAAATATTCTAAATATTTAATTAAGTCTTCTATAGTCCTAAAATCAAATATTTAAACTCACACAAAATTAAATAAATTTATTTATTTAATTTGGATTTATCAACAACAACCGTGAAACAAACTTCAAAACAGAAAATTAATTTCTTTGTTTCTAAGCAAAGTTGTTCCCATGGGTTGAAGACAAACCTCCATTCTTCTCTCCAACCTCCCAACATCTTCCATCTTCCTCTCAACCTCTCCATCTCTCACCATTCAAATTTACCAGACAATCTCACAGCCATTGATCTTTTCCAGCTAGGCTCTTGCCTGTGAAAATCTATAAAAGGGACTGCCGGGTCTCTGAAAACAGGAGAAGCTTGCATACAGGAAAACTATAGTCAATCAGCCTTTCAGCATTCATAGCCTCTAGAATCATAGCATAGCATAGCTTAGCATATTAGCAATCCATATCATGGCCTATCATCCTCATATCTTAGTTTCAATAGCATCCATAATCCACAGTCCCTGTGCATATCCGTACATCAACATTTCACTTCACCAGCATATAGGATAGAGAAGTACTCTCCCTTTGCATACTCGTTCAGCAGGTTGCCATTCTGAAAAGCTTTGCTTATACAATCTGAGAACAGCAGCTTCAAGCACATCACTGGAGATAGAGGACAATGGAATGATTCTGAAGAAGCTCTGTTTGAGTTCTTTCAATTCATTTTATTTAGCTTTCTTTAGTTTAATGTTGCATTGGTGTGTTTTTATTATCTTATTTTGATACTAACATTTCCCATGCCCAGTAATGAGTGAATGTAGGCATGGCTAGGAGTAGGTGGAAATGAAGTTAATTTCTATTAATTTTATAGCCTTAGTCCTCTCTACAATACCTTTTCCCTCCACGTAATCCTCATAGTTGAAAGATTCTCTTAAAAGAAAGTTAGGAGAATATATCCCCACATTCCTAAGGAAAGACTCTTTAATCTTTTTTTTAAATATGAATATAGGTAGGTAAAAGAAGAGTCCACGTAGCACTAGGGATTAAAGTAGGGATAGGTTCTCTTCATTTATTTTTAAATTTTCTTCATTTCCTTAAAAGGAATATAATAAAATGTAAATGTAATAGGATGGTAATGAGTTTTAAGAGTATTAGGCTTCTCTTTTGTTTAATATTATTTGTATTCATTCAATTTTTTTTTTAAATAATAATAAATTATTCATGTATGTATTAATACATATTTAATTATATATGTTATTTATATGTTATTTATAAGTCTTGTAATTTTGAGATTTAGAGTAAATAAATGTGTATATAAAATTACGGTGGATAAATAATTAAATTATTAATAATTGAAAATATAACTAAATAAATAAATTATTTAATAGCTATGTAAATTATAAATATTTTACCCTCTCACATTTGATTTTTGAAATGAAATGTTAAATGTGGGGTTCTTGTAAATTGTCATGGTGTCATAAAAAGGGTAGGGCGAACAAGTAAAATAATGTTTCATCTTGGAGAGATAATTATTTTACCTATAGAATTAAAAAATAAATTATATTAAGTCTAGAAAAGTTTTGATATCACTATAGTTGTAATGATAATAATAATTTTATCATTAAGGTATTGCTACTTATTCTATAATAGGTTCAAAAGAATTTATTAGTATCATTTTTTCTCTAGTGTATAATGATAAAATAATAGTTTAACCAAAGCTAACTTTATGGGGAATTTACAATATTTCCCAATTTCATAGAAAGGTCATCCCTATTGTTTCAATTAAACACCATTTCACCCTAATCAATTGCTTATATAAAAATAAAGTTGTCTTGTCTCCTAAAAGGGTGATTTAATATAGAAAGTTACTATTGATAAGTCCCAAGAGACAATTAAATAATAGTGCTACCTAAAAGACCTAGAGTAGTAGGGCCGACCTCCTAGCTTAGTATGCGTGAGATAAACTTCACACTCTTGAAACGCTCTCATTGCATGCACCCTTCCCTCGAGTGATGTATCAATCGCGAGGTCCCTCGTCCAACCTTGCTTGATGCATGTGGTAATTTTTGTGTGGGTGTGAATGGGGCTCTTAGAGAGTGGTGTTATCACATGTTTATTTAAAAAATAATATCTTGCATTGGTAATTGAAGGGTGGAAGAATCAGGCATTACAGTTAGTGCAGGTTTGGTTGACTTGGGGTGAAGCCATAATAGTGGTTTACAATTTGATGGAGGAAGGAAAATTAAGAAAAAATGACCCCATGGCAAAAAAATTGGTTTTAGGGGTTCGCATGAACCTACATGTTCGACCGAATCATAAAGGGGTTCGACCGAACTAGGGTTCGACCGAACTAGGGTTCGAGCGAACCCATTAATAATAGACGTTTCCTAGTCAAAGAAGACGGAAAGAGTACATATTAGTGGGGAGTTGAATCAGACCACAGTTCCACTAGAACCCCCTAGTTCTAGCGAACCCCCTTTTCCCTAATTTTTTTAATTTGTTCACACAAAAAACCTAAAATTTTACGCTTCGGTCTCGGTTAGGGATGAAAATGGGAATATTTAGAAACCAAGCATTTGAATGGTAGCATGAGCGTCCCTATCCAATGAATATAATTTTAGTATGTTTGGTTTTATTATCTATCTATTTTTTAAGTTTTATTAAATATAGGTTTTCATGAGAAACAAAATCTTTGATTACACTGAGAGTGGAAAAATAGAAGATTATAAAAAATAAAAATTTAAAATATGAGTGTGCTAGATATTGAAGTCCTTGATTTAACAAAAAAAAAAATTGAATTTTGATACATACAAAAAAAGTTACACGTTATACAATCCACCTATCTCTGAATTGTAATTGGTTTGACTTCAAAACCCAGTTAAAAGAAAAAATATTGGCAAAAAACTATCTAACCAAATTGGAAGCACTAGATACTCGAGTAAAGTCATTTGGAAAGAAAATTTAGATTTTATACTTGGAAAAAGTTATGTGTTATATGGTGTGCATGCTTTTTAAAAATGCTGTTTTTTGGAGAAACCAATTTTTGTGGAAGATAGAAAAAGAAGTGCAATCTGATTCCAAGGAGGTGAAAAAATATTTTTAGAATCTACAGACAAAATGTGACAAGACTCTAGTTTACATCATCTTCAAATTCCTTACGGTTTAATCGCTATAGGTGCCCGAATGTGGAGATTGTGTTAAAAAAAATATCAGTGTCCAGTTAGGCCAAAAAGTGTAAACCACTATTGTGGGATCACCCCCTGGTGTGCTAACACTAATTGCAAAGGTTTTTTGTTGTTTTTGGAAATGTCGTAAAGATTTTTTATGTAGATTTGGGTCCTAGTTAACCTTGTGTATGGCCTACCTTCACTTCTTCCCACTGTGAAAGTGTTTGGTGTCGACCTATTTTGTTGTTGCATGTTTGAGGTACATACATTTCATTGAGGTTGACCTAATTGAGATTGTTTAGGTCGTGGATAGTATAAATGCAAGGTGAATTATTAGAGATGTGTATGGAAAGGGTGTAATATGTGAAAGATGTGAGTGCAATCAAGTGTGGTGATCTAAGTGTGAGATTAATGCCTATGACTTTGGATGCAGTGATCAGAAGATGTCTACATTTTTCATTGTACTTGAAGTTGTTGGAGGTAGTGAGCCAAAGGTTGTGGATGGCATAGAGTTGTAGTGGTGGATTTCTCTTGTAGTCTTGAGATAGTGAATCTCTCTACAATAGATTATTCTTCTTTCTTTTGGGCAGTGAGCCCTTAGCACATAACCACCCAGTAGTCATACTGTTTTCTTTTCTTGGAAGTGAGCCTAGTTGTATTCAATGTTGCTATTTATGTATACATGAGCTAATCCTCACCAAATTTTTTTATTGTTAAATGTTTTCCACATAAATTTTGTGTTTTCTTGTGTATGGTTGTGTTTGCATTGATGTTTCATATGTTTACATTCTACTAAAGCTTAATGAGGGTTTAAAGTTTGATAAGAGTTTGTAAGTTAATGATGGATTGAATATTTTAATGTACAATTGATTCACCCCCCCTCAGTTGTCCTATTCATCTATCAATTTTCAAAGAATCTTAACTTCTTGAGGTAGATCTATATGGTCCACAGGAACTATGTCAAAGCTCCTATGTTCTATGGAACAAATTATGCTTTCTATAAAGTCATGATGGAATCCTTTTTGGTCTCTCTTGGATTTGGAGTCTGGGAGTCAGTCGAAAAGAGATATAACTTTCCTATTAACAGTCTAGAAAATGATGACGAGATTAAGGATTATGAGAACAATAGAAAAGAAAGAAATTCTATCTTGAGCAGTCTCTCTAATTCTAAACATAGGAAGGTGATAATTTTGAAATGTGTTAAAAATGTATGGACAACGTTGGAGAGAATTTATATTTAGTAGATAATAAGGTCAAGAAAGAAAAGATGCAAAATTACTTTAAGCCAAATTTGAAACACTAAGGATGTCTGAAGATGAAGATATTACTACCTACATGCTTAGAGTGGATGAAGTTGTCAATGTCATCAATGGTATTGGTGGAAAGATGGAATAAAGTGAAGTTGTGAAAAATGTATTGAGAAATATTCCTAAAACTTATAGTTCTAAAGTGTCTGTTATTGAGGAAGCTCAAAATTTAGATCAATATTATAGAGATCAGATGTTTGGTGCTTTAATTTCTTATGAATTGAGAAATTTTGGTCAAGAGGATACAAAGAAAGAAGTTTATTTTAAAGCTAGCAAGGAAAAGAAGGATGATGAATCAAATCCAGATGATCTTGATGAGGTGGAAGAAAATTTTGTAAGGATATTAAAGGGGTACTTGAAAATACAAAGGTAAGTTACCCTTCAAAAAATTTCAATTGTGGAAATATAAGTCATTATGCTTTTAAATGTCCAATAAAAGTTGTAAATGACAAACCTAAGGATCATAAAGGAAAATATGTCAAGAAGAGTGACTATCCTAATGAAGACAGTGATGAATGCTTGTTCATGGCTTTAAATGTTGGAACTAATTCTACTAATTTTGAAAGATGTGTAAGAAAAGTTCTTTGGAAATAGGTCACAAGGTCAAAAGAACTATGGTGATTGGTTTTAATGCAAGAGAAGAGAGGAGTTACTGGATAATTGATAGTGGATGCTCAAATCATATGAAAGGTGATAAGAGTAATTTTTTTAAACATCAAAAGTATGATGGTGGTCTTGTTAATTTTGGTGATGATACATCTACTAAGATTTTTTGAAAATGTTCTATTAGTTTCGATGGAAAGCATAAAATAGATGATGTTCTCTATGTCAAGGGTCTTCGACATAATCTTATAAGTGTAGGAAAAATGTGTAGAAGATGATCTACAATTTTTTGTTTCAAGGTGATGGTTGTGAAATCAGAAAAGGAAGGTCCAAGACTTTGGTTGCTATAGGGATAAGGATGGAAGGTAATATTTATCATCTCAAAGGTGGTGGTGCTAAGTTCTTTATGTCTCAAATTAACAAAATTTGGATATGGCATAGAAGAATAGATCACATTAACTTTGATAGCCTAGTGAAGATTAATTCTACTGGTGTTGTGAGATATCTTCCAAAAGATTACAAATCCTATCAATGTAATTTACAAAGAGTGTTAGTTTAGGAATTGGTCCCAACACCCTCAAACAAGAATGTGATAGGAACTAAATGGGTTTTCAAAAAAAAAATTGAATGAGGATGGAAAGTTTAGTATAAATAAGACTAGACATGTGTGTAAGGGCTACTCACAAGTTGAAGGAATAGATTTTGAGGTAAATTTTTCTCTAGTGAAAAGGGAAGAATATATTAGAAAGTTTTCAGCTTTTGTAGCACATAAAGACTTCAAGGTGTATTAGATGGATATCAAGTCTACATTCTTCAATGGTGAGTTAGAAGAAGTGTACAATGAACAAACATAAGGTTTTCAATTGTCAGATGATGTCGATATGGTCTGGAGGTTGAAGAAAGCATTTCATGGACTCAAACAACCTCCTAGATCTTGGTATATAAGATTGGATAAGTACTTATAGCAACAAGGATTCAAAAAGGGTACTGTAGATAGCAAGATTTACTTCAAGGTTGAAGGAGAAAAAACCTTGATTGTGGTAGTATATGTTGATGGAATAATCTTCACAGGAAATGAAGGTATGTGCAATAGGTTTGTAAAGGAGATGCAAAAAGAGTTTGAGATGTTAATGTGTGGGGAGAAGAATTTCTTCCTTGGATTACAAATTAGTCACTTAAAGAAAGGTATTATTTCATAGTCAAAGTATGTTAAGGAAATGTTGAAGAATTTTGGAATGGAGGGTTCTAAACCAGTATGTACTCCTATGGTTACTGGTTGTTAATAGAGAAAAAATGATGAATGACTTGAGACAACTTAGAGAAAGTATAGATCAATGATTGGTGGATTGTTATATATAATTTCTACTAGACCAGATATCATACATGTAGTATGTCATGTGGAAAGGTTTCAAGAAGATCATAGAAAATTACATGTTGGAATAGTTGAAATAATATTTAGATAATTTAAGATAACTTTGGATTTTGGTCTATGGTATTCTAAGGATGTTTATTTCTCCTTGAGTGCATATATAGATTTAGATTGGGTAGGATGTATAGATGATACAAGAAGTACAAGCAGAGATGCGTTCTTTCTTGGAAGTAGATTAGTTTCATGGTTGAGAAAGAAGCAAGATTCAGTGTTATTATCTATTGTAAAAGTAGAATATATTGCAGTAACCTCATGTTGTACACAAGTGTTGTGGATGAAGAAAATTTTGAAGGTGAATTGTTGATTTTTGGCTCCTATGGACAACTCTTGCTCTTCTACAGTTTTTCACCTAAAGGAGAGATAAGACAAAAATGCTAATGGTTCATTCAAATTATGCAATTTGTGATGTTTTCTAACCTAAATGAAATTAAATAAATGCAATTTATTGATTTAAATAAATGAAAATGAATGAAAAAGTGAAATTTAAGCTATGATTGAAAACACAATGTGATATACAAACAATGAAGTAAATGAAGAAAATATGCATAACAGAAAGGAACAAGATGAATCTGAGTGCACTTGGGTAAAATATGATAAATTTGGAATGTTGTGGATGCTGGTTGAAATCACTAATTTTTCACAGTGTGACTCATTCGCCCAGGGTGGCGAATTAGTCCTCCTCCTGGTGAAAAATTGTCAAAAGCAAGTTTCTATCTGTCAGTATCTAAAATATGACAAAATTCAGATTTTTAGTCCTAAGGTGAGACTCATTCGCCACAAGTGGTGAATCATTCCTCTCCAAAATTTCTAAAAAACTAGGAAACAACTCTATGACACTAGATCTCGAAATCACTACTTGTTGGGTTGTCAAAGTCAATTCTACAAGAAACAAACAGAAAACCTTCTCCAAGCTTGAAATAGACTTTAGTTGACTTGTAACCAATCTTCAATACCAAAATGCTTGTCAAATATGCATACAAGAGGTTGCAAACAAACATGCAATAGGGAAAAAATGGTTCAAGGTTAGTGAACAGGGGTTTGCCTTTGTCAAACCCCACTTTTGGTAATCAAACCCTTAATAAAATAATGAAATGCAAAGGAATGATAAACTAACAACATGAAATTGCTATGAACTTACCAAACCCTTGATGATGCAAGTCTGAAGTAATGTCAATGGTTGCTTCAATGTGCTTGAAAACATGTTGTAAAATGCTTGAATGTTTGAAATGTGAGATGGAATGCTTGAAAGGATGAGATGTAAAATGAGGTGAAAATCACTTATTTATACACACTTGTGCCTTAGTTACTTGTTCATACCTCATCACAGGCTGACATCAAGTGGTTTTGAATAAAATCCTACAAGGAAATTTAAAATATTTTGAATTTGGGGCCAAGGGGGACTCATTCGCCACCCATGGCGAATGGGTCCCACCTAGGACTTGAAAATGTGTGTTGGGAAATATGTTGTATTTAATGTTGTTTGTCGATATAATACTAAAAAATACACTTAACCATATGAGAGCATAAAGGGGCCAAATAAAGCATAAGAAAAGGATAAATAGTGAAGGGGTAAAAGCAAAAAGCTATGTCACGCTTTATAAAAGAAACGACCAACAATGATCCAACTTTTAAACCTGAATCACTAAAAAGTGACATATATGTTTTGAATTTTGAAATGATGTAAACTAGTAAAATATGTATTTTTTTAATATATTTTATGTTTTTATTTAAAATAAAAAATAAAAAATTATTTTAAACTAGTTTCTAATAAATTACCACTAAAATTTAGTTGCTGATAAATTGCTAAAAAATGAAGTTGCACGAGACGTCAAACTTTTTATAGTAGATTTTTATTTTTTTCTTTAAAAAATTTTGTGTGTAATTATAACTTGAAACTTTAGTACATGGATATATTATTTTTCCAATTTTGATAAATATATATTTTTAAATAAATATTAAAATGTGGGTGAATAAAAAAAAAGTTGTTTCCATCAGACATCAGCTTTCATATTAAATACTTATCTAGAATGGAAAAAAATTATAACATCTTGAAATAGATTCTTTTAACTAGTGCATCATATTTTTTCAATTTTTTTTAATAAGTTTTAATATTTTTCCTTGGCATGGTAATCAACCTATTATTTTGTGTTGATAACCTACTTTTAGTAAAAGTAAAATATAAAATATAATTAATAATTAAACCATTAAAATAAATACATTTTTTAAAACTACACTTATAGATCTACAAAAGGGTATTTTTTATATTTTTTTAAAAAATGTTATTTACATTAGCAGGAGTTATTGAAACTTCAATTTTTTGAAATAATTTTATTTTTTTGGTAAATTGGACTCAAAGTGGTGCTCCATAAATTTTTAGCCAACAATTTTAGTTGAAAAAGTTGTGGAAGTATCTAACTTAGCTAGAATGAATCTTACTAAATCATATGTTGGACCAAAATTTATTTTTAGTTAGAAATACTTAAATTCAATTGTGTTGATAAGTTTCCTGAAAGTGTGACACAACTTTGTGCTTTTAGTCGAAGATATTCCTAGAAAAGCATGAAAGTTTGTTACAAGACTTTACAACACTTCAAAATAGGACTTGTTGATGAATAAAAAGTTGATTTTTAGGTGAATTGTAATTAATAGAGTCTAGAAGAATGTAGAAATGTCTTACAACACTTCACAACACCTTCGCGTGACATCGTTCTTTGAGTTTTAGTACCTAAATAAGCATGTTCAAGCCATGTTGCAACATAAAATTAGAGAAAAATAGTTCCAACACCATGAAACAAGACCTAAAAGGCCATGAAAATGACAAGGGGCCATTTTTTTATGGCACATTTAGCCCCCACTTTAGTGAGAGGATGAACTTGCTTCAAACTCACACTAAAGTAGCCATGAACATCGAAAGGAGGGTTCAAATGTACTTACGCTAGAAAGATGGAATGATAATGATCAAGAGGGATGATCAAGACCCCAGGATGAAGATCCCATGGAAACCTAAGCATAAGAAAAAAGGAACACACAAGTGTTGAGATGAATCAAATGAAGCTTCAATCATTAATCCAACTAGTTGTTGATTAGATCTAGGCTGATTGTTTGAAAAAGAGAATGTGTACTCACTTTGGGGCCATAGAACTTCAGGCTATCTACGAGGTGAGAAGGCACAAAAAGGTAAGATGGATATGCTAGTTGGTATGCACTCACAAACACAAAACTGGCTATGGGGAAAGGTCATGTTGCTAGGTGGGATTCTTGCTCAACCATATCAAAGTTATACCCGTTGATAACTTTAACAAGGAACCACAAAAAAAAGTGCTATGAAAAAAAAGACAAAGTACCACAGTCATGCAAGTTGTGTTATGCAAGGTGGAAAAAAGGTATAAAATGTAAAATGAAAAAATGTAAAGTGTAATTTTCAAAGGACTCTTGTTCATTTTATGGAAGGTCAGTCACTTAGGGAACATTGTGTCTAATTTCTCCAAGAGAGGACCAATAAAAGAATAATATATTCTCAAGTTAGGGGATGCAATGCATCACATCAAGCCACCAAGAGGAATGCAATATGTTGAGATAGATCACACTTATGAAGGACATCATAGCCAATGTCATCCACAAAGTGACAAATGCATCATATAAATGATAAGGCTACACTAGGAACCAAGAATGAATTTATGGTAATGTATGCCCCCCACTTTAAAGGAATTGCTACACATTGTTTTGTGAGAAATTTATTTAAAGTAGAGAAGAAAATAAATTGCAAAAAGAAAACAAGACATGAGAGCCAACCTAGAAATCCCTATGCCAAGTCACATGTTTCAAAGTTAGGCTACATCATATCGAGAAATAAAGAAAAGAAAAGAAAGGGAGTTTCCCCCTAGAAAAGGAAGCACACCAAACACATAAGGGATCTATGGATTTGGGGTTAGTATGTTCATTGTTGCAATGTGTTTATGAAAGGGCATGGAACTATCATCATTCCCCAAAGAACATAGAACTAGAATAATGACACAAAGAGAGTGAAAAAAAATGAAAAAGAGAGTTCATTTTGGGTCAACATGGAAGAGAAATTGCAGTCTTGACACTTTGCATCGTCCCCAAAAGGAAAAAACAAGTGAAACAAAAAGGTGAAATAAAAGGAATATTCTTTTGGTTCAACATGAAAGAGAAATTTTGGTCTCAATGCCTTGCATCATTCCCAAAAGGAGAACACAAAACCAAAAGAGAGAAAGAAAAAGTCCTTGTGGGTCAACATGGAAGAGACATAAAGGTATCCTTTAAAACAAAAAGAAAAAAGCTTTTAGTCAACATGGGAGAGACATAGGGCATCTTTGCATCAATCAAAAGGAAAAACAAAAAAAAGTGAAAAAGACAAGGACCTTTTGAGTCAACATGGAAGAGACATAGGGAATCTCTACGCTTTGTGTCATCCCCAAAAGGAAAAAAAAACAAAAGTGAAAAAGACAATGTACGACATATAGAAGAAGAGAGATACAATTAGAAGAAGTGTACAAAGAGAGAGAAAACATCAAACACATGATATGGGGGAACACGATACACATAGGAAAAGGAAAATAAAAAAGAGAAAAGCAAAAAGGCTAGTTAGGTGAATGCAAGTCAACCATCTAACAAGTCATCCACCTCCCAATCATGTTCAGTGTAATGTGAGGGAAATTGACTGTCCAAAGGAAGAATTGCATGTGTCGAACCACGAGTCATACCAAGTTCTTCTCTTGGTGGAGAGGTATCTTTTAAGCTCATTGTGGATGAAATAATGAATTTAAATCTTTATGAACTTCTTCATCTATCTTTTCTATCGTCGCATCATCGTCATCATCAAGATTAATGATAACTGGAGGACGAAGGGTGATTTCTAAGGATGGATGGAGCAAAAGTTGTGGTTGTTGGATTGGTTTGTTTTGTTGTGAAGGTTGCACTAGACTATCATGTGGCAGGTTAGGAGGAGGGTGGTCATCTATTACTTCGATCAAAGGTAAAGGTTGATTTTCTTTATCTTCTTCTATGCGAGATTGACAAGCAAGGAGATGATGACACCTTGTTCCCTAGCACCATGAGTTCATTTAATTCTATTTTGGAGTTGTTGAGGTGTAAGAGCGGATTGATTCATCATAGGTTCTTCTGCTTCTGAAGAGGGAAGAACATAAGAAACCGAAGAGGATGGATCAACCACTTTCTCTTTGGCTTTATACACTTGTTTAAGGCAACGACGCATGACGGGAGTGGTTTCATTTTCCCTTGGTCATTTAAATGATTGGGGGGAAGTATCAAGGGGTGGTTTTTTAGGAGGTTGTATGGTTTTCTCAATGTCAAACTCAAGTTGAATCATGGTTTCGTCTATGATAGGAGTTGTGAAAGTGGACGGGAACATGTCATGAAGAGATAATTTAGCAATCTTTTTGGATTTAAACTTTTGATAAGCTATGAAAAACAATTCCTTTCGAGGTGTGATGGGTTCCATAGGTGTAGGCCAAAAGGATTCTAATGAAAAATTACCTTTAGAAGATAAAGGATTAAAGCCACTATGGTGTATGGTGACTATCTCATCGTCACTTGGAAAATTCAAACACTTGTGAACAATTGATGAGACCACTTTCATTGAGTGAAGCCAAGGGTGGCCTAGCTGCAAACAAAATTGGTTAGATTGTGGAATAATTGAAAATGTTACCTCCAAAGTTTTAGGTCCTATCTATAAGGGTAGCAGAATCAATCTGATCATAGGGAATGCAAAACTAGTATGTGTCTTAATCCATGCAGTTAGTTTATTATATTCATCTTGATATAGCTCATGTATTACTAGAAAGTCCTTTGTGATCACATTCTCACCACAAGGGGGATCTATTAATATCCCATTAGTGGGATTATCATAGATTTTTCTAGCTATGTAGATAGGACCATCAGGAAGCTTTTATAGTATGTCTTTAGGAGGAAAAGTGATATCAAGAAATTTAGTGGTTTTTCCCTTATGAGGGATAGCATCTATCATAGCTACTAGCTCATCCATAGTACTTTCTATAGTAATAGGGGGAGGTGTATCATGTTGTTCATTATTTGTATCAATAGTTATTACATCAATGGTTGAAGGTTCGCTAGCCTTGACAAATGAGGTAGTATGTTTAGGAATGGGATTAGTGAAAATTTGCAAATTTTGGTTAGGGGGTGCAACGAACTTATTGCCTTGATCATTAACACCCATAATGGATAGATGGCCTGAATCAATGAGGTCTTGAACTAAATGTTTTAGACACTTGCAATGTTTTGTGTCATGTCCATTATGGCAATGAAATGACAATAAGCATTAGGTTTGAAGGTGAGTGGTAAAGGTTGGTTTAGATCAAGCAGTCAGACAAGTGGCAAAGTGAGCAAGTGTTGTTGAATTAATTGGTTCACTGTGTTATGAAGGGTATTGGGTAGGGGAGTAAATTGTCTCTTCGGGTCCCCATAGGTATTAGGCACCACTCCTTTAACAAATACCACTTGATTTGGAATGGGTTGGGTTGGCTACGATTGAGGTTGAGGAGGTGGATTAAATTGTAAAAAGCCTTTGTTTGGTTTGCAAAAGTTTTGTGTGTTATGTTGGTTTTGATTCTTGTGTTCAAGTTTATTAGCTTGGTTAGAAGTGTATTTTGAATCATGACTTGAAACTGAATTATGGTATTCACACAAGGTTGCACATAAATGCATAAACAAAGGAAATTTCATCATTTTTAATTTATCCTAAAGGTGTGTGTGCAAGTTTTTGATAAGCATCTTTTGTAGATGTGCATCAGGAATCTTGACATCAATTTGAGCATACATGGATTGGTATCGTTAGATAAAATCCATTACATTTTCATCTATGTTTTGTCTACATCACATGAGGTTAGCCATTGTCTTTTTAGGTGTCATGTGAACTTGAAAGTGACTTATGAAAGCATCCACCAATTCATTGAATGAAATTATGGAATGATTAGGCAAGTTGGAAAACCATTCAAAGGCAGTGTCTTTCAAGGTCCTTGGAAACAATTTGGCTAATAGTTTATCATCAAGGACAAAATCACTACACAAAGTTGTATAGGCATTAACATGGTTGATAGGGTCTCCTTTTCCTCCATATTTCTCAAACCGAGGCATTTCTATCCCTTGTGGCATCTGGGTACATAATATTTCTAATGATAAAGGGCTACTATGGACATGATATGTAGGTGGAGTGGATTTACCTTGACTAATGGTGGAAAGTTGATGTTGCATGGATGAAACATTGGTAAGGAGTTGTGTAAGAAAGGGAATGGGGTATGTGGGTTGAGGTGGAAGGGACAATGGTGATGGAGTATAGGTGATGTGAGGGGAGGTGAAAGGAATACTATGGGTTGTTAAGGTGGTGGAAGGGACTTGCGATGCCACAAGAGAAGTAGGAATGCTAGTGGAAATCAAAAATGAGGTAGCCACATAATTAGCCTGATGCATAGTTGTATGGACTTATGGATTGGTATAACTTGGTATGGAAGCTATGGTTGAAGGGGGAGGAACTTCAGGTCCTCCTTGGCTTACATGAATGGTTGCAGATTGGATATTAGAAGATTCATGTTTATTTTAAATCTCAGCAATTATCATCACTTGCAAGTCATCATCACTTTCAATCAAATTATGAAGATTGTCAATGGCGGGTATGGCAGTAGTGGAAATGTTTTCAAGTGACAAGTATTGTTGTAAATGTGCAAAATCCTCATGAATATTAATGACCTTTTCTTGTGGGAGGGAGTTGTTTTGGTTGTCAACATTCATTGCAAGGCCTAATGCACCATTTTCCATACTAGGAGTAGGAGCTCATGAGATCCTAAGGTCCACAATGAAAGTGCTATCGTGGGAGGCCATGAGTCTAGAACTTATTCTCACTAAAGTATTATCAATTGGGCACCAAACACTCATAAAAGTACCACAAAGGAGGGGTGAATTCAATTGGAAACTAATCTAAGAGTCTGAAATGTAAATAATAGAAATGTTGCTAACTATAACTGAGATCTAACTACAAAAAGTAGAAGTGTAGACGAAAAATGCTAAAAATGTTGTTTAACAAGTGCAGAGGGACTGATTCACCCTAGGTGGCAAATGAGTCCTAATATGATGTTTTTGTGTGCTTTTCAAAAAATTTAAGATGATTTTAATGTTCTAAAAAATGTAGTCAAAGATGCAGAATGCATATTTTTAGTTTTTTCAATGAGATGCAATGCAAAAATAAAATCTAAATGAAGTTTTCACTACTGCAAGAGATAATGTCCGAAAATGCAAAAAAAAAAAAATGTACGAATTTAATGTTAATGCAAATGTAAACTAGGATGAAATTAGAAATGAAAAGTGCTCAAAAGTCAGGTTCACCAAAATTAACCATTGATTTTTGGCTCATATGGACAACTCTTGCTATTCTATGGTTTTTCACCTAAAAGGAGGGAGATAGGAGCAAACATGCTAATGGTTCATTAAAATTATGCAATGTGTGATTTTTTCTAACCTAAATGAAGTTAACTAAATGCAATTGACTAATTTAAATGAATGAAAATGAATGCAAAAGTGAAAGTTAAGCTATTTTTGAAAACACATTATGATATGCAAACAATGAAGTAAATGAAGAAAATATCAGAACAGAAAAGAACAAGATGAATCTGAGTGCACCTGGGTAAAATATGATGAATCTGGAATGTTGTGGATGCTACTTGAAATCACTGATTTTTCACAGTGGGACTCATTCACCCAAGGTGGCGGATTAGTCCTCCTAGTGAAAAATTGTCAGAAGTAAGTTTTTGTCTGTCGAGATCCAGAATCTGACAAAATTCATATTTTTAGTCCTAAGGTGGGACTCATTCATCATAGGTGGTGAATCATTCCTCTCCCAATTTTTTGAAAAATTAGGAGAGAACTTTTTGACACCAGATCTGGAAATCACTGCTTGTCAGGATGCTGAAGTCAATTCTACATGACATGGACAAGAAACCTTCTCCAAGCTTGAAATAGACTTGTGTTGACTTGAAGCACCTAGATGCTTGAATGCTTGAAATGTGAGATGGAATGCTTGAATGGATGAGGAGATGTAAAATGAGGTAAAAATCACTTATTTATATAGACTTGTGCCTCAGTTACCCATTTATACCTCATCACAAGCCAACATCAAGTGTTTTTGAATAAAATCCCGAAAGGAAATTTAAAATATTTTGAATTTGGGGCCAAGGGGGACTCATTCGCCACCCATGGAAAATGGGTCCCACCTAGGACCTGAAAATGAGTGTTAGGAAATATGTTGTATTTAATGTTGTTTGTCAGGATAATACTCAAAAATACACTTAATTAAGGATATGAGAGTATAAAGGGGACAAATAAAGCATAAGAAAAGGATAAATAATGAAGATATACCTAGAAAAGCATGAAAGCTTGTTACAAGACTGTACAATTTACTTCAAAATAGGACTTGTTGATGAATAAAAAGGTGATTTTTAGGTGAATTGTAATTAATAGAGTCAAGAAGAATGTAGAAATATCTTACAACACTTCACAAGATGTCGTTCTTTGAGTTTTAGTACCTAAATAAGTATGTCCAAGCCATGTTCTACGACAAAAGGATATTAGAGTATCATATGATGAACCTATTTCTATATTGTGTGATAATACAAGTGTTATAAATATTTCAAATAACTTAGTAATTCATTCAAGATCAAAACATACCTCTATCTAGTATCACTTTCTAAGAGAAAAAGTTATAGAGAATGAGGTGAAGTTGGAGTATGTTCTTACAAAGGATCAAGTTGTAGATCTTTTTACAAAGGCTCTCCCTAAATACACTTTTGAGTATCTCTAGCAAAAGGTAGGGGTTATGGACTCTCCTTTCAAATAGATGCATAAGTTGGTGAATTTATCTAGGTGAGATTTCAAGATAGATTCTTAGTCCTCGACTAATGATGAAGGCTACCTCTTAGGGGGATTAGGTAGTAGCTTTTTTCATTAGTGAAATCAAGTGGCACATATTTTGTGTCCTTAAGGTGAATGTGCAGAAAAGATAAAGTAGTAGAGGAATTAGTGAAAAATGAGTAGTGTAGAATGTGCATGGATAAGAGCAGTCGAAAGTGACTAGTATTTTTATGGTGTTACCTAAAGAGAAGTGAGAAAGGGATCTATTGATGCAGGGGCACCTAGTCAGCTTTTGTCAATATGGTCACATGTTAAATTTTTGGCTATTTTGAGTCACCTTGGATGTAATAAGGTAAAAATAGACCATTTTTAAAGTAATAAGTTATGTGGGGTCAGTATTAGATAGGGTTGTCAAGTTTTGGTCATGTTTTGTAAATGTTGTCAAAAGTTGCTTTGGAACTTTGCAAATTTTGTCATATAAGGAAGATGAATAGTCACCAATTCAAAAGTTGATTAGGAACCATTGAGGTTGGGTTTTACAAGTTTAAATATGCCTCATAAACTTTGGGGAAATCTTCTAAAGTCATTTTGTGGTGCAAAAGCAATAAGAAACTTCAATTTTCTATGTGTTTTCTTTAAAATATGTTGTTACAAGAAGTTTGTATGGCCTGTACAGCCTCCTAATGATGTGAATCTGATTGGAATTGATGTAGGAATGTGTTGAGAATATTTTGGCTTTGATTTGAGTTATTTTCATAAGATTTGAAGTATTTTGTAAGAATTTTTTTGGAAACGGGTTATAAACCCTAAATTTGAGGGTTTGTAAGCAAAAAAATGGAATAAATCACCATTCCACTAATGGGAATTGGTACAAATCCATGGAATGGGTCTAGATAGGGTTTTTTTACATTTACTAGAATTGTAGTTGTAGGGGATGGATTTAGCACACTATTTGTGCAAGTCCTAGCCTAATATCTCAATGTATTAAGCTAGTTTTGATAGGTAGAGGTAGGGTTTTATTGTTAGATAAGTTGATGGATGTTTCAAGTCAGAAAATCTATTGTTGTAGACCCCATGTGACCTGTTTAGTATTTTTGAGTGAATATTGATGATTGGGAGAAGGTTTTCCATATATTTTCTTTGTAAAAGAGGCCTAATTGGGATTAAGGGAAGCATAGCAGTCCTACTTTGGAGGTGATGTTATGAAACAACCCTAAGCACAAATATGATATGTTTAAGAAGTCCATAAAGGGTACTCTAAATGGTAATTGGTTCATGGGTTTGAGGCCTTCTCTAAAAGATATGTTGAATTTCCATTGTTTGATGTACTATAAGGGAATTTGAGGAATGTGTGAGCTAGACACCAAGTTGGGGTTTTCTAAGTTAGAAGATTGTTCAAAATTGAATGAATTGTGATTGGTAAGATATTTTCACCCCTTATCTACATAAAATTTCTATCATAGCATAGTTTTTTATCTTTCGAAGGAAAGAGGTTGAAGTTTGAAGAAGGAAAAGTGCAGTTTGAAGGACAAGATGCCTCCTAAAGGAAGTGGAGTCATTGCTAGATAATTAAGGATGATGAAGGAGTCTCAAGAAGTTGTGTTAGCTAGACTTGCAGCATTGGAAATAAACCAAAGAAGAGGTAAGGCCACTAAAGAGGAAAGGGACCGAGAGGAATATGAAGAGGGTGAGAATGAAAACCCTCAAAGAGGAGTCTAAGGTGATGATGATTTGGACCTTGATGAAAGAAGGATGGTTAAGATGTTGAAGGCTATCAGAGGAGAGACTATAGAAGTGAAAATGGAATTTCCCATGTATAGTGGGAAGATGGATAGTGAATAAGTGTCAGATTGGATTGATGCACTCAATAATTACTTTGAATACAAGGAGGTAGCAGAAGAAAATAAGGTAAAGTTTTCAAAAAATAAGTTGAAAGGCCTTTCCCTAACTTGGTGGAACTATGTACAAGAAGAAAGAGTGAAAAAGGGAAAAGAAAAAATAAATTGATGGGATAGGATGGTGTCTAAGGTTAAGAGCCAATTTTTGTTTGGTGACCATGCAATTCAAACCTTTAGGAAGTTGTAAAACCTAAAGAAAAAGGAGATGGATGTTATGGACTACACAAAGGAGTCCATAAATTGAGTCTTAGAGCAGGTCATGTTGAAGATGAAATTGAAAAGATAGTAAGATATATGAATGGACTAAGGTTCAACTTTCTTGATGAATTGAGTCTTGCCACCCCTAGAACGGTGGAAGAGTGCTTTCAGTTGGCTATTAAGGTAGAAGAGAAATTGAAAAGAAGGCAGCGAAAAAAGAGTAGAGTTAGAGGAAAGAACTTCAGGGGAAGATGATCCTTTGGTGGAAGAGGACAAACACAAAGATCACAAGGAGAGTCAAGTGGCAATCAAGATCAATGCTTGGAATCAAGAGGTGGATTCAAAAGTAGAAGACCTAATGGTAGAGGCAGATTTGGAGGAAAAGGCAGAGGTTCAAACACCTTTTTTAGGGAGATGCTACCAATGTAACCAATTTGGCCATCAAGCAATATGGAAGTTCCTGGAGAAACAACCTTCTTCATAACATGGTGGTGAAAGGAGAACATAGTTGGTTCAAGAGGAAGATTGTGAGAGTGTTATCTCTCCTTCTCAACATGCTGCTCTAGAGGTTGGAGAAAATCTGGTGATGAGAAGAACACTCCTCAAGGTTCCTATGGTGAAGGAGCCTCCTCAAAGAAAGTCTGTGTTCAGAACAACTTGCAAGTCACAAGATAAGGTATGTAAGGTTGTTGTAGATTCTAGTTCAACTGATAGTTTAGTTTCTTTGGAGATGGTTGAAAAACTAAAGATGAAAAGGATTCCACACCCGACACCTTATAAGGTATTTTGGCTAAATAAGGGTCAAAAAATCTTGGTCAATGAGAAAATGTGGGTTGAGTTTAACATTGGGGGGTATAAAGACAAGATCTTGTGTGCCATCATCCCCATGGATGTTTGTCACTTGATGTTAGGAAGACCCTAATAGTATGAAAAAAAAACAAAACATGATGGGCAGAAAAACACATATGAGATTGAAAAAGATGGTGTGTCCTTAACCCTGACTCCTTTGCAAGATGACAATGTAAATACTCAAGTTGGGTCAAGTGTTATGTTAGCTTGGGAGAAAGAATTCTTGAAAACCATGAAAGAGGAAGGTGGTTAGTGGTATGCAATCATAATAAGACCCAAATTTGTTTTGATAGCAACAACCATGGAAAATGTTCCCAAGGAAGTACAAACTTTGTTGAATAAGTAGCAAGACATAATAGTAGATGAACTCTCTAGTTCTTTGACACCCATCTGAGATGTGAGCCACCAAATAGACTTTATACAAGGTGAAAACTTACCCAATAAGGCTGCATACAAGATGATCCCTAAACAAAATGAAGAAATAAGGAAACAAATACAAAAGTTGTTGGATAAGGGTTTTATCAGGGAAAGTTTAACTCTGTGTTGTTCCTACAATGTTAGCACCTTAAAAAGGTGGGGATTGGAGGATGTGCACCGATTCAAGGGAAATCAACAAAATCACTATAAGGTATAGGTTTCCAATACCTAGAATGGAGGACTTGATGGATTGTTTAGGAGGAGCTTTCTATTTTTAGAAAATTGACCTCAAAAGTGGCTATCATCAAATTAGGATAACAGAAAGGGATGAGTGGAAAACTTCCTTTAAAACCAATGAGGGGCTATATGAATGGATGGTAATGCCATTTGGATTGTCAAATGATCGAAGCACTTTTATGAGGTTAATGAATGAGGTTTTGAATCCTTTCATAGGAAATTTTGTTGTTGTGTATTTGGATGAAATACTTGTGTTTAGAAATACCAAGGAAGAACACTTGTAGCATCTTGACATGGTTTTGCAGAAGTTAAATAAATAAAAGTTGATGATAAATCTCAAAAAATGTGAATTCATGAAAGAGGAACTACTGCACTTTGGTTTTTTCATCTCTAAAGGTTCATTGAAGATGGATCACACCAAAGTAGAAGCAATTCTCAGTTGGCCAACTCGAAAATTGGTAGGGGAGGTAAGAATTTTTCATGGTCTTGCTAGTTTATATAGGAAATTTATAAAAAAATTCCATCATATATGTTGTCCAATTATTGAAACCATCAAAGGGGACAAAAGGAAAAGGTTTCAATGGACTGATGACGTAGAGAAAAGATTTCAATATCCGAAAAACAGAGTGGCACAACAACCCATCCTTGCATTACCCGATTTCAACAAAGTACTCATAATAGAGTGTGATGCAAGTGGGTTTGCAATTGGAGCAGTCTTGAGTCAAGAGGGCAGACTTGTAACATTTTTTAGTGAAAATTTTAATGAGGCCAAAATGAAGTATTCCTCATATGACCTAGAATTGCATCCAATGGTTCAAGCAATGAATAAGTGGAGACACTATCTCCTTCCAAATTAATTTATTGTTTTTACTGACAATCATACCTTGAGTTTCTTGAATAGCTAGGATAAGTTGATCCATAGACATGTGAAGTGGATGGAGTACCTACAAAGGTATACTTTTAGCATAAAGCACAAAAAAGGACAATCAAACAAGGCGGAGGATACTTTAAGTAGAAGGTCAATGTTGGTACAAGAAATCCAACTTCAAAGTGTGGGAATAGATTCCTTGAAAGGTATATATGAAGGAGATGAGGACTTTAATGAGGTATATGCTATTTGTGATCAGTTTAAGGGTTCTTTTCATGATGAATATTCTAATTTTCTATTACAAGATGGAGTATTGTTCAATGTTGCTGAATTATGTGTTCCAAATTGCTCCATGAGAACTAAATTGATAAAATAAAAACATTGTGGTAGCTTAGGAGGTCATTTTGGGGTGGATAAAACATTGGAATAGGTAAGGATATTTTACTATTGGCCAAAGATGCAAGTGGATATCATAAAATTTGTGGAAATTTTTGTAATTTACCAAAGAGCCAAGTGTTCTAGATCAAATGCAGATCTGTACCAGTCCTTACCAGTACCTAACAGACCATGGGAGTCTCTTAGTATGGATTTTGTGTTAGGTTTGCAAAAAACTCAGATGGGTTATGATAGTGTGTTTGTTGTTGTTGATAGATTTAGTAAAATGGCTCAATTTATTCCATGCAATTGCATAAGTGATTCTTCTTATATTGCAGGATTATTTTCCAAAGAGATAGTTAGAATTCATGGTCTTCCATTTACAATTGTGTCTAATAGAGATAGCAAGTGTTTAGGTCAATTTTGGAGGACTCTTTGGAAGAAATTGGGAGCCAACTTGACATTTAGTTTTGCCTATCATCCACAAATATATGGGTAGACTGAAGTATTCAATAGGTCACTTGGAAATCTTCTTAGGTGTCTCACAAAGGAGCATGGACAACAATGGGACTTGGTTCTTCCACAAGTTGAGTATGCCTATAATGATTATATCAATAGAAGCATTAGAAGAAGCCCATTTGAGGTGGTGTATGGACTGAAACCTAGAGGTGTGTTTGAGCTTAGGAATTTGAGTGGAATGGAGAAGAGTGGTGTTGAGGGAGAATAATTTGCAGAGGCCATGAGGGAAATACACCAGCAAGTTAGAGGAAACCTTCAAAAAAGTGTTGAAAAATATAAGAAACATGCAAATTTGAGGAGAAGAGATGTTTAATTCAAGGTGGGAGATTTAGTACTTGCACATTTGAGGAAGGAAATGTTTCCAAAAGGAAAGTACACAAAGTTACAGATGAAGAAAAGTGGGACATGCAAGGTGGTCCACAAATTTGATGAAAATTCCTATGAGATAGAACTCCCTCTTGGAGTTGCTATCTCTCCCATCTTTAATGTTTATGACCTTTATCCTTTCAAAAGATCTATGTTTTTAGGTGAATAAGAAGGTACATTTAAAGTTTAGGATGAATATTGGGTCAAGAACCTACCACCAAGTCAACCTTTGAAACTTGAAAGCATTTTGGATACAAAAGAAGTGAAGAGAACAAGGCACAAAGTGTAGAATGAATATCTTGTGAAATGGCAGGGTCTCCCTCATGAAGATGCAAGATTGATGTTAGAGGAGAACATTAAAAGGCATGGCACAACTATTCAAGATTCGACCTTAGGTGGAGCCTGAGATTCTTTTCTCCCTGGGTGTATAGTGCAGGGGCACGTAGTCAACTTTTGTTAATATGATCACATGTTAGAGTTTTGGGTGTTTTGAGTCATGTTGGATGTAATAAGGTCACAATACACCATTTGCAATGTAATAAGTTTGTGCCATATAAAAATGGCCCTGTGTCATTCTCATGGCCTTTTAGGTTTTGTTTCACAATGTTTGGTCTATTTTGCTCTGATTTTATATGGTAATGTGGCTTGAACATGCATATTTATGTACTAAAATTCAAATAATGATTTCTTGTGAAGGTGTTGTGAAGTGTTGTAAAACATTTCTACACTCTTCTAGACTCTATTAATTATAATTCATCTAAAAATCACCTTTTCATCACTAAACAAGTCCTATTTTGAATTTTTGTAAAGTCTTGTAACAAGATTTTATGCTTGTCTAGGCATAATTTCACTATTTACACTTCTCTTATGCTTTATTTGACCCCTTTATGCCCTTATAAGCTTTAATTAAGTGTATTTTTAAATTTAAACCTAACAAATAATATTAAATGTGACTTAATTCCCGACACCCATTTTCAGGTCCTAGGTGGGACCCATTCGCCTTGGGTGGCAAGTGAGTCCCCCTTGGCTCTAAATTCAAAATATTTTAAATTTCCTTTTAGGTTTTTATTCAAAGTCACTTGATGTTAGTCTGTGATGAGGTATTAATGGGTTAATAATGCACAAAATTATATAAATATGTCATTTTCACATCATTTTACATCTCCTACAATCACACATCACATTCGAGCAATCTTTTCATTCACTCAAGCATTCAAGCACTTTACAACATCAAATCAAGCATTCATCAAGCATTTTTGAAGCATCCATTAACATATCTTTAGATTTTTTTCAACAAGGGTTTGGTAAGTTGATAGAATTTGCATGTTATTTGTTTATCATTCTTTCTCATTTCATTATTTCATTAAGGGTTTGATTACCAAAGTGGGGTTTGACCAAGGAAAACCCCTATTTACTAACCCTCAACTATTTTCCCCCTCTTGCATGTATGTTTGTAGACCTTTGTATGTATATTTTACAAGAATTTAGGTGTTGAAGAGTGGTCAACAAGTCAACTAGGTGCTTCAAGTAAAATCAACCATATTTCAAGCTTGGAGAAGGTATTCTATCTATTTCCTGTAGAATTGACTTCAACAACTTGATAAGCAAACATCCCCAGATCTAGTGTTGAAGAGTTGTCTCCTGATTTCTTTGAATTTTGGGAGAGGACTAATTTTCCACCAGTGGTGAATGAGTCCCACCTTAAGGATAAAAATCTAAGTTTCGTCAAATTCTGGATCTCGACACTCACCACCTTAGAAGTTTTCATTAGAAGTAGGATTGATTCACCACCTTGGGAAAATGAGTCCGACTGGTGAATTTCTGTGATTCTAGACAGCATTCCAAAGATTCCAGATTCTTCATTAGACCTCCAAGTGCACTCTGATTCAACTCATTTCTTTTTGTTCTACATCTATTCATTCCTATTCCATTATTTGCATATCATATTGTGTTTTCCAACATAGCAAAAATCTTAAGTTTTGCATTCATAATTAGTCATTTAGATCACTTAATTGCACTTAGTTCAATACATTTAAACAATATCATGCACAACATAATTTGAATTAACCCCTTATCATTTTTGGCCCTACTCTCTCCTTTTAGGTGAAAAACCCTAGAAGAGCTAGAAAGGTGCATGGTGCCAAAAATCTATAGCTCAAAGTCATGTGGGGTCAATATTAGATAAGGTTGTCAAGTTTTGGTTATGTTTTTTAAATGTTGTCAAAAGTTGCTTTGCAACTTTGTAAATTTTGTCATGTAAGGAAGATAAATAGTCACCAATTCAAAAGTTGGTTAGGAACCATTGAGGTTGGGTTGTACAAGTTTAAATATAACTCACAAACTTTTAAGAAATCTTCTAAAATCATTTTGTGGTGAACAAGCAATAAGAAACTTCATTTTTTTGTGTGTTTTCTTTAAAATCTGCTGCTACAAGAAGTTTGTATGACTTGTACGAACTAGTAATGATGTGAATCTGATTGGGATTAATGTAGTAATGTGTTGAGCATCTTTTGGCTTTTATTTGAGTTGTTTTCATAAGATTTGAAGCATTTTGTAAGCAAATTTCTAGAAACAGGTTAGAAACCCTGAATTTAAGGCTTTGTAAGCAAGAAAATGGAATAAATCACCATTGACACCAGTGGAAATTGCTACAAATCAGTGGAATGGCTCTAAATAGGATCTTTTTTTATGTTTAGTAGCATTGTATTTGCAGGGGATGGAGTGAGGGCCCTATTTGTGCAAACCCTAGTCTAATATCTCAATGTACTAGGCTAGTTTTGATAGGTAGAGGTAGGGTTTTGTTGTTAGATAAGTTGGTAGATGTTTTGAGTGAAAAAATCTATTTTTGTAGAACCCATGTGACTTGTTTAGTACTATGGACTTGTTGCAAGGGCACCTTGGGGTTTCCATGCCTCCATGAGGCTTTGTTAAAATTTTCTTTGTTATTAAAGATGATTATGGTGTAATAAGGTCCAAATGACCATTTTTAGTAGTTTTTAATAGGCTTTCAATGATTGTAGTGGGTTTTTAATGGTTGAACTAGGTCTCTTCCTCACATTGTAAACTTGGTGCATCTAGGCTTAAGAAAGAAACAAAGTGCCATGATGTAACCAAGTAATAGAGAGGAGATAGTTTGATGTTTTAGTAGGATTAGAGGTGTCTTAGACATCTATTTTTCTTGAAATGGATTCTAGTTGAAACTTTTATGTTTGTATTGTTTTAAGTTGTCTTAACTAGGAAACTTGGCTAAAACTGAGATTGCTAATCCTCCAATAGCCCTCTAATTCAAAAAAATAGTTGAGGGAAATTTGGAGGAGGGGAACATGCTTAAAAAGTCCTCTCTTGGTCAAGGAAAGGGTTGTTGATGGTCTGGAGAAGATTTGAATAAGAAAAGACTCTATTTTTCTCTCATTTTCTATGTTATTTTCTACTAACTCACATGACCTAAGGACATGGATTGATAGAGGGATGAAATATCTTCCTTTTGGTAGTGTTTTGGTACAATTTCATTTAGTATAAAGGAATTTATTGCCATTTTTTTGGAAGTGGTTTGAAACCCTCAAAAACCAAGGTTTGTGCACAAAAATGGTTGTGTCTCTCCATTCCTTCGTGGTCAAGGCTTTATTCTTGGTGGAATGGCAGATTTTGTAGTATATTTCATGTTGAAAATGGCTTTGGAGAATGGCATGGATTCTAGAGCAAGTTCTTTAGAGCCCTACGCCTGGCATCCTCATGTGACAGGCCTAGTTTTGGTAC
Organism: Sequoia sempervirens; assembly: GCA_007258455.2. Lineage (NCBI taxonomy): Eukaryota > Viridiplantae > Streptophyta > Pinopsida > Cupressales > Cupressaceae > Sequoia > Sequoia sempervirens. Next base: position 99,041,113 of record VDFB02353493.1, on the reverse strand, counting down.
AATAATCTGAGTTTTGATACTTGTATGTGGAAAGGTGATGAGAAGAGTGCTTGGAAAAGTTGAAATGTGTTTTTTGGGGCTATAAGAACCTTTTTCATGGCTTAGGGGAGTTGGGATGTTCCTAGATACCTCAATTCTTGCTCGGAGCAGATAAACTAGGCCTCCTTGTAGCATCATAGTTTGATCCATTGTTTTTGTTATGTTGATTGTCATATCATGAGGTTTTGTGGGCTTGAAGTAGTGTGCATAAAGTGTCTAAGTTTAGTACTCTTTGTTTGGTTATTTCCTTTTAGAATCTTTTATTTTGACTATCTTGACTGGACAAGGCTACAAGGAATGCATGGCCTAATGTTGTGTAAGTGAGTGATGGATTGTTTGGAGAGCCCTATTTGTTGGTGTTGATTAGTCAAGTAAGTGATGTTGAAAACATTTCCAAGCCTTTGGTTGTGTCTAGTTGCAAAAATGCTTGGTTGAGAAGTTTTGTTGTGACTGTCCTACTTTGGAAGGCTACAAGGAGCCTTTAGGTCTATTTTGAAGCGATGGATAAATGAAGGTTTTTAGATGCAAGGTTGGTTTGTTTTGTCATGTATTGTCATGAAGGAAATGTTCCTATAATTTTCAGGTCAGTTATTTGTGTCTATCTATGAGTACCCCCATTGAATGGTGGGGTTGTCTCATTGTGGGAATAGTGGAACTGCAGGGTCCACATAAGAGTATTTGAGAGAAGATGAGCCAAAGAGTTGTTTGTCATCAACATTAGATCTCCCCCTGCTCATTCTGAATCAGGAGTGAAGATTAGTGATTGGGAGAAGATTTTCCATATACTCACTTTGTAAAAGAGGCCTAATTGGGCTTAAGGGCGACAAAACAATCCTATTTTGGAGGTGATGTTCTAAAACAACCCTAAGCACAAATATAATATGTTGAAGAAGTCCATAAAGAGTAATCTAAATAGTAATTGGTTCATAGGTTTGAGGCCTTCTCTAAAATATATACTGAATTTTCATTGTTTGATGTGCTACAAGGGAATTTGAGGAATTTTTGAGTTAGACACCAAGTTGGGGTTTTCTAAGTTGGAATATTTTTTCAAAACTGATTGAATTGTGATTGGTAAGAGATCTACACCCCTACTTTACATCATGTATGTAGATGTCAAAGGGGCATATCAGAAAAAGGAAAATTCTATGTAGGCGGTGTTTAAAAGGGAAATATGTCACCCTTTGCCATTAATGTTAGAGGGGGAGAGTATTGCTTAAAAAATAAAGGAACAAAGGAAGAGACTGAGAGTTTGAAGAACTCAGGTCAAGATAGGGGGAATTAATACAAAGAGGAGATAACAGAGTCTAAAATACACAAAGAAAATATGTATAAGAGATCCCCCAATCAGGGGGAGTGTTGTTTGATGTGGAGTTGCTTTTGTTGTTGATGGTTTTAAAAAGATGGTGTTTCCATTAATGACAAAGGGTGAGATTGTTGCAAGTATGTTGTAGGTGTTGTCATTGATGTCAATAATTTGTCATTTATGTCAACCTCCAGTATGGTTAGGAAGATTGTTGTAGTGTTGGTCATTGATGTCAATAGTGAGTGTGTTGCACTATTTTGTTTTTAGTGTTGTCACTAATGTCAACCTCTACTGTTATGTTGAAAAGATATAGTAGATGGAGAGATTTTTGGTGTTACAAGTGTTGTAGATATGTTGAATATATTTTTGTGGTGTTGTTGATGCAATTAGTTCACTTGGTTTCCAAGTGCTTTTGAGAAAATATGAATAAAGAGTGTGTAGTGTGATAGAGGTGTGTTTAGTGTTGTGCTTCACATTTATTCATGGTTAAATATATTCTTGTACATTTTAGATGTGATGACCATAGGTTTTTATAGGTGTTATATCCAGAGTTTAAGTTTTGGATCAATGCAGTAGTGGAAGATGTGTTTGATAGTGTATTTGTTTATGAAGAAGGTTGTCAGGGAGAAATGAGATTGTTCCACATTTCTTCACATTGAGGTTTCTTGTTGTAATGGAGTGAATTTTCACCCCTTGCAAATTCCCTATTTTCATCCCCTCACCATAGAAAAATTAAATCTGACAATGCATTTCCACCTCACCCATTCATATTCCACCCACTTGGTGGTTGTTTGTAATGTCAATGGGGAGTTTTTTGTCAGGGACACTAGTGTATTACAAAAACATCTACTTGGTGCACTATCTTCCAGATAGGATTCCAATCTCTAGAATTTTTAGAGGCACTATTTTTACCATTAGGGCCAAAGTGTAACATATATGTGCCTCCCAGTTGACCTTTGAATGGCTCTTTCCCTCCCAAATTCACCTAAAAATGACTATTCTCTCCTCTCATTCAATCTTCTACACATTCTTGACAATCCTCATGCCTCTACACAACTCTTGAGCATATTCTTGCAACTTCTTGGCTACTTGTTGCACTATCAACTCCACCATTCCAACATCACAGTATTCTTCACATTTACCACATAAGCTGCAACTTGGTTTCTTGTGAGACTTCCTTTGGCATTGTTGCATCCGCATCGACTTTTCCACACTTGTAAGCTTGCATTCCTCCCTCACTGGCCTTGATTTCCTTCGTTTAAGGGTGGTCTTACTCATTTACTATTGCATTGTTGTTGGATTTGAGTAGTGTAGTGCTCTTTAGTGTTCAACATTCTCTTTTTCCATACTTTCTTTATTGCAAGTCTATTTCTCTATCTATCTGGCTTTCCATGGAGGTGGAAACACCATGTGACTATAGTCATAGTATGAACTAAATATACTAGATACAAATGAATTTATAGCCTATTTAATCCCCTAAGCCATGATCCCAATGAGATTTTCAAATTTTCAAAGAACAAGAACCCATTACACTAACATGAAATCAACACGAAAGCATAATTGAATCTATTCTAAGACCTTGGATCTGACCCCATTGGGGGAGTGGTGTCACATTGATGTGGAATGGCGACCCCTTCCCTATGTCTTGGATAATATGAGCCATTTCAATTGATTTTATTGATGAAAATTGATGAAAATGATGAGATATGTGTGAAACATGGATGCAAAACTAGTTCAACATGATAAAGATGAGTGCTAAATTCTAAAATTCTTGATGGAGATGGATGCAAGCTATGCTAAATGGAAACAACATTCAAAGATGAGAGCCATGGATGTAAACTATACTAAAATTTATGTGAGCTAATCTAAAATGGAATCCATTAATGGATGCTTAAACTAATATGGATGAAGATTTAATCTAAAATGCTTTAACAAATGCTAAACATGAATGCAAGTGAGTATGAATTTCAACAACATAACTTTTCTATCAAAAGATGGATCCCTTTCTCTCCAAATCATGAAGTATTTATAGGAGAGAAAATGAAGAATTAATGGATGAGATTGATTTGATCAATCAATGGTCAATATTGAATGAAGGGTGAAACATGGATCAAGGATTCTCATCAATGGATGAAAATCAAAGATCACATGGATCAAGGAAAGAATCAAGGATTCAAAACGATTCAAACAAACACACTTTGTAACAACTTTGAAAGTTTGTTACAAAGTTTGTTAGAAAATAATATTCCATTTTTGTTGTCAACTAGAAGTATATTCCTTTGGAATATTCCCTATTCAATTGGATGGGTGAATAAATTAGCAATTTAGTAATTAAAACTAAATTTTAATTGTGCAAGATGAGGAATATGAGGATGTTCATTAAATAATTGACTTGTTTAATGAAAAGGTGATGTAAATGACATTTAATTCAATCATTTAAAATTATTCAATTAAATGAGAAGACATTAGGGGATTTAAATTAAATAAAAGGGTGATCCCATAATAGTGGTTTACAATTTTTGGCCAAATTGGACACTGAAATTATTATTTTTAACTAAATCTTCTCATTCAGGCACCTATAGCAGCTAAACCGTGAGGAATTTGAAGATGGTGCAAACTAGAGTCTCATAATTTTTTTTTTGCAGATTCTAAAAATATTTTTTTCAAAAATTTTGGAATTAAATTTCACTTCTTTTTCCATCTCCCACGAAAATTGATTTTTTTCAGAAAACAACATTTTTAAAAAGTGGCGCACACCGTATAACACATAACTTTTTTTCCATGAAGGATAAAATTCTAATTCTTTCAAATTTAGATTTGTAACTCTAATATCTAGTGCTTCCACTTGGTTAGATAGTTTTTATTGAATATTTTTTCCTTAATCAAGTTTCAAAGTCAAACAAATTACAATTCAGACACAAATAATAATCAGAGGAACACATAACTTTTTTTTGTATATGTCAAAATTTTATTTTATTTTTTGTTGGATCAAGGACTTCAATATCTGGTGCACTCCATATATTTTAATTTTTTTGATAATCTTCTATTTTTCCACATGTGAAGAACAAAGAAATTAATTTTTCATGAAAAACCTATGTTTAATAAAAACTTAAAAACAAATACATAACAAAACCAAAACATATTAAAATTATATTCATTGGATAGCTTGTTCTGAGGAATACCATAATCATTTGAAATAAATTTTAAATGAATTCATTTGATCCCCAAGCAAATCAAAAGTGATTTTTTATCAGCATTTTGATAGGTGTAAAGGAGACACATTTATAGGTATGGTTTAAAACTAGCGAGGTTCTATCCAAGGGGGTTTGATCTAAGGTGATTTGATCAAACCCTCTTCAATTGGAATCCTTAAAATGGAACTTTTTAAGGCTTAAATCATTATATTTTCTAAAAATATGTGATTTCAGCTAAAATTCGTTCCTCTCAGGAATTGTAAACAACTATTGTGACAGCACCCAATTTGATTTATTTAATTAAATAAGTTGAGAGGTGAAGTTGAAAGGGGGTGAATTAACCTAATTAAGTCAATTAGATTAATAGATTAAAATGATGCATTTAATTAAATAACTAGGCTTATTTAATTAAATAGGAAAAAATAGGGTGAATTTTAGAATGAAATGATGTTAGTAATCAAATTTAAGTGTACAATACCATTCAAGAAAATTTTAAGTGTCTACATTTTTCCCCTCTTTGAAGCGAGGTACTTGTTACATTGGTTTAAAGATTGACACCTCTCAGATTAATGTTGCTACTCATATCAAAAATTTAAATATTCCCCCTAGAGAGAGCAGACAAAAATTTTGAGTTTCGGGTCAATGTTGCAACAAAGGTTCAACATTAGTTCAACTCAAAGAGGACTAGAAACCTCAGATGTCTGATGTAGATAGATTTGATGATGTATAGACAATCATCATCAATTGGTAACCTCATGTATATTTTGATATAACACACATATTTTACATTTGTATAGGGTGATCCCACAAAGCTAGTTTACAATTTCTGGGAAATTCTAATTTTTGCTGAAATCACATATTTTTAGAAAATATAATGATTTAAGCCTTAAAAAGTTTCATTTAAAGCATTCCAATTGAAGAGGATTTGATCAAACTACCTTAGATCAAACCCCCTTGGATAGAACCCCACTAGTTTTAAACCATACCTACCACAAAGTCTTCTTTACACCTATCAAAATGCTGATAAAAAACCACTTTTGATTTACCTTTTGGGGGATCAAATCAATTCATTTAATTTAATTTTTTTTAAAGTATGTAGTCCTTATTACAAGCTTCCCAAAAAGTATAATTTTAAATAAATTTAATTTTATTATTATATTTATTTTTTATTTCTTGTGAATGCAGATTTTTCACCGAAAATCAAGCTCTTTGTTTTGCACATGTGGAAAAATAGTAGATTATCACAAAAAAAATTTAAAAAATATGAGTGTATCAGACAATGAAGTCCTTGATCCAAAAAAAAAAAGAATTTTGATACATACAAAAAAAATTACGTGTTATACATTCGCGCTATGTTTGAATTGTAATTGGTTTGACTTCGAAACTTGATTAAAGAAAAATAATTCTATAAAACTATCTAACTAAGTGGAAGCACTAGATATCAAAGTTACAAATCTAAAATCAAAAGAATTAGAATTTTATCCTTGATGGAAAAAGTTATACATTATACAGTGAGCGTCACTTTTTAAAATGTTGTTTTTGAAAAACTAGTTTTTGGGAGATGGAAAATAAGAAATCTTATTCCAAATTTTTTGAAAAAAATATATTTAGAATCTATAGACAAAATTTCACAAAACTCTAGTTTGCATCATCTTCAAATTTCTCACGGTTTAGCCGCTATAGGTGCCCAAAAGTAAAGATTTAGTTAAAAAAATTATTTTAGTGTCCAATTTGGCCAAAAATTGTAAACCACAATTGTGGGATCACTCATAGAATTTTTAGTAAAGATAGAAGAATAAGATGGATGGATTAACCATTGATTTGAGATTGATTCAGAAGTCCAACAAGCCTATGATTCTTTGAGACTTTATTAGATGTGGTGATGAGATTGATCATATGCTTATTTTTGGGATTGGGAAACTTCGTCATTTCTTATTTTTGATATAACACATAGACACGATGCATCAAGGTATTAATAAATAGGATGGTGTTGTATCTAGTGCGATGGAATTTGACTCTGCAAACAGATAGGGTAATCCTTGTTCACACCTTCACATACAGAAACCTCATTGGAATGTAGTTTATAAGTTTAGAATATCTCAAACCAAAGCATGATGAGACCATAAATTATCTCATATTTTATCAAATAAAATGATTTATTTATTCCTAATGCATTAGTGTTAAAGTGGTTTTGAGTAATGATTGAAATTTCTTTAGTTGTTTAAGGTAGAATGTAAAGTGAACATTTTATTTGTTTTTAGTAATTAAATGTGATCTAAATTGCCTATAATATGTATCCATGAAATTTTTAAGATGATACAATGCGGATAAATGATTTATTAACTAACTCATGGTAAGAAGAAGCTACAACCACTTGCAACTAAGAGCTCTAGACATCAACTCTAGACAAGGCTTTGAAGACATTATGGGAAGATAAAGAAGACTCCTCCAGTATCAAAGAAATCAAGTGTCATTAATGATAGTGAAATGTTCTTCAAGATAATAATAAAATATTTGGTCAAGAAAATTGAAGGACAATCCCTTCATTCACGTAGAGAACTAAAGGTTCCCTAAAAATTAGGCACCCAAAAATTGTCAAGAATGCAGTCTCAGTACAACAACAATATCTTCACCGTTGCTCAATGAAATTTAGAAATTCAAAATGATCTAGAAAGTAGATTGGAAGGGATAAAATCCTTTTTGAGAATTTGGTGTGATTTGCATTAGGGAAGGAGCAGTACGTGACATAAAATGACTAAGACAAAAGTGGCGTGATGGAGGAAAATGACTTTAATTTTTTTAGAGTTTTGTAAATGACCCCTCAAAAATAGGATCTTGGATCCATATTATTAGTGGATTGGTTGGATAGATATAGAATATGAATTCTATAAATACAATGTAATCATTTGAGAAAGGGGGGATTAGAAAGAAATTTTTTACTGAGGAAATAGGATAGTTTTAGTTTCATTTCTAGCAATTTATTTCCAACTCTCTAGAGTAAATTTGAATTCAAGAAATTTTTTCATTTCCAACAAGTGTGAAGCAGTTTAGCCTTTTCAATTCTTGTAAGTGTTAAATAGATTAGTTCCCTTTCATGCAACTTTCCTTTCATGCAAATAGGATTTATTTTGGTGAGTAGAATAGACTATCAAGCAAGTTTTCTACTTTCTCTCTTGCATATATCCATGGACACCACCTTGGATTGATAAATTAAATGATAAGGATTACAACGACCCCATAATTTTTGGAATTGTTTCTAGGGATAGGTGTCATTAGGGAAAGGAGAAAATTAGTTTGGCAGCCTTTTAGATTTAGAAGTTCCTCAAGAAAGATTTGTTTCTCAAACCCCCCCCCCCCAAAAAAAAATACTAGCTCTATAGAGAAACCCCTTATCTATTTCAAAACTTCCTTAATTGGAGGACCATCAATCCAAATCATAGCAAAGGATGTTTCTTTAAGGAAAGAATTGATGGATTATTGCTTGCAAGAGGTGTAAAATACAATGAAGAGATCTATTCATTACAAAAGCTTGCAAAAAAGAGACTTATTTGGAGACCTTAAAAGTCCAAGAATGGATTCCCAATCAGATTTTTGAATTCAAAGGAGGGCTACCCAATCAGAGATTTAAAGAACAAGGAGTTGTTTCCAGTCATGCATGGAATAGATTAGAAGGAAGGATTGCAAGATCTCTCCAATCAACCCGTGTATTTGCTAGAATCGGAAATCATGGAGAAGGTTTCCAATTCAAAGGAAAGTGAAGAACTGAGTTTCAATTTTTTTTTCATCTTCTTTTCATTCTCTTCTCTCAAAAAATTGAATGCATGAAAATATACTTTGAGAAAGGGAAGATATTTTTCAAAACCAGTTAATGGTTATGTGTAACCTCTCTACATCATTAAGTAGCGTATATTAGGGTATGTTTTATTTTTGAAAATAAGTGCTTTGCACATGCTATTTCCTCATCTCTAAGGTTGTAAGAATGTAATTTTCTATACTTTTTGTTATAAAAACTTGTAGCACATATTTTGGCAATATGGATGACTAGTTAGTGCAAAAAAAATAATGATAAAGCAATCTAAGTTGGTATTCAATGTAAAAGATTAGGTTGCAGCTCTCAAAAGTTGAAAAAATTCTTTGCAAAGTGAAATGCAACTCATGCATGACGGTTGCATGGAAAACTAAGATAAAATCAGGTATTTAGTTTATTATTTAACTCTTATTCAACTTAAAGTTCTTTCATTTTACTCAATCCACTCAAAAAAGAAGAAGAAGAAAATGCTAATCAGGAGTTCTCATGGTCTATTAGGAGCTATTTGGAGCTAAAAAAAAAACATCTAAAAGCAATTCTAATATTTAAGGAGCAATTTGAACCTATCTAGAGCTATTTTGGAACTGTTTAAGAGCTATCAGGAGCTACCTGGAACAACTACTAAAAAAATGAATTTATTGAATTTGAAGGATCATTATGAGTTGCAGAGGTACCTACAACATTTTAGGTGTGGGGGAGATGATGAGACCATAAGTTTTCTCATATTTTATCAAATAAAATCATTTCTTTATTCCTAATACATTAGTGTTAAAGTGGATTTGACTAATGATTGAAAGTTTTTTAGTTGTTTAAGGTAGAATTTAAAGCGAATATTTGATTTATTTATAGTAATTAAATGTGATAAAAATTTCCTCTAATATGTCCCCATGAAGTGTTTAAGATGATATAATGTAGATAAATGAGTTATTAAATAAATCATGGTAAGAAGAAGCTACAACCACTTGTAGCTAAGAGCTCCTAACATCAACTCTTGACAAGGCTTTGAAGAAATTATGGGAAGATACAGAAGAATCCTCTAGTATCAAAGCAATAAAGTGTCATTAATGATAGTGAAATGTTCTTCAAGATAATAAACAAATATTTTTTCAAGAAAACTGAAGAACAATCCCTTCATTCATGTGGAGTTCACTGAAGGTTCCCTAAAATTCAGGTGCCTAGAAATTGTCAAAAATGTAGTATCAATAAAATAGCGATATCTCCCTCATTTCTCAATGAAATTCAAAAATTCAAAATAATCTAGAAAGTACAGTGAGAGGGCTAAAAACCCTTTTGAGAATTTGGTGTGATTTTCATTAGGGAAGGAGTAGTATGTGACAAAAAATTACTTAGACAAAAGTGGCATGATGAATGACAACAACTTCAATTTTCTTAGAGTTTTGTAAATGACCCATCAAAAATAGGATCTTGGATCCACATTCTTATTTTATTGGTTGGATAGATATAGAATATGAATTCTATAAATACAATGTAATCATTTGAGAAAGGGGGGGATTAGAAAGGCTTGCTTTATCCTGATGAAATAGGATAGTTTTAGTTTCATTTCTAGCTATGTATTTCCAACTTTCTAGAGTAAATTCAAATTCAAGAAATCTTTTCATTTCTAGCAAGTGTGAAGTAGTTTAGCGTTTTAAATTCTTGCAAGTTTTCCTTAGATTGTTTCCCTTTCATGCAACTTTCCTTTCATGCGAATAAGATTTCTTTTTGCAAGTAGAATAGATTGTCAAGCAAGTTTTCTACTTTCTCTCTTGCATATAGCCATGGACACAACCATGTATTAATAAATTAAATGATGGGGATTAGAATGACCCCATCAAAGCATATGCAATCTAGTCAACAATCTACTCCAAACGACCTCCCTACACACAACAGAGAAAGTATGTTCCAAGACTATTTTACAAGAATATCCCACAAGCACAACAAATAAAAGATAATGATCAAGCCCCATTCCTTTCTCTCTAAATCATTTAGACTTCATCAAGAGGTTCTCAGAATGGGTCAATAAGATAAATCATAAGAAAATATCAAACAAATAGTCAATGTTACTTATATCTCTTGCCAAAGGGTGTGTTTTGTTTAGGATAACTATCCAAAATGATTGCTAAAAATAATTCCCATTGTAGGATGGATGAATCTTAAGACATGTTAGTGGATGGTGGAAAGTTCATATGTTGTTTGAAAGGCCATTGATATAAAGTTTGATTGACATGTTTGATGATGATCAAGGGTTTGATTTTTGTGTTGTGTTTAAAGGTTATACTTTTACTGATTGTTGTACTTGTTTTTATGTTTTTGTTACCAAAGGGTAAGTGTGATGATTGATTTATTATGGACGAAAATTTATCATAGATGGAAGTGAAATGGGATGGGGTGGTTTTGGATTTTTTTGGAATATTTCAATGTTTTTGGTGTTTTAAAATATTTTGAGGGTAGTTTTGGTCTTTTTGAAAGTTAATGTGAATGCTTTGGTTTTCTATTATTTGAGGTTGTTTAGGATTTTTTGAATGTTTTCCAATGTTTCTATGTTTTTTGAGTTTTCAAATGTTTTTGTGTTTTTCTAAGTTTTCAAATGTTTTGTGGTTTTCTGAGTTTTTACTAAGAACCTAAAAAGGGACTAACCTGGGGCCTTAGGGGATTATCAGAAATTAGCCTTCCCTACTTTATACACATAGAGACCATGTAGTTCCACTGACGTAGAGTTGTTTATTGATGAGATATGAATAGTTGATGGATTGTCAGTTTATTATGATGGAATCTTAAAGGAATGACCTAGGGTGTCTCGGGGGCACATCAATGATGGACTTGCCTATGTTCAATCTGAGAGACAATGTAGTTTGACATGGTTCAGATTTTAGATTTTCGATGTTTTGACCTGTTTAGGGATTTCGATGTGTTTTGAATGTTTTGGGATTTTTTACTTTACTATTTTCAAATATTTTTGAATTTTAGCCATACAAGATTTTGATGCTTTTGGATTTTCTAGATTTTGCAAGTGTTTTTGGATTTTGATGAGGTTTTATAATTTTTTTTAGGATTTTCAAGGAGATTTCAAATAACCTTAAGGTATACAAGAACCCAATCCAATGCATAACAAATTCCCCTAGCATGATATGATAGATAGTAACCTTGATGTAGGCAGGACAAATTGACTTTAGGAATGTTCCAAGTAGTATGAAATGGGAATATGATACTTTACAATATCAAGCTATGATACAAACGTGGATGGGTGATGGAATAAATAAAATGAATGATGCAATGTGATAGATGGATGTGAAGCATGATAAGATAAAGATCCAAAGATAGATGGAGGTGCTCATTTATGCAAGGTTCATGTTTGCAAGGTTTTCACCAAGGTACTTTCCCAAAGCGTCATCAAAGTGGTTTTCGCTAGAGGACAATTTTTTTTTTTACTATTTTCAATCATTTTTCTCATTTTTTTGGATTTTTGATCATTTTTTTATTCTTCTTGTATTTTGGATTTATACCCTTGAAGCCTAGGCATAATTTTTTTTGAGATGTAGATTGTTGATTGGCTCCTACAAGGGTTCACCTTCAAGTGTTTATAGTTGGTATGATCCTGATCCATAGCTTATTGTGACAACAAATGGGCCAAATTAGTTAGGTTCAAACTTTCCTTTACTATCCTGATCTAGAACATTCTTCTAATTTTGCTTAAGGACAAGATCCCCTACCTGAAAAGACCAACTCTTGATCTTCTTGTTGTAACTCCTTTTCAATCAATTTTGGTAGGCTTTTAAATGATTTAAGGCATCAAGACAACACTCATCCATGAATTCTAACTCATCCAGTTGAGATACCCTATATTATTTTTTATTGATCAAATTCTATAGTGATACCCGCAATGAGGGAAGCTCGACCTCATTAGGTAGGATGGATTCTAATCCATAGAGCAAGGAGAAAAGAGTTACACCTATAGGCATGCAAATGCTTTTTTGATAATACTAAAGGGTGGGATTTAACTACAGACGCCAGTCACGACTAGCTTCATTGACCATCATCTTTAGGATTTTCAGAATGGTCTTATTTGTAGCCTTAGGTTGAATATTTCCCTGGGGGTAATAAAAAACTTATAGAACCAATTTTGGATGTTAAATCATTGGCATAGCTCCCTTACATCTTGATTCTTGAAGGATGTTGTGTTATATGAGATAAGGACTTCTCGAATGCCATAGCAGAAAATAAGGTAATTTAGGATAAACTTGGAGATTTTCTTCCCCATTATGTAAGTCATAGGAATGGCTTCGACCCACTTGGTAAAGTATAGTGGTCGTGATGATAAATTTTTTGGCCATTAGATGAGGTGGGAGTAATCTTTCATATGAGATCAAGCCCCCACTATGAGAAAGGCCAAGGTGTGACCATTGATTGTAATCTCTAAGTTGGATCTTGGATAAGGTCTCCATGCTATTGACACTAGACGCACTTCTACACATACTAATGAGATTCTCTTTCATGGTTGGCCAATAATGCCCCGTCCTCAATAGTTTACTAGATAAGGTTATTCCACTAGAATTGGAACCATAAATTCCTTAATGTACTTCCAATAATGCAATCAAGGCTTCCTATTGATTGAGACATCATAGTAATTTCCCCTTGATACTTCTACAATATAAGGTATCACCTAAGATGACAAATTAGGATTCCTTTTTAATGAAGGTCTTCTTAAGGTTGGAGGTGATATCTGGTGCAGGGAACCATTGCTTTTAATATGGAAATCTTGCAAATGTTAGGTTTTTGTTTAGTTTTGTGTTTATTTGATGTAATAAGGTCTTTAAGACCATGAATAAGGTCATTCAATGTCAGTTAGGTCATTGGGAGTCAATTTGTTAATGTAGTTTGTTGGTTAATAGATTTTTCACTTTAATTTTATACTCTTTAGCCCACACAAATGATAATCCGACCAACAGTTGAGTCACTTGCAATGGTATTTACGAGTGCTCTCTGCTTATTTTACAAGGTGCAACTACCTTCAAAAGATATGCAATGAATAAAGACTCAAGATATGATTTAACCTGAAATTAGAAAAGGAGAAAACTAACACCTATCTATAACTATGAAAGATGGATTAAGAATGGAATGAATGCAAACGAATGATGCAAATCCCATTTAATTCACATCCACAAAAGACAACCAGGAAATTAATTAGCAATTCCCTTCAAGTTACATGAATACCCAAGACTTCAAAGTTCCTAAGATAATCATTTTGATGGCTTAATGTAACAAAATAAATTATTTGAGAATGATTGCAATAACATAAGAAAATAACAATCAGAAAGAGAGACAAAATAAAAAAAAGTTCTAGAAGTTTCCCCTTTATTTCTCAAACAAAATCATAGAGTTCAAAGACTCTGTTTTGTACAAAAAGCCCAGATTCCCTAGACAAATATACTAACTCTTCCCTTTACATAAAACAAGCTTATATTGAATTTTGTGAGTCTTATAAGACTAAAGTTTGTTTGATTTGATTGTGAAATTCAAACATGTCCTCGGGGCCCTATTGCATACCCACTTGACCCCTACCACTATAGTATAGACCCTAGGGGGTTTACTTTTGCATCCCAACCAAGGAAATTGACCAACAACCCTCTTTAAAGACCCACTTGAAGATCCATCTAAATTTCACACTTGGATAAGGGTTACTAATTCCTATCCCCTCTTACACCCATAAAACACATAATTAAATCATCCCTTTAATATCAACCCTCATCACCTTAATTTACCAACATATCAACTTTATATATTCTTACACCCCAAAAGGGTCGAATTTATATCCTCAAGAAGAAGTCTTTTGATTTACTCTCGATGGTTCTCCTAGCTTCTCATGTTAACACTGATACCTTCCTGCACATTACCAACAAATTCATAAGTAACATTAATCTATTAGTTGAATATTCTAAGTGTTAACTATATAGTAATTCCATTTAAAATTTCAATTTGTATTCCACAGTATACTAGTGCATTTCACCTTCATTGTAATGCTAATAAAATATAATTCCAAAACGAAATGCAAGAATATTCCAAAAGAACACCTTATTTACATAAAACAAGCTACCTCTACAACTAGCCCCTCCTACAACAAAGTGCTATGGAGAACAGCTGCCAAAAAGATCTTCCTTTACAATGGCTAGAATGAAATTTTTGTATATCTTTCCTCCATGTAACCGCTTCTTGAAAAGGAATAAGAATTTCATTACTTCCCCGTGGAGTAACTAATTCTTCAAATTGATTTTTCTTTATAAGGAATTGATATCTGCCTTCTACCAAAAAATATTTGAATTCTTTCATAAAGCGTTTATTCTTTCGATTATAAAATCATTCTATATTTGCTTCATTTTTCTTGCATAGAAAAATAAAAGACAGGAGCTCAAAAGAGTCATCCATAGGTGGAACAATTGTTGGTGAGAGAAATAATCATGTTAGTTTCATAACACATGTTATCTTTCCTTATTTTTTATTCGCCTTAATTATCATATTTATTTTGGCAATTTCTTTTAAAAAGGAAGTAATCCTCATATTGATTTCAACTACAACAACTCGACTAGGAAGTTTTGGTGAATATAGAAGCTTTTTGCTTTTATACGTCAGAAATATCTTCACATTACTTTATTACATGATTCATCCTCGTGCTCCAAATCCAATCTCAAGACCATAAACATCGATGTCACCATCTTTCTTAGCACCTCAACGCCAGGTTCTGATGAGATCATTTTCACTTCTACAAATGCCACCATTATGTTTGTGTGCTTCTCCCAATGCATTGAAATCAATTTGTGATTTCTTCTTCAGGCTCCATTGATTCAAACTTCCTTCTACGCTGATCTATTCGATTATCCATCTCCTATCGCTTTCTTTGTTCAAATTTCATGTTATTGATGACCTTTTCCCACCTCCTATGTAGTTTCACAGCTTCAACTTCTAGATGCCTTTGTTCACTTAATATTGTCTTGATGTCATCATCTAATTGTCTAATATGCACTTCACATGCTCTCCTTTTACTAATAAGTTCATTAAATTCTCTCATGTCCAAATCAGAAGCAAATAATCTTAATCCTTGTACAAAACTCATGCTTGTTGAACTAGGGCCTTGACAATGATTCTCAGGAGTCCATAGGTCCATCACTCATAATTTGTTTGCAGCATCAGGTCTACAGTTGGTCTCTTTTGAACCAATGAATGAGTGATCTAATTTATCTCGTCTTATTAAAACTTCCTCCCCAGTAGATGGGGCCGACTAATAGTGTGATACAATTTTCCAAACATTAAATCTTTGAAGTATTTTGTGAACAATTCACATGCCATGTCTTCCACATTTTGCGTACATATATACTAGAGCATTCCTGAACATAACACCTAATATGAATAGCCATTTTTTTGTGGCTTGAAGAGTATTGAAATATCTCTATTTAGCATAGACTTGGAGGATGTTGGTTGTGGTAGAGAGTGGAATAGCGTGTCTACCAGTTGTACCAAACCATTTGATGGGATATCTTACAATCACCGGGTCCATGAAACTACATTTTCTATGAGTATTTGTCATATGGCTCATGTGCTTTGTCGAATACTTCCGCTTTCCAATTGCATTTGATTGAAAGTTTATAAATATTTTTCAATAAATCCATTTTGTTCATATCCTGCAATTACTACATTCATAGTTTGAGCACCATAATGCTTATGTTGGTAGAGGAGTCAGGAAGTCGTGGCTACCATGAACATTTGAACATTTTATTTGGAGTTCAAGAGTTCTTGAAACTTCAGACCTTCTGATTTCGTAACTTGAGAACCATATATCAGAAGAAGAGCAACATATTGAAATTTGACTTTTATTAAGTCGTACGCCTTGAAACGCTAGATTCTATGATGGTTTTAATAAATTATCCAAATATAATATTTGCTTTTTCCCAAATTTTCAAGCAAAAGGACATATGACTTTGTGATGGACAAATTTTTCAACTGGATGGGAAACTATTTGTGCCTTTGAAAAATTATTTAAATAACTTCATAAAAACTCAAGACTCGGGCTTTAAAACCATGCTAAGACTGAGAGATAAAAACTAACATATCTTCTTCCTGACAACTCTGTTTTGCATGAAAATTGGACAACAAAATGATTAGACACTCCTAGGCATAATCCAAAAAAAAATTTAGGTCTAGCAACAAAAATGTTAAATTTGACTCAATTTGTAAATTGTGGGTGAGGAAAATGTGAAGCTTTAAATCTCGCAATCGGTAAAGTATCTGAATGTGAGATCTTTCCAGACTAAGTGTAATGATGATAGAAAAATGTCCATAAGAGGGATTTGTACCAACTTCTACATATTTTGAAAATTAATTATTTTCATGGCTCGGTAGGTTCGGGGAAATACATAGGAATGCACAAATGTTTGAAAATTTTTAGGCTCAAATTGAATGGTAACATTGGCTCTAGTTGGGGACTACCTCTGCCATAGAGAGCAGAGAACTCCAGAATTTCAAATGAAGACCAAGCCAATTCTATTAGGTACAAAGTCAAAAGAAATACCAAGAGAACACAAGGAACCAGAGCAAACCAAAACAAGGCAGAATAGGAAAGGAAACTACACTACAGGAACATAAAAAATTCCTACTATGTACATGGTCATGAGACCCTATCTAAAGTGACTCCAGAATGATCATGCAAAGCCATTGATAGGTTAGGAAAAATAAATGCCATAGTGGAAAAAAAATTGTACCCGTGAAGCATTTGTAAGCTCAAAAGCCATCTGTTGATTATAAGCATGAATCTGAAATTCATATGGAAAAATAACCTCCTGAGTAACATGTCAAAGCCAAACAACCATTTTGCATCATAAACATCTGAAATCTCTTCAACATGCTATTGTTTATGACCACCCATTTCTGCAGTAAATGAATTAATGTCCCATGCCTAAAAAATAGCTAAAATTACTCAATCCATCAATAAGCCAATCACTACCAACATATGAGTCATGTAAAACTAAAAGTGGATCAAATTTTGTTGGAGAATAAAAATATTCATTACAAAAAAACTCTAATGTGGCTGAAAACCACTCTCAATTGGAATAATATTCTCTTTCCATGTCAGAATTGATTCATGTATTATGTGACCCATTTCATCATTCTTGTAAGCTCCAGATCAAATAAAATAGAATCTTTTCCACACCAAGCTTCATCCTTAGATGTATTGAGGCACCAATTTGGTGTATACACATTATGAGGCTCATCACAATTGTCCATTTGATCACTTTCAACAAAGCTGTTGTGGCTATTTTTATCATCTTTCAATTCTTGTTTAAAAATTTTGGCATCCAAATCTTCAAAATGAAAGGATTCAAAGGTAAAATCATTTCTGACCTCTTCTTGTAGCCATACTTTTGTATCATCTTGCTCCAAAAATCTTAAAGTCTCATATTCAACTTGAATACACTCTAGTGGAAGGATATTCAATACCTTATCTTTATGTTGTACATTCTCAAGTTTCTCTTCATCACTAGTAAAATTAAATGGTTGTATTTCTATAGAAAATAAGGAGGAAAAAGCAACACTATTTGTACTACCCTCATTACAACTAGCATCATGACTAGATTGTTCATTTTCTACACTACTTGAGGAGCTTTCAGATTCATTTTTATCTCCTTCAAAATGCAAATAATATGCTTCAATTCTTCTATTCATATGAGGTTTAATTTCAACAACATTTTTATTTCTACCAAAGTGATTTGAATTGAAAATAGTGAGATTAGAGCATTCAACAGAAGGAGGTTGAGAATTTTGAAAGCATGTAAGCTGAAAAAAATTGTTTATGTACGATAGGTTTCATTATAGGTTCACAAATCAAATTACCTACAACCTGATTTGCTTTCCACAACCCACTTGATATAAAATCATCCTCTATTTTTACAGCCTCTAATTGTGTAACTTCAATGTCATTCACCCTACTTCTTAATTCAAATTGAATATCCGGATGCAAAGAGGAATAAAAGTGCAAAGATGAAGTTGCTCACTTGGCTTAATAAGTGTAGGTATTTTTCTGAGTAGCCTGTTGAATCTTTCCACAAAATATCTAATGGATTCACTTTCTTGTTTTTGAATATTGAAAAATTGAATGAGCAAAGCAACTTCATTAACAAGACCTTTATACCTTGACAAAAACTTCTTCAGAGAATTCCAATTAGTTATACACTTATCTTCCAAATAACAAAACCAATTTTTTGCAGGCCCAATCAAAGATTCAATAAATAATCTAACAAAAACATCTCCTTCACTTACCCCCAAAATCCCACATGCAACTGTGAATGCCAAAATATGGTCTTCAATATCTTGATGATTTTCTCCACTAAATTTGGGAAAATGGTTCTCGATCCTTTAGGCAATGGTGAATACATAGGAAAAGAAAGAGGACCAAAATAGTTTCCCCATGGCTGAGAACAAATTAAGGCCATAGTGCAAATCTGAAAATTAAATCATCGTAATTCTTCACTGAGACATAATATTTCTAAGTACATTTCATTTCACAAAGTCGCTAGCCTCTGTCCTTGGGGAGGCACCTTCAAATTTCTAAGGAAAGAATACACCTACACTTCAATTCATTTCCTAACAGATTTGTCACTTTAATTTTATACTCTTTATCCCACACAAATGATAATCCAACCAATAGTTGAGTCACTTGCAATGGTATTTGCAAGTGCTCTTTGCTTATTTTACAAGGTGCAGCTACCTTCAAAAGATATGCAATGAATAAAGACTTAGGATATGCTTTTAACCCAAAAGAAGAAAAGGAGAAAACCAACACCTATCTACATCTATGAAAGAAAGATTAAGAATGCAATGAATGCAAACAAATGATGCAAAGCCCATTTAATTCACATTCACAAAAGATAAACAAGAAAGTAATCAACAATTCCCTTCAAGTTACATGAGTACCCAAGACTTCAAAGTTCTTGAGATAATCATTTTGATGGTTTAATGTATCAGAAGAAATTATTTAAGAATGATTGCAATAACATAAGGGTATGTGCAGGATAATGATGGGCCAAAAAGTGGCAATATGATGGGTATGTGGCTGATGACATTTTTTTTACCCAAAATTGATGAAACGAAAACAGTTTTTAAAGGAGATTCTCAACTTTCCACCAATATAAATTATGCTTTACTTTGAATTTAATAAGTAATTATTATTCATTTTCTATTCAAATTATGACTAAAGTCCTAATTGATAGACTAATTGAAAAACATCTATAGCTTTCAAACAGTATCACATTTTTGAATCCAAAACATGCGTCACATTCTATGCTTGCATACTAGGATTAAAAAAAGAAAAATTGAATTTCATGAAGTTTTGACCAAGTTAAGGTGGTCAGGACATACAAGTTTTATATTTTTAAAAAGTTTTAATAAAAAAATCACAATTAATTATTTAATTGGAAAAAAATTACAAAAAAATATGCATCATCAGGTCATGAGTCTTCTACTTATATCTAAAATCTTATAAAAAATATTATCATTTTATTGTGGTTAGGGTGGTGACGCCTACTTCTTATTTTTTCCCTGAAATTTAAGTACTACATTGAAATTTCAAATTTTCACAAAATAGATTTCTTTTTTTTTAAAAGCAACCTAGTAGTTTGGAAACTACATTCAATTTTCTATAGATTTTATTCTTACATATATTTAAAATAATATAGATAACTTATTCAAATTTTTACGTCAAGTTGCCAAACTCTAATTTTTCTAATTTTTTTGCCACTTAAGGGCATTTTTTTCCATAATGATCTTGCACATACCCATAAGAAAATAAAGTTCCAGAAGTTTCCCCTTTATTTCTCAAACATAATCATAGAGTTCAAAGATGTTGATTTGTACAAAAATACTAAATTCCCTAGTCAAATATACTGACTCTTGCCTTTACAGAAAACAAACTGCCTCTACAACTACCCCCTCTTGCAACAAAGTGCTCTAGAGAATAGCTACCAAAAAGATCCTCCTTTACAATGGCTAGAATGAATTTTTTTTATATATTTCCTCCATGTAACCGCTTCTTCAAAAGGAATAATAATTTCATTACTTCCTCGTGGAGTAATTGATTCTTTAAATTGATTTTTCTTTATAAGGAATTGATATCTTCCTTCTGTCGAAAACTCTTTGAATTCTTTCATAAAGTGTTTATTCTTTTGATTATAAAATTGTTCTATATTCACTTCATTTTTATTGCATACAAAAATAAAAGATATGAACTCAAAAGACTCGTCCTTAGGTGGAACAATAATTGGTGAGAGAAATAATCATGTTAGTTTCATAACACATGTTCTCTTTCCTTATTTTTTATTCACCTTAATTATCATATTTATTTTGGTGATTTCTTTTTAAAAGGAAGTAATCTTCATATCGATTTCAATTACAATAGCTCAACTAGAAGATTTTTTCTTTTCTACATCAGAAATATCTTCACCTTCCTTTATTACATGATTCATCCTCATGCTCCAGATCCAATCTCAAGACCATAAACATCATTGTCACCATCTTTCTTAGTACCTCAGCGCCAGGTTCTGGTGAGATCAATTTCACTACTATAAATTCCACCATTATGTTTGTGTGCTTCTCCCAATGTGTTGAAATATATTTGTGATTTCTTCTTCAGGCTCCATTGATTCAAACTTCCTTCTACGCTGATCTATTTGATTATCCATCTCCTATCGCTTTCTTTGTTCAAATTTCATGTTATTGATGACCTTTTCCCACCTCCTATGTAGTTTCATAGCTTCAGCTTCCATATGCCTTTGATTACTTAATATTTTCTTGATGTCATCATTTAATTATCTAATATGCACTTCACATGCTCTCCTTTTACTAATAAGTTCATCAAATTCTCTCATGTCCACATTAGAAGCAACTAATCTTGATCCTTGTACAGAACTCATGCTTGTTGAACTAGGGCCTTGACAATGATTCTCAAGAGTCCATAGGTCCATCACTCCTAATTTGTTTGCAGCATTAGGTCTACAGTTGGTCTCTTCTGAACCAATGAATGAGTGATCTAATGTAGCCCGTCTTATTTAAATTTCCTCCCTAGTAGATGGGGTCGACTAACAATGTGATACAATTTTCCAAACATTAAATGTTTGAAGTATTTTGTGAACAATTTACATGCCATGTCTTCCACATTTTGCGTACATATATACCTGAGCATTCCTAAACATAACACCTAATATGAGTAGCCATTTTTTTGTTTATTGAAGAGTGTTGAAAGCTCTCTATTTAGCATAGACTTGGAGGATGCTGGCAGTGGTAGAGAGTGGAATATTGTGTCTACCAATTGTGCCAAACCATTTGCTGGGATATCTTACAATCACTAGGTCCATGAAACTACAATTTCTCTGAGTATTTGTCAAGTGGCTCATGTTCTTTGTGGAATACTTCCACTATGCCAATTGTGTTTGATTGAAATTTTCTAAAGCTTTTTCAATAAATCCATTTTGTTCATATATTTCAATTACTACATCCAGAGTTTGACCACCATCATGCTTATGTTGATAGAGGAGTCAGGAAGTTGCGGCTACCATGAACATTTGAACCTTTTATTTGGAGTTCAAGAGTTCTTGAAACTTTAGACCTTCTGATTTCGTAGCTTGAGAACCATATATTGGAAGAAGAGCAACATATTCAAATTTGACTTTTATTAAGTCATACTCCTTGAAACATTGGATTCTACAATGGTTTTAATAAAGTCTCCAAATATAATATTTGCTTCTTCCCAATTCTTCAAGTGAAAGGACATATGACTTTGTGATGGACAAATTTTTCAACTAGATGAGAAACTATTCATCCCTTTGAAAAAGTATTTAAATAACTTCATAAAAACACAAGACTCGGGCTTTGAAATCATGCTAGGAATAAGAGACGAAAACTGACATATCTTCTTCCTGACAACACCGTTTTCCATAAAAATTGGACACCAAAATGATTAGATACTCTCAAGCATAACTCATAAATTTTTTGAGGTTTAGCGACAAAAATATCAAATTAGACTCAATTTGTAAATTGCAAGTGATGAAAATGTGAAGCTTTAAATCTCACAATTGATAAAGTATCTGAATGTGTGATCTTTCCAGACTGAGTGGAATGATGATAGAAACATGTCTATAAGAGGGATTTGTACCAACTTGTACATATTTTTAAGATTGATTATTTTCATGGCTCGACGGGCTTGGAGAAATACACAGGAATGCACAAAAGTTTGAAAATTTTTAGGCTCAAATTGAGGGGTAACACAGTGAAAAGTTGCAAAGTTGTCAAGCAACTTTTGCACTTTTGCTTTTTCTTGGAAGATGAAAAATTAGGGGGGTTGGAAAGTAATTTTTTTTATTGGTTAATCCTTGTAATTCCTTTAAAATAATGTGTGAACATTGTGGAGGAGGTTGGCTAATGTAATTTTTATTTTTGAATAGAAAAAGTTTTGTTTTTCTACATTTAAAGAACAAATCTATTGCTCCAGCGTGTTGTATGGCCTTGTATGGTTTGTAATTGAAGATTTATGAGTTAGAATTGATGGAGTGAATGACCTATCTTTTGCATTTTTTTCATCTATTTTCATCAAGATTTGAGTGACTTATAACACTTTTCTAAAATTTGCCTTGAAACCATGATTTTGAGGGTTTGATTGAAGAAAATGGATTTGTGAGCCATTCCACCTAGTAGAAAATGCTCTAACTTGGTGGAATGGAAGATTTAGGTGTAGGTTTTTCTTTCATGTTGTTTCTAGGAGCAAGGGAGGTAGATTGATAAATATTTGGTGATGCCCTAGTTGAAAACCTTCATGTTTTTTAATACAAAAGTTGCATAGAAGCTGAGGATTATAGGAAAGCCCTTGAAATTTTGTTTGGAATGATTGGGGACAAGTGTGCAGATCCAAATTGATGTGTTGGAAGCCTTAGAATAGGATTTGAAGCCTAGTGATGACTTTTTGATACAAACCTAGCATCAAACAAGCTTAATTAGGCTTAAAGAGCAACATAGCAGTAGAATTTTGAAGGGTTTGTTCCAAGGAAACCATACCTACAATTTTAATATGTTTTGAAACTCCCAAAAGGGTATCTAGAATGGTTATTGGTTTGTGGTTTTGAGGCTTTCTCTACAAATTGTGTTAGGAAAATTGGAATGCTACAAGGAGATTGGTGAAATTATGAAAGAAACCCATGTAACTAAGGTTCTAAGTTTGAAAGTTTGATTTTTTTGAGTTATATTTGAATTGATTTGTATTATCCCTCGCTGATTTACATAAAATTGGTATCAGAGCATAGGGATGATCTAAAGAAGGGAGAGATAGTGTGAAATAAGAAGGAAAGTGTGAAGCAAAAAAGTGAATAAAATTCCTCGAAAAGGGAAAACCATTGCTAGAGAAGTGAATGAGTTGAAGGAAAAGAATGCTAGAGATATGAGAGAGTTGAAAGAGAGGCATTTTTCTCTAGAAACAAGTCAAAAGAGAGGTATGGTCATGGGTGATGAGAGTGACTCTGAAGAAGAAGAGGAGACTGAAGAAGAAGAGGAAGAGGAATTAGATCCTGATGATCAAAGGATGGCTAAGTTGTTGAGTGTAGTCAAGGATGATAGAAACAAGGTGGAGATTGATGTACCTAAGTATGGAGGTGATTTTAATGTTGAAGAACTTTTGCATTGGATTGTAACACTTGAAAATTATTTTGAGTGTGAGAATGTTCCTGAAGAACAAAGGGTGAAGATTTTAAAAGTAAAGTTGAAGGGTCATGCTTTATTATGGTGGGACTATGAGAAAACTAGAAGGAGGAAGAAAGGTGAGTCAAATATTGTTTCTTGGGACAGAATGGCATTGGCTTAGAAGTTGAAAGGTAAGTTCTTACCATTTGATTATGCAATTCAAATGTTTAAGAAACTTCAAGGTATGAAAAAAAAGAAATGGATTTCAAATCCTATACTAAAGAATTTTATAAGTTGAGTATAAGGGTAGGTCACATGGAGGATGAAGTGGAGAAGGTTGATAGGTATCTAAGTGGGTTAAGATTCAACATTTAAGATGAGTTAAACTTGGAAAATATAACAACGGTTGAGGGGTGTTATCAAATGGAAACAAGTGCAGAAGAAAAACTTAAAAGAAGGCAAGATAATTCAAACAAGGGCAAAGGAAACAATTCAAGAGGAAGAGGGACATTTTCTACATCAAAGTAGTCCTATGAAAGTCAAGAAGATACAAGAAAGGAAAAAGAACAAGTTGCTAATGCAAGAGGTGGATTTAGAGGTAGGAGATCAGGTCTTAGAGGTAGATTTGGAGGTCAAGGAAGAGGCTCACAAGGATTCACAGGAAGGTGCTATCAATGCAAAAAAATTGGACACCAAGCATGGTAGTGTAATAAAGGTCAAGCCTCTAGTTCACATGGAGGTGAAAGAAGAACATAATTGGTGCAAGAATAGGATATTGAGTGCGTAAACTCTCCATCACAACATACTGCTCCAAAATTTGGAGAATCACTAATGCTAAGGAGAACACTCATCAAGGTATCAGAGGAGAAGGAGCCATCACAAAGAAGGAAACTCTTCAAAACCACTTGTAAGTGCATGGGTAAGGTATGTAAAGTTGTGATTAATTTATGAAGCACATATAACATGGTTTCTAATGAGATGGTTGAGAAACTTAGATTTCCTAGAATACCACATGATACTCCTTATTAAGTTTCTTGGTTGAATGAGGGTTATTTTGTTTTGGCTAATCAATAATCTTGCTTTGAGTTCAATATAGGAGGGTACAAAGATAAGATTCTATGTGATGTGTTACCTATGCATGTGTGCCACTTGTTACTAGGGAGGCCTTGGCAATCTAATAGGCATGCTTTGCATGATAGTAGGAAGAATACTTATGAGATAAACAAAGATGGAATCTCTTTTACTTTGACACCATTGATAGAAGATGATAGAGGACAAAAAAAAGGAGCTAAGGTGATGATGGTTGGTAGAAAAGAGTTCATATAGGTAGATGGAGAGAAAAACATGGAGCTTGTAGCCACTACTAACATGAAGATACTAAGACATCAGATTTGAAGAATGATTCAATTTTGGAGGGAAATGATATTGAGCTAGGGTCAAAATCTGATTTGTTGAAGGTCAAAGATGAATTGATTTTTTGGATTTAGGAAGGACTTGAGAAGTGTGTTGATATGATGATAAGAGAGGTGATTCATTGAATTTTTTCAAAGGAGGATAGTATTCATTCAAATTCTTTCATATCTGAGGTTGGTAAAATTGAGCAAGAAGTAAACATTGGGGAAGAATCTCAGATGGAAGAGATGGAAAGGAAGAGTGAAGATGTCCAATATAAGTTGCAATGGAAGAAGAGAAAGTTCAAGCACACAATGGGAAGATTCACCAACATTCTTGGGTGAAGGACATATCATGAATCATCTACCAAACAAACTTCTATAGTTGAAGCATGACTTGGGTACCAAAGAGTTAAACAAGACAAAGGATGATGCATGTTTTTAGTTTTTGGATCATTGGAAGGGATTTCCTGATGGAGTAAGAACTTGAAGATTAGAGAATTATGGACTCAAGCCTAGATTTGATGTGGCAGCATTTTCCTCAAGGGGACTTGAGTTCCTTTTTTCCTAGGAGTATGGTGTATGGCACCATAGCTTTTAATATAGAAATGTTGTAAATGTTAGGTTTTTGTTTATTTTTGTGTTTTTTTGATGTAATAAGGTCTTTAATACCATGAATAAGGTCGTTGAATGTCAGTTAGGTCATTGGGAGTCAACTTTGTTAATGTAGTGAAAAGTTGCAAAGTTGTCAAGAAACTTTTGCACTTATTATTTTTCTAGGAAGATGAATAGTTAGCGGGTTAGAAATCAGTTGTTTTTGATTGGTTAAGCCTTTTAATTCCTTTAAAATCATGTGTGGACATTGTGGAGGAGGTTGGATGGTGTAATTTTGAATTTTGAATAGGAAAAGTTTTTTTTCCTATGTTTAAAGAACAAATTTGTTGCTCTACCATGTTGTACAGCCTTGTACGACTTGTAAGTGCAAATTTATGAGTTAGAATTGATGGAGGAGTAAATCACCTACCATTTGTATTTTTATTCATCTATTTTCATCAATATTTGAATGACTTATAGCACTTTTTTTGAAAACTTCCTTGAAACCCTGATTTTGAGGGTTTGATTGAAAAAAATGGATTTGTGAGCCATTCCACTTGGTAGAAAATGATATAACTTGGTGGAATGACAAATTTAGGTGTATTTTTTTCTTTCATGTGGTTTTTAGGAGTAGGGGAGGCAGATTGATAAAGATTTGGTGATGCCCTAGTTGAAAACCTTCATGTTTTTTACTACAAAAGTTGCATAGGAGTTGAGGTTTATAGGACAAACCTTGAAAAGTTGTTTGGAATGATTGGGGATGAGTGTGCAGACCAAAATTGATGTGTTGGAAGCCTTGGAATAGGATTTGAATCCTGGTGATGACTTTTTGATATAGTCCTAGCATCAGACAAGCCTAATTAGGCCTAAAGAGTAGCGTAGCATCAACATTTTGAAGGGTTTGTTCCTAGGAAACCATACCTACAATTTTGATATGTTTTGAAAATCCTAAAAGGGTATCTGGAATGGTGATTGGTTTGTGGTTTTAAGGCTTGGTCTATAGATTGTGTTAGGAAAATCTTGTTTGGAATGCTATGAGGAGATTTGTGAAATTGTGAAAGAAACCCATGTAACTAAGGTTCTAGGTTTGAAAGTTAGATTTGTTTGAGTTAGTTTTGAATTGATTTCTATTCTCCCTCCTTCTCTGCATCAATATCAGATGGAAGGGTACCACCACTAGGATAGGTGAATACATTGTGATACCAAGGGGAACCAAGACCAAATATCATACACACAAATTCAGATTCAGGAACTTCGAAAGCTAGTATGAGAAGTTGTTCTACCAAGAATTCACATTGAAGGACATGTGGAATGTCTTACAAAAACCCAATTGTCACCATGACATCTGTTGCTCGATTTCTCACATGAGGTATCTGCTCAAAAGTTATATCAATAAAGATGTCCTTCAAACTTTCTACCATCTTCTTATAAGGAGCGAGTTTATCATCCTTGGCTTGGTAATCATCATCGACTTGGTTAAAAAATAGTTGTGAGTCCCCATCAAATTTTAACTCTTATATCTACCACTGGACTACTATTCTTAGACCTATTATTAGGACTTCATACTCAACAATATTGTTGATACATGGAAATGATAGCTGGTATGGCTTTGGAATACAATCAACTTGAGGGGTGATGAAGATAATTCTCGCCCTTGATCCATATTGGGTATACAATCCATCAAAGTATAATTTCCATTGATCTGATATGCTAAGAAGGAATATTGATTCATTAGGAAATTCAAATACCAAAGGATTCTCTACATGAATGGGTTCTTCAACTAGTTGGTCTGCAATAACTTGTCCTTTGATAGCCTTGCACTCCACATACTCTATGTCAAATTTAGTCAATATCATTACCCATTTTTCCATCTGCCCAGTGAGAGTTTCTTTAGATAAGAGATATTTCAATAGGTTGATCTTTGCAATAAGCTTGATTTGGTGTAAAATCATGTAATGTTAGAAATTTTGCGAAGACCACTGCTAAACATGCCTTCTCAATGGATGAATAATTCATTTCATACCCTACCAATGTCCTACTGATATAATAGATGGCTCATTCATTTCTTGTTTCATCATATTGGACTAGAAAAGCACCTAGTGCTACTAATGTAGCTGAAATTTATAAGATCAAAGGTTTGTTTGGTATTGGCGACATGAGAACTGGACGTTACAATTGGTAGTCCTTGATCTTCTAAAAGTATTTATCACACTTCTCAAACCCACTTATATGTTATTCCTTATGGAGAAGATGTGAGAAAGGGTGGATCTTGTCCAATAGCTATGCTATGAACCTCGTAATGGATTTTAACCTTCCTTGTAGCCCTCATCTATTTCAATGTTTGTGGTGGTTCTCTGTCTAATATTTATTTCATCTTTGCTAGATCTATCTCTATCCCTCTATCTCTATCCCTCTTTGTGACATGATATAGCCAAGAAGCTTCCCTAATGTAACCCTAAAGACACTTTTTTGGGTTTAGCCATACTTTATATTCTTCAAGCCTATCAAAGATAGGTACCAATACCTCTATGTGCTCCTTCCTTGTTTTTGTTTTGGCCAAAATATTATCCACATAATATTCAACTATTTTATGGATCATATCATGAAAGATTAGGGTTATTTCCCTTTGATAAGTTTATCCTACATTCTTTAGCCCAAATGACATCATGTTCCAACAATATGTTT
Source organism: Sequoia sempervirens (assembly GCA_007258455.2). Taxonomy (NCBI): domain Eukaryota; kingdom Viridiplantae; phylum Streptophyta; class Pinopsida; order Cupressales; family Cupressaceae; genus Sequoia; species Sequoia sempervirens. The sequence goes on along the minus strand of VDFB02353493.1, from coordinate 99,012,397 downwards.
CCCATGGACAAGTGAATGCAGTTTTATGTTGATCCTCTTTGGAAATCATGATTTGGTTATAGCCTAAAAATCCATCCATGAGTGATAGCATTTCATGTCCATTTGTTAAATCAATAATGATGTCAATGTTGGGAAGAGGGAAATCATCCTTTGGACATGCTTTGTTCAAGTCCATGAAATTTGTGCATATTTTGATGCCCCTAGTGGGTTTGTAGACTGGTACCAAGTTAGAAACCCATACAAGATAGTCAATTGGTTAGATAAATCTGACGTCAAGAAGCTTTCGAAGCTTTAGTTTAACTAGGAGTGTTATATAAGGGTGCATCTTTCTCAAAAAAAATTACTGGTTTGGATTTAGGATAGATTGCTAAGTGATGTACTACCACTTTAGGATTGAGCCCTATAATATTTGTATATGACCATGCAAAGTTTTCTCTTCTTTCTTTAAGGAATGCTACTATTTTTTTCTATTCTTAATCTAATAATGATTTGTCATAAAAGGTTATCTTAGGTGCCTCTTTTGTGCCTACATTCACTAGGGTAGACTTCTCTACTAGTACTACTAATTTTTCTAGATGCATTGCACTAAGGGGGAGATTGAATCCATCATCCTTGGGTGCCTCGGAGAGGTTTTAACCATTGGATGCATCCTTTCTTTTTACTATTTTGCGATCTAAAAGTGTCACAGTGTGGTTTTCACTTAATGACCTACACATTATTCTCATGTTGTCAATTTTGCAACTGAAGGATTGAATCATCTCCCCATAGTATGCCTGTGTGTCTAGCTCCATATCAAATCCTACTTTGTGATTCCCAAATGGTAAGTTGTCACGAAGTCCCATGAATTCTAATATTGCTTCATCATTTATGAATATATCTAGAATTGGTGGTCCTTGTTAGTCCCTATCAATGAGTTGGGTATTTACTAGGCTCAATTTAGTGGTTTCGTTGCTTGGGGTGAAATATGTTGTGGATATAATAAAGAGAGAGTTATCCTTGAATAAGTCAACAAAATCAAGGGGAAATTCATCTAGAGTAGTATCACATGACATTGGTAACCAAGAGGAAGCCTGGGCCCATTTAGCAGAAGTACCTTTGCCACTAAGGGTAAACTTGGTAGTAGTACAAGAGGACAAGATTCTTTGGACATCTCTTAGGAATGATGGGTTCTAGCAAACTATTATCATTTTTTCCTAGATTTCCATTCTTGTTGTACCCCCATCCCTTCATTAGCTGTAAACCTTTATTTTCATCTTCCATGGGAAGAATGGGCATGGGTAGGTTGTCTTGATAGAGAATTTTACACACATCTTCCTCATTGGCATCCTCTTTGTTCAAGTCCCCCCACTTGGTGAAGGTGGTAAATGCAAGATTTAATGTCTTAGTCACTTTTGTTGATAGGTGTGGGATTTCCATGAGATTTGGGAGAAAGAGGTAACTCTCCCAACACAAAAGTGTCCTTCATTTTATAGTCCCCACAACCATCATCCTTGATTACTACTTTGATATCAGGTATTTTATGCACAATGGATGTTTTGGATTATAAGGTAGATGCAAGGGAAGATGGGTCAACAAATGAGGAGGATGTAGGCCCTTCATTATTCTTAGGTATTTGGGGGATCTTGCAGAGCTTGGCCTCAAGGTTCTTACAATAGCAAATGGCCTCATGATCTCCATGGATAGTAACTTCTTTATCTTAAAAGTAAAATTGACACATTGGTGATAGGTAGAAGCTACAGCTTGCATGGCATGAATCCATGGTCGACCAAGCATGATGTTGTAGGGGAGATCAATATTTAACACTTTTTATGTAGTCTCAACAACAATGGGTCCCACTTGGATGGGTAGCTTGATGATGCATTGTGACACTCGTTCTTGATCATCATATACTCTTATAGTTGTGCTCTTTTTTTTTTCAATAGCATCCTCTGAATAACCCAAATTCTTGACCAACTAAAGTGTGCAAATTTTTATACCAACACATTCATCTACTAAGACTCTTTTAATCTTATTATTATGAACAATGACCTCAAGATGTAAAGCACGATTGTGAGATGGCTACGTTGGGAGATCATGTTCTAAGAAGGTGAGAATATGAGGGGTAGTGATATGCCCTACCATAGCTTGAATTTTTTTTGTATCATTATTATCAGTAATAGGGGAAGTAGACAAATCCTTTTCTGTGATATCCCTATCTGCAGGGGATAACTTCAATAGTTCCATAATAGAGATTTGTGCAAGGGTCTTCTTTAGTTGATCAAGTAGATTTTAGTTTCTAGGGTTTGATGTTGGAAATGTAGGTTGTTCCCTAGGTTGAGACAAGTCTCCTTGGATTATAACCTTGCCATGTCATGTGGTGACTCCACACTCTACACTAGGTCCTTTGATGGTAACAACTGTTATGACATTATCACAAGAGGCGACCACATTAGAATAGACATGTGCTACATTACTATGGACATCAAATCTGCAAATGGTTAACAATTTTAACATAATATCATCATGTTAGTCCTTTGAAAAACATTAGATTTGAAATCCTTATGAAATACTTGACTATGATGAAACATGCAAATTAGATAAACAAAGATAATCAAATGTAAGCATATAAAAACATAGTCAAAACTTTATTCCATATTGGATTGGTGTTACATGTGCTAGTAACCCTTTCCCAACCCTTGATTAATAAGCTTAGATTATGATGATAAGATGGACAAGATTAGCTCTCCATTGAAGAGAGTAACCTTGTATGAGATTGGAGATGAAAATGCTAAGATTGTGGAGTGGATGAACAAAATCAGTTCTCAATTTAAGAGAATGACTTTGCATAAAGATTGTGAAGACTTTGCTTGAGGATGAAGCTTCTCATTTAAAGATTTTCAAAATGCTAAGTGTGCCAAATATGGAGAATGTGGGACTAAGATTGGACCAACGAAAGAAGGACACTTGTCATCATGTGAGTGGTTGATGTATGTGCAAGATTTGGGAAGAGTGCACATGAGAGGGAGAATTTGAATTCAAATTTGAGAGTAAATGCTAAGTGGGGGACAAGAAAATGAGCAATAAATGCAATGTTGGAGGGACAAATCAACTTGCCTTTGAATTCAAAATTGAGGGAATATTCCCCATAAATGCCATGTTGATGAAAATCTTGGATTTAATAAATCAATAAAATTGATTTATTTGTGCAAGTGGAGATATCTAGAGAATGCAAGTGGGTGAGATTAGTATTTAATCAGGGTTAGATTAAATAGATGATGATTATGCTAATTTAATGGTGCTTAGATGATTTTGACTTTTAGGACTTTGATATATGATTTATTTAAATCAGAAAATGGTAGAATATGATTTGGGTTTGATTTAAATAAAGTCCTGATTTATTTGATGAATGGAATATGATTATGCATGATGTAAATTTGACATGTCTACATTTTCCCCCTCTTTCAAGTAATGTACTTGTTGCATTGGTTCAAAGAATAAACTTGTTGTGGTCAAAATAAAAAAAAAAATTGATTTTTCGGATGCCCCAGTGGAAAGTACATTGGTACATTGCCCCCTCGAGAGATCAAGCGAAAAGATTCGATTTGAGGGTCCATCTCATGATAAAGAGGTTCAAAATGGGTGGTTATGGATGACGATGCAAATGAGATGATTTCAAGATGCTTAGACTAATGGATCTATATTATGATGATGATATGCATGTGAGATGATATGTAGAATACTGATGGTTTGCAAATGCAGGATGGATGCATGATGGATGCAGGATGGATGCAGGATGGATGCAGGATGGATGCATGATAGACTATTCATGATGCGATGTTAGTGCGAAAGTGAGATGATGACAAGAGGATCCAACAAGTCCATGATCTGACGAGACTTTATTAGAGATGATGATGATAAATGATAATGATGATTTGCTTATCAAGGATTGGGATTTTCAAAGGGTCACTTACTTTATGTTTGATAACACGCCTAAGCATGATGCATCAAGGTATGAAGGACCAGGATGGTGTTGTACTTAGTGTGATGGACTTTGACTCAACAAATAGATAGGAGTATTCTTGTTCACACCTAACATACGAAAACCTTGCTAGGATGTACTTTAGAAGTTTTAAACACCTCGGACCAAAACACGGAAAGGTATAACCAATCAATGCAATAGTCAACAAGCTGTTCAAAACATCCTCCATGCATACCTAACAAAGCAAGTATTTGCCAGGTTATTTTACAAGAACGTCCAACAAGCACAGCAGACAAAAGATAATGATTGTTGCCCCATTCCTATCTCTCTAAATCCTTCATTCGGATATCATCGAGAGGCCCTTGGAATGAGTGCAATAAGATAAATCAAAAGAAAAGATCAAGTACACAAACAAGTCAATGTTCTTCATACCTCTAGCCAAAGGGATTTGTTTTGATAGGATAAGAATCCATGGTGATATCCAAAATGATGCCCATTGTCGGAACGATATATCCTAGGACATGCATTGTACAGGATGATGATGGTTTGATAAGTTGATTGATAGGCTGTTGATATAAGGTTCACTGACATGTTTGAAAATGATCAAGAGTTTGATTTTGTTTTAAAGGTCTATTGTTTCGATTTTGATTTTGTGATTGAAGCTTGCTTTTGCTAATTGCTATGATTGTTTTTGTTTGTGTTTCCAAAGGGTGAAGATCGCGATCAATTATTATGGATGATTGATTATTGCGGGTGCAAACAAGATGAGACAGATGGATTTTTCAAATATTTGGATG